>OZ010599.1:18997685-19070185 GCA_963932145.1 Acanthosepion lycidas
CTTGTTTTGAAACATGAGAACTCTTATGTAGCGTAGGAATCATATTTTACATAAATAATTATATTTAGGCTCTACTTTTGTATCGAGCACTGTTTATTTTTTAAATAATAACAAAAATACTAAAGAACTGGATTATTTACCTAACGAGTTCTTCCTATTTTCTATATATCCCCCCCATATATATATATATATATATATATATATATATATATATATATATATATATATATGCACATTTCATTGAATACGACAGACAAGGTGCTTTTATTTAGTTTTTATACAATGTCTCATGCGAACTAATAATTTTTTTTCTTTTCAGATGATAAATTAAATAAAAAATGTCCGAATGTTCTTTTTATCCCAGCGCTTTCGGCTATACATTTAGCCATTTTCAATAATAATTTAACTATATATTTTCATTAAGTAAAAATAATTCATGCTTGTGCAATAGATGAAAACATTGTTAATAAATGATTTTAATATTTTAAAATTGTTACATTGGAATTAAGTGTCGGCAACGACACTTGAGTTTGAACATAGATCGTCAGTGACCAAACACTGGATATATCATTATTTTAATTAAGTGGATCACGTGACTATAGAGGAAGACTTACATAACATACTTAAAACTAGGTACATTAAAATTTATAACATTTTTTAGAGATTATTTTTATCGCAAATACAAATAAAGTTATAAATTTTTTAAAGTGCACACGTACTTTATGGACACCCTGTATATTGAAGGTCCTCCGGTTACTGCGTTTCATCACCTAATATAATATGTCGTCCCGTGGCGCTATATGAAGACGACGGCGTTGTTTCTTCACCAGCTCTACGCCATACTTAATTGTGCCATATTCGCTATCTCTTGTTTGTGTTGTTATTTGGGGGAATATTTTGCCCTTCATTATGCCCCCCACCCCAAAGCGTAAAGCAGACTTATATAGGTGAGTTCTTACCTACGGCGAAAATGAGTTTACGTCACACCGTGACGCGGTTCATCCGTTAGGATTTCATTGGACGAGGCTTTGTTGACGTTGGCACTTATAGAGATGCACAAGAAACGAGAGACGCAGACAATTTCAAAATTTCTGAAAGACTATTTTTGAAAGAATTTTTTTCCCTCAATCTAGCCAAATTATATATCTTTTTTGATGTCAAAGAACACTCGTTGTCCCTTTCGTAATGCTCGTTGTAGTAGAGTCTTTGTAATTACAGATACAACTATAGTAACGCCGTTGAACAATGCTTGTTTCAGACGCCTTCGAATATCACTCGCACTAATAGCACTTGCTCGATAAAAATCGCTCGAATAGTAATCCGTATGGTGATCCGAATAGTAATAGAGGATAGACTAGAAATGAGGATCCGAATAGTAAGAGAGGATAGACTAGAAATGGTGATCAATTACAACTTCATGCTACTTTCTGTTTATGCATTTTCCTCAATGGTTACGTGATCTACTTAATTCAATAATAGGATCGCCTGTGTTTGCTCACTGGCGATCTATGTTCAAGCTCAAGTGTCGGCAGCGACACTTTATTCCTATATATCAATACTAGCAATATAACCCGTCTTCAACGGGGTCTTTCATTACTGGGAATTTTTGCCGTTCAACTGGAGCAGTTTAAGTTTAAAGTCAGCCCACCCGAAAACTAATATGAGTAACAACAATTGGGTGCAACTGAGGCACATCCCCAAATGGGGGTGGGTTAACAATTTGAATTGGTGGTGTGGCCCTGAAAAGGGACGTTTTTGCGTTCGAAAGTAAGAGTGATAGAAACAGAATGAGTGAGGAATAAAAGGGGAGTAGTTAAGAGAGAGAGAGAAAGAGAGAGAGAGAGAAAGAGAGAGAGAGAGAGAGAAGGAGTGAGTGAAAAAGCAAACAGAAAGAGGATAGAGAGAATGTAAAGGAATGAAGTAAGAATTAAAGAAGAGTGTCGATCAAAAAAGGGGGAAGTGGGGAGCAGTTAGAAAGCAAAAGAGACAAAGTGAAAGGAAGGGAGATAAAGCCGAGAAAGAAAGGGAGAGGTTTGAGAGAAAATGAAGGGGAGAGGAGTAAGAAGAGAAGAAAGTGTTTCATAAGAGAGACAAGGAAGGAATAGATGGTGAAAAGTAAGAGTTTAGAGAGAGAGAGAGAGAGAGAGAGAGAGAGAAAGAGAAAGAGAGAGAGAGAGAGAGAGAGAGAGGAGGAGTGAGTGAAAAAGCAAACGGAAGAGGATAGAGAGAATGTAAAGGAATGAAGTAAGAATTAAAGAAGAGTGTCGATCAAAAAAGGGGGAAGGGAGGAGCAGTTAGAAAGCAAAAGAGACAAAGTGAAAGGAAGGGAGATAAAGCCGAGAAAGAAAGGGAGAGGTTTGAGAGAAAATGAAGGGGAGAGGAGTAAGAAGAGAAGAAAGTGTTTCATAAGAGAGACAAGGAAGGAATCGATGGTGAAAAGTAAGAGTTTAGAGAGAGAGAGAGAGAGAGAGAGAGAGAGAAATAGAACAAGAAAGAGAGAGTGAAAAAGAAAACAAAAGAGAGAGAGAGAGAGAATGAATGAGATAGATAGACAGCAGACAGATAGATAGACAGAGAAAGAGAGAGAGAAAAAAGAGAAAATAAAACGAATGAGTAAGAATTCGCAAAATGACCCGCATCCATGAAAGAGAACCAGCTTCATTGATTGATAAAGTCACATACAAAAGGCGAAATCGTAAGGACGGAAAATAAGAAGACAGTTAGTCACGAAATGGAACGAAACACAACGGGAATTAAAGAAAAGAAAATAATATAATTCACCGGATAGAAAACTGCATTAAAGAATAAAAGACATCGAAAATGAAATTATGAAAAAAAAAAAAAAAAAGAAAAAGATAGATTTACCAAATATGGCGATGTGGACAATCGAAAAAAAAATCGTCATTATTACATGCTTCAAAAGACGGAAAGCCTAAAATAAAGGGCCAGATAGACACAGCTGTCAATATCAATATTTGCCTCCCAGTAGACGCAGGTGTCTTTTTGTACTGAAAAAAATAAAAAACAAAAACAGCTTGAAGTATGATGAAGAGGTTTCGAATTACAGTTGAGGCAGTTGATAGTAAAGCTTCTTTAATTTCGAGGGTTCCTTCAGTACATCGGCGATCATGACTCTCCACAACGTTACTATCCTTCGTAGATTTAGTCGATATTCCTCTCCTTATCATACCTACCGCTTACTATTCTGCTATATTAATTCTTTCTTATTTACAGTATATCCATGTGTATAATTCAGCTCAGTTTTTCTGAAGCTAAAACCAAGGAATAAATTGCATCCTTGAGTATAAAACAAAGTAGAGTTTCTGAAACTAAAAAAGGAATAAATTACATCCTTGAATAAAATACGAACGCCTATTTCTAAAGCTAAAAACAGGGAAAAATTGCTTAAGTGAGTATAATATAAACCAGTGTTTCTGAAATTAAGAATATGAAATAAATTACATCCATGAGTTGGGGCACCTCGGAGTGGTGTAATGGTTAGAAAGATTGCCTTGCTATATCAATTACGACTGAATAGTGAGTTCGAACCTCATTGGAAGCTCCAGACTTTCAGCCTTGTGCCACATCTAAGCTCTGCTTAGAAAATCATTTAGGGCACCTCAATGTAGTGTAATGGTTAGAAAGATTGCCTTGCTATATCAATTATAACTGAGTAGTGAGTTCGATCCTCACTGAGTGCCCCATACTTTCGGCCTTGTGCCACATCTAAGCTGCGCTTAGAAAATTACTATGGCCTCCTCGGCGTGGTGTAATAGTTAGCAAGCTTGTCTCCCTAAAATAGTTACAACTGAATAGTGGTTTCGATCCTCACTGGGTGCCCCATACTTTCGGGCATATGCCACATCTAAGCTCTGCTTAAAAAATCATTTAGGGAACCTCAATATGGTGTAACAGTTAGAAAGATTGCCTTCATATATCAATTACGACTAAGGAGTGAGTTCGATCCTCACTGGGTGACCATACTTTTAGCCTTGTGCCACGTCTAAGCTGTGCTTAGAAAATCATTTAAGTGTATAAATTACTCTTTCTCCCTCTCTCTCTCTCTTTCTCTCTCGTGGTTTGTTACGCCATATTTATCATCTTTCAGCTTCTTTTCTCTCCTTAGGCAGGGTGCACTCAGGTCAAAGGTCAGAGTTGCAACTGAGGAAAATTATACTGAGAGGTGCCGACTCTGGGGAGCAGCTACCCGAGACCGCACCCTCTCATTGCACTAGAGTTTGGGGTTGAGTAGTGTGACCCTTATTACTGTCATCTGTATGCCATTTTTTTTTAAAAGTGGCATCCTATTATTCATCAAAATGTCGTGCATACATTTCAGAAAAATATTTAATTTTTCTCGATATTAAAGAACAGAAATATCCCGATTGTTCAGCCATTGTCAAAATTTATTTTTGAATTTACCCGGAAATATATATATACATACATATTTTAAGACATTTTTTTATGTTTATACGTTCTTTTCATAGATACAAATATTTAAGTAAATGCTCTGTTTTTATAATAAACAGTATTAACGACATTTAACGTCCTGAATGTCCGAGAAATTTTCACAGAAAATATTCGTCCTCCGACAGGAATCGAACCTGTATCCTATACGAAACCGTTACATAGCCTGACGTGCATTTAACCGATTTGGCCACAGAGGAGCGTTCGGTTGGCAAGGGCGATTTTACAGTTTTTTTTAAACTTCAATTCTCCATGATTCTCTCTCATACATTCATATTTGCTCGATGCGTATCCAAATGTAAACAAATGACGCCCATACATTATTAAATGGTAAATGTTGTTAATGCTGTTTATTATAAACAGAGCATTTACTTAAATCTTTGTATCTATAAAAAGAACGTATAGACATAAAAAATGTCTTAAAAATAATTGTCGGACTTTGTCCATTTGATAATGTGTGACGTCAATCTTTTACATTTTGATACGCATCAAAGAGATATGAATGTATGAGAGAAAATCACCGAGAATTTAAATTTAAAAAACAGTAAAATCGACTTTGCTAACCGAATGCTCCTCTGTGGCCCAATCGGTAAATGCACGTCAGGTTATATGACGGTTCCGTATAGGATACAGATTCGATTCCTGTCGGAGGACGCATATTTTCTATGAAAAATTTCTCGAATATTCAGGCCGGTAAATGTATATATATGAGAAATAGCAAGATCATAAGCATTGCACAGATTCACCAGGAATAGGGACAGCCCGTAAAAGACTGTGATTTATAAAGATCTTGGCCTATTTAACCGGATTCATGTCCTTGGATATTTGAATAAAACTGAATAACAACAGGCTATAAACGCGGAAAACGAAACCCGACTTAAAAATTACTTTCTAAATAAATCCGTACACTTTTCTCGAACGTGCTTTCGGCATCATTGTGAAAAGCTGGCGACGATGCGAGTCAATATTTGGCTCTTAGTTTCGATTCCAACCGATGGCAGGGCATCGCTTATTGTTTGCGGTTCACCGTGCAGCTGACCACATAAAAACATGCTCCCGTGGAAAATTTTAAGGACCATACATGCTTGTTCCCAAATATTTCCCCCTCCCTAAACTGAACGTGATGAACCAGCCACCTTATCCGTCGTCGGATTCTGTCTTCCGACTTGCCCGGGCGATCGCTCGATAAACAGAGTTACACACCCTGGGAACGGAGCAGCGCTTGCATCATTATTTTTCCCGCCTTTTTCTTCCGCACGCGCGGGAAAACTAAAATCTGTGCCAGAACTTATCATTCACCAATGTTGCTTGATAGTTTTCACATCAAACCTAATTGTGATAGTCAATACTATTTGCATGGGATATTTTATGTGAGTTTTCTAAGTTTATTTTATTCCCGTTTACCAAATCTTTTTACCTAAGACCAGAGCTAAAGTAAAATGTGTGTGTGTGTGTGTACTAGCAGGCTTCACCCGCTCACTATCGCTTTACAAAGTAAGATATAGTCATGACTTGAAATCTTTGAAATAAAAAATTCATTTCATTCATAAATTGTCTTGTTATAGTTAAGGAAAGTTTTACAAATAGATGCCAACTTGTTGAAGACCAAGTAAAATGCAAATTTAAAAAAAGATATCCTGCACTATATAAGACGATATTCCTAAACAGAACTATTTTTGATATGAAAATCAAAACAATCCTCGAATAAAAGAACAGTAATGAAGGGCAGTTAATTAGTGAAATAAACTTTTTTTTAAAAAATATGCAAATTAGTTAAACCTGAAAAGTGATATTGCCTAGAAGTAGATAATATATAATACAGATCTTGAGCCTCTGGCGTGCTAATTACTAGAAAGTAGAGCTGGGAATTTTTAATCTTAACTTAGCTCCAATTTCGCATTTATTCATATAGATTCCATAATATAGGTTTTACTTAATTAGCTATTATGCTTCTCTAACTCTTCCAAATGTTGAATGTATAATTAATTCTAATTTCTATTTTCCCATCTTTACATTATATTAATTTTATCTTATAAATTGTCCCCTGTTCTGTCATCCATGAAATAAAAATAATTGTTTGTATCGAAAATAAGGATCTACGTACATCAAATCGTCTTTAAATTAAGTGACAGTAGAAGAATTATCATTGAATTTTGAAAAGGTAAACTTCAAAATTAACTAAATACTTAAATGGAGCAATCAATTTTGAGTTCTGTAGTTTATTGATGTCTATCACTTCTACTCCTCCCTAGCTATTCTGATGATGGCCAAACTAAGAATCCTCCACGGAGCTAGCTTAAATGCCGCCCAATGCATTGATGGGGGAAACCTTTCTGTAAGGAAAAATAGATTCAAGGGTTCGGCGAAAATTTTTTCACATAAAACCTGTGGAACCTTACTCAAAAATTATCGAAGAGCTGTCTGGTAAGTTGAATAAAGCTTTCTTAAAGCCTACACCTGCGTAATTTTTTCATTATCATTAGACACACACGCATGCAAACACACGCATGCACACACACACACACACACACACATATATATATATATATATATACATATATATATATATATATATATATATATTAGGTTGGTGCAAAAACAATGACGTAATAATGTCGTTTTTTGACGTTAAAAAATACGTCAAAAAACGACATTATTACGTCATTATTTGTGCACCAACCTAATATATATATATATATAAGCAATATTATTGGTCCTGACCTGGTGCCCTGGTTTCAGTCACTTTCCAATTGTCGTAATGTAGCTTCCCTGTGCCATTTCTATAAATACTTTCATGGTAATTGTTCTGAGGAACTTTCTTCTAATGGTCCCTAGACTTTATGAATTATTAGGTTGTTGCGAAAATAATGCCGTTTTCTCACATACGTTACTATGTGAGAAAACGCCATTATTTTTGCACCAACCTAATATTATGCGTAAAAACAATGCCCATTACATAAAATATCACTCACCACAGTAGATCGTATGTTAAAATGTGTAAACAGAACAACTTCAGTCCTCGAACGTCTCACATGTCGAACAAATCGGTTTTCGAACAGAATATATGCGAGTTGAAAATGCCTCGGTTATCGAAGGAAATTTCGGTTCTCGAACAACATTGCCGAATCGTACCGAGTTAACCCGAACGGAATCATTTCTTTGTCTACCGCCATGTTGTATACATTTGTGTGCTGTGCTTTTCTTTTCCAATTTTATTGTACTCTGCCATTTTTTTCCTCTCTTCATTAATCCTCAGTCATGGCCCCCCCCAAAAAAAAGCTAGAAGTGATATTGGTAAAGGAGAAAGAAAATTTAAGAGAAAAAACAATTGTTGATGATATTGTCTCTTCCTACACAGTTTAGTATGGCAAAATCGGAGATCTATACTATTTTTTATAAATAAAGAGACGATCATGTCTTTCCTTCCGCTTTCCAAACAATAGCATCTCTTCCCCTTCGACACCAGTTTCCTCTTATGCCACCAACTTTCCTGATAAGTGACAACAAGTCATTGTGAATAATGGTGAATCTATAATTGAATAAAGTGTGATTTTACTTTATTTTCTGAAGAATAAGTTTGATAAACAGAATGGGAAATTATTTATGCCACAATAGAAGAGTCGTTTCAAAATATTAGGTTGGTGCAAAAATAATGTCGTCTTCTCACATAAAGTTGGACGTCGAAAACGACATTATTTTTGCACTAACCTAATATATTTGGTTCTGTTCTACCCTTCTATATATGCATCTGATTTTCCACCAATTAATTATTTTCCAATACAGAGCAACCTCGGTTCTCGAACGTCTCCCAATCGGTTGTCGAACAGAAAATTCAAGATGAAAATGCCTCGGTTATCGAAGAAAATTTCTGTTCTCGAACAACATTGCCGAATGGAGCCGAACCGAATTCACCGGAACGGAATCATTTCTGAGTCGACCGCCATTTTGTATAGATTCGTGTGTTGTGATGAGATTTTCTTTTCCAATTTTATTGTACTCTCCCTATTTTTCTCTTCATTAGACATCGTTCCCCACCACCAAAAAAAAAAACACCTCCACCCCCCCCCCAAAAAAAAAACTAGCAGTGATACTGGTAAAGGAAAAAGAAAAGTTAAGAGAAAAACAATTGTTGATGATATTGTCTCGTCCTATTAGGTTGGTGCAAAAATAATGACGTAATAATGTCGTTTTTTGACGTTAAAAAATACGTCAAAAAACGACATTATTACGTCATTATTTTTGCACCAACCTAATACTTAGTTTCATATGGCAAAGTCAATGATCTCTACTATTCTTATAAATAAAGAGACGACCATATCTTTCCTTCCCTTTTCCAAACAATAACATCTCTTTCCTTTCCTTTCTACTTACGCTATCAACTCTCCTACTTATAGGTTCGGCAAAATTAAAGTATTCGTCTATATTTTATCTTTTTAGTATTGGTTTATTTATTTCTTAGATTTAATGATTTTTATTAGATTTGTGTATAAACGTGTGCACAAAATACTGCTGTAAAAGTTTCAATAAGGAACGGATTAATCCATTATACATTGATTCCTGTTGGAAAAATAGTTTCGGTTTACGAACATTTCGAGTGACGAAAGGGCTTCAGGAACGAATGAAATTCGTGAACCGAGGTTCCACTATAAATACTTTCTGGAACGTGCGTTCATTATTGTGCTAATTCTGCTGAATTTATTTTTGCCACAGATTCTTCGTAAATGTTTTCTTTGGAAAGTATATAAATTCCCATTTTTAATTGATACTAACCGGAGAAATGGTTTCATCACCGTCATTCACGCAATTAGCGCATTTTGCACCACAGCAGTGATCACCACTCCCATCCATCTCACAGTTGCGGTTCATGTCGGCATTCAAAGAAGAAATAGTGCAATGGTTTGCCGGTTTCTTTTGCACTCCTCTCAGAAGTTAAAGAAGCAGGACCTAGAAGGCGGCAGATGGTTTGAATTTTCATTCTCCTAGACTGGTTACCAACCAAGGCCATTGGGCCGTGTTTTTCAAACTATTTACCCAGAGCTGAAGGAAACAGATCGATTTATACCTTTTCAAAGAGTATTAACGCTTAAGTGAATTCAGTGAACTCGACTGCAATTCAAAATCGGATTCTGCAATCCGAGACGCTAAACCTTATATATACCACCGTTCTTCCAACATCCGTATACATTAAACAAATATATATATATATATATATATATATATATATATATATTAAAGACATTTTTTATGTTTAACGTTCTTTTTATAGATGGTATTTATCAATCCACCCACGAGGATTGAATGTGGCACAAGGCCTTTTTAATGTGGGTATCTCCGAGCCCGTAGGCTCAGCCAAAAATAAATAACCATCCAGACCCCCCCGAGGGGGGCCAAATCCGTCAACCTCCCCCAACGCAACCCTACCCTTCGGCGGAGCTTCGTCAGGGTTCCTCCCTGCAAGCAGAGAGTTCGACAGACACCCGACCCGGCAGCTCACAAAGCACAGATACTACACTTTGATCCTAGCCACCGGGCCGAGCGGGTATTCATTTTATAGATGGTATTTATCAATCCACCCACGAGAATTGAATGTGGCACAAGGCCTTTTTAATGTGGGTATCTCCGGGCCCGTAGGCCCAGCCAAAAATAAATAACCATCCAAACCCCCCGAGGGGGGCCAGTTTCGTCAACCTCCCCTTACGAAACCCTACCCTTCGGCGGAGCTTCGTCAGGGTTCCTCCCTGCAAGCAGAGAGTTCGACAGACACCCGACCCGGCAGCTCACAAAACACAGATACTACATTTTGATCCTAGCCACCGGGCCGAGCGGGTATTCTTTTTATAGATACAAGTATTTAAGTAAATACTCTGTTTATAATGAACAGTATTAAATAACATTTACCGGCCTGAATGTCCGAGAAATTTTTATAGAAAATATTCGTCCTTTGACAGGATTCGAACCTGCATCCTAAATGACGGTTTCGTATAGGATGCAGGTTCGAATCCTGTGAAAGGACGAATATTTTCTATGAAAATTTCTCGGACATTCAGGCCGGTAAATGTTATTTAATACTGTTTATTATAAACAGAGCATTTACTTAAATACTTGTATCTATAAAAAGAACGTTAAACATAAAAAATGTCTTTAATAAATAAATTGTCGGACTTTGCACATTTCTTAATGTAAATGTGTGTGTATGTGTGTATATATATATATATATATATATATATATATATATATATATATATATATATATATATATATATATATATATATATATATATATATATATATATATATATATATATATATATATATATGTGTGTGTGTGTGTTAAAATGAGTAAACATGTTGATAGAGAAGGTAATGACCTCACCATTTGCCAACCGGTAAAAGTTGCCAACTTTTTATTTAATATGTTGTAAATGCCTCCGATCGCATATAAAGATGTTTTTTTTTATGGGACATTTAAGGAAAGAGGACTTGTGAAAAAAGAAAACCAAGAATTTTTGGCTCAGAGATGTATGCTTCCTCCAAGAAAACAAAATCAAAGAAGATCTTGATATTAATATCAGAGTTAAACAGCACAAGTTAAGAGATTTGGCTTCAGACAGTAAATGTTATGGTCTCGTCATTCCATATATATGTCATCATCGTTTCATTCAATTAACGCATTTTGCACCGCTGCAGTGGTCACCACTCCCCTCCATCTAACAAATGAAATTGTGGAGAGCTCCGATCGTCAACGTCTTGAAGGGACATGCACATAAGAGGAAGAAATGGCTTCAATTGAATGTAAAGATTTTATCATCAGGATATGTATTGTTAAGAGAGATTTGAAAATAAAGAAAAACAGGAATTCTTGGGTCGGGGCGTTGATAGTTAATATTAGGTTGGTGCAAAAATAATGACGTAATAATGTCGTTTTTTGACGTATTTTTTAACGTCAAAAAACGACATTATTACGTTAATATTTTTGCACCAACCTAATAGCTTTGAGTTCAGACAGTAAATATTATGGAAATGGTTTTGTCATATAAAGATGTTTCCACGGGACATTTATTGATTGAGGAATTGTGAAAAAAGAAAACCAGGAATTCTTGGCTCGGAACTTTGATAATTATAATATTGATGTATGCTTCTTCCAATAGTTTTGGCTTCACACTGGTAATATTAGGTGAAAAATACGTCAAAAAACGACATTATTACGTCATTATTTTTGCACCAACCTATATATATATATATATATATATATATATATATATATATATATATATATATATATATATATATAGATAGATAGATAGATATTTCAAAAACTGACGAAGATAGATAGATAGATAGATAGATAGATAGATAATATTATGGAAATGGTTTTGTCATCAATACCAAACAGAGTTACATATATATACATATATATATATCAGCATCGTTTCATTCAATTAGCGTATTTTGCACACCCCTCAATGGTCATTTGTGATTCATGGTGACACCCAAGGGAAAATAGTACAATAGATCGTGAAGGTTACTTCGTCCCTTCACTCAGAGGTGAATTTGTTTTTGAAGTTACTTTGCTCTAGCCCTTATCTAAAGAGCAGGACTTATAAGGCATCAGGTGGTTTGAATTCAGAGTTTCTTTCTCCTAGACTGGTTGTCACTCAAGACTATAGAACCCAGTTTGTCCTGCTATCTTACCAATAGCTGAGGGGATCATAGCTGGATTTATACCTTTCCCATTGGTATTGGCAGGTAAGGATGATTTTCTAGGGATGGGTTCCGCCAGGTCTACTTTGCCCAATATACTCTACATATCAGTAAATACCTACCGACACATACGGATTGAACAAAGTCAGGTGCTCTATAGCACAGCGATCCAGTGATGACAATGATGATGGTCTACGTGTGCTTATTATACACGGATAATCACGGTCGGAATGTTTTACGGAGTTACATTTATCATCGACGTTTAAAAATTGACGACCAGGCTTATGATTACACTCAACGCCACAAACCTCACAATTCTCTCGATTTCCCGTTCTCATCCCCATTGCAGCCATTAGACCACGCATTATATCACCGGCCTCATCCCTACCACTGAGGCATCCTTTTTAACTGCTACCGTCGCCGGGACCACAACCACCGTTGCGCTAACCTCCGTCAAGAAGATCCATTCGCTGGAACCCCGTTCACCTCCTCCGATCTCGCACTAGCCTCTAGGAACTCTTCACCGCTATCTCCCTGTCTAGATGGAAAGACCAGCACTAAGGAAGGGTATCAGTGTCCCATTACTTGTCCGGGCAGTAACAAGATACGAAGAGTAATCATGGTTTGAAAGCCTATATATTTTGAGCGGCAACACTAGATGGCGTTGTGAGTCAGAAATTGAGAAAGATATTGCATACAAGTTGGGCAACTTCATACACAGACACTCTGTCGCACATACACATAGCAAGAGATATAAAATACACTTATACACACGTGTACGCATACACGCGTACACGCATACAGTCGTCATGCGAAGGCTATCAATATACACACAGGAAGACGAGGTTGCCCGTAAAGAACTCATGCACAAATATATGAGTCAGCTTGCACACAGATAGACGAACACGGATATTTTTACACAGCTAAACAAGTGTGTACATGGCTATAAAACCTGATATATACTCGACATCTTTGACCGGAGAAGCATCGATAATTTCTTTCTCTTTCTCATGTGCGACAGCCGTAGAGCGATATTTAGAATGCTTCTTGTCGAAGATTATTAACAGTTAAAGGATGTCGATCCTCATTGGGGAACTCGTTACGATGGCTTTTGAGCTGATTAGCTACAACTGAATAAAAATGGACACCTATTAATAAAATCATATTCCAGTGTAGTAAAAACAGTCTTGTCCTAGACATGTTGGCGATGAATAAACAGTATTTATACAAAAACACATATTTCCAATAAGCATTTTTTCATATCATTAGCGATTAAAGTCTTCAGATCACACAGACACACACACGCACACATACACATACACACAAATACATACACATATATATATATATCTATATATATCTATCTATATATATCTATCTATATATATATATATAGATATAAAAGTGAACATAGAAGTCAAAACATAGAGGCGACAGTCTGTTTCATGCTAGACGCAATCGTCAGGCCACGACGTTTGCGTCTAGCCTGAAACAGACTGTCGCCTCTAAGTGTTGACTTCTATGTTCACTTTTATATTTACACATGCTCTATCTCTGATATCGAGCACTTTATCACATAAATATAGCACATCTTAAGACATCTTAAGACTATATTTCTTCATATATATATATATATATATATATATATATATATATATATATATATATATATATATAATAAGTTAGCATTATCGATACTAATTTTAATAATCAAATTAAGTTATTAAATAAGAACAATGAAATAATGGGTCGATGCCGACATATTACAAAATATTTACTTTGTTACTTTAATGACATATATATGGCACTTGCATATATATATATATATATATATATATATATATATATATATATATATATATATATATATATATATCTTCAGTTGTATGGATATCCATCCAAGTGAATATGTTAGCTCTATCGCTGATATTAAGCGCTTTCCACTAACTGCGCATATAAAACAATATATATATATAAATATAAAACAAAAAAAAATATACATATATATATATACTCCATTAGAAATAACGGTTAAATAAATTAAAAATATATCGTATTGAATCCATACCCTAATAAATTGTCTTCATTTACGTCAGGATATGAAGCAGAATAGATATGAAAATTTCGAAAATCGCGGAACATATGTGCTCAGAAGTACTATTCGGGCTTTGTTTGCTCAGGAGGCCTTATATATATATATATATTAATAAAAAGAAAGAACAGTAAGATATATAATCCGGTGTTCTTATAGATATTTTTATTTTTACAAAATAGTGCTCAATGTAAATTTACAGAGCATTAATATTATAAATTAATATTCGCTTGAGGATGAAATGGAACTAATGTCTTTAATTTAATTACACAATTAAATTCGGGGCTTTTAGCTTCCATTTTTGAAACATGGTTGGAACTGTGTAGCGAAAAGCCATATTTTAAGTCTATTAATTTATAATATATATATATATATATATATATATATATATATATATATATATAACGAAACGGCCGTCCAGTGCTTCCTGAGGTTTCTATCAGACACGATGAATCAATTAATATAATTATCAAATCCTCCTCATTACTATTTGTGTTTATCATCGCTTGATCCAGCTTCTAATGCTCCAGTTGGAGCGGCTTGGTGAGAGTAGTCGTGGCTCCAGGAGGCTCAGTCCTATGGTCAGAGAGAATCTCAGTTGAGTTCCACCACGGAATGTGTGAGAGAGTGGCGCTTCATTGAGTCTGATTTGCAATCGCTCCGTCACCGAGGCCCGGCGGAGCAGTTGGTATGGTATTCGCTTGCCAACCTAACTGTCGGGGTTTCGATTCCCTCGGTAGTGGATACGCACTGCTGATGAGTCCCAAATATAGGACGTAACGGCCGTCCAGTGCTTCCTGAGGTTTCTATCAGACTCGATGAATCAATTAATATAATTATCAAATCCTCACCATTACTATATATATTTATATAAATATTCAGTTTTGTAGGAGTAAGTGAGTACAGAAATTTTCCATAATTTTCAATGTCCCAAGCTCTTTCGATCACTTCTTTAACCATTTTCAAGGATGGGGGGAGGGTTGATGTTGTTAATTTTTTCTTATGCTTTGACTGTTTCAGTTCATGTTTCTTTTATGTTGTCTTCAATAGGATCGTTTATTCCCTCTCTTTTATTGCCCCCTCTCTTTTATAATGTCTTCTTTTTCAAGTTATTGAAAATGTCTTAATATTTTTTTAAAAGGTAAAATTATTAAAATTATCTTGTAGTTTAAAAAGACTATAGCCTTAAAAGTAATAGTTTTAAAAACTATTGTTTTAAAAAACTATAATTTAAAAAAAAAAACTTTTTAAACTATCTAATAGTTTTTCTTTTTTAAAAATATTTAAACATTTCGGTAAATTAGTTACCCCCTTGAAGTTTGCGCGTGTGTCTATATGACTAAAGACGTCCTCATAACGAAGCACATATTAGACGACTAACTCTGCAGTGTTTTTCTCTGTCCACTATTTTTGTACAGTATATAACTGTAGCACTTTTCACTTCACACGTAAAAAAATAATTCTCATTTGAACACAACAATAGAAAAATGATGAACACAACAATTTTTGTCTTAGAAAAAACAATATCCTGGTGACGACATTGTGCCAAGTACTTTGAATAAAAGGAATATGTATCAACATTGTAATTTTCTTTCTTCCTTTAAGGATTCTAAGAAATTTGTCCGTAATTACGAGTGGATCCTATTAAAAATAAATTGACAGAACTTGTCTAAATTATTTAATGAGATATGTCTTAACATATATATATATATATATATATATATATATATATATATATATATATATATATATAGTTGGTTGGATCGATCGATGTAAGTTTGTGACCCAGGGTTTCACGCTTTTGCGATCGTCAGACAAACACCAATCCAACCAAATATGTTGGCATCTATCTCTGATATTGAGCACTTTCTATTAAGTATCGCGTATACAATATATAAATAATAATATACATAATATATTACACTCTTTCACACACACACACACATATATATTTATATACACACACTTTTCACACACGCACATATGTGTGTGTGTGTGTGTGTGCGTGTGTATTTAGGCAGTAAATTCTCTTTTGGGCATGTCTGATTAAATAAATTAGCGACAGCATGTATGCTTATTTTTTTAATTAAAATCCGTTCATACTCTCGGATAACCTTCCGTGTATTGCAATTAAATGATGTGAGAAATGTGCTATAACTATGAAAATCGTTTTTATTTTCCATTTCCCAAGTATTTTCGACCTTCTCCGGTGATCATCGTCAGGTGTGTATGTAGTAGTACAAAACTGGGTGTTGTTCACGGGTGCAAGTAGTCATGCTAAGCGTTCATTAGAACGTGAAAAAATTACACACTATGGATTATTTTTCTTCTGTGTTTTAATTATCACGTGATTTAATTGTAACACACGGAAAGTTATCCGTGAGTATGAATGGATTATATTAAAAATCAGTAGACATGATGAATCTAATTTATTTACTCAGACATGCCTAATATATATATATATAAATATATATATATATATATATATACACAAACACACACACACACACACACACACACACACACACACACACACATATATATATATATATATATATATATTTTAAATTATCGATACCCACTTGTAATAATCAGATTAAATTATTAAATATGAACAATGAAATAATGGGACCATCCGATATATTAACAGATATTTAATTTGTTACTTTAATGATAATATAACATAATAAATCAATTAAAATATTAATTAGAAATATTAAGTAAAATGTTATAATTTAATTAATAATAACAATTAAATATTATAATTTAATAATATAACATAACAACCTCTTTATAAAGCCTAAAAAATTAATTTCATTTTGAAGAAAAAGCTAAAAACTGGAAGAAAAAATCTAAGTCTGAAAAAAAGAAAGACATAAACAAAAGCAAAATTTCATGAACGTACGCGGGTAAAAGAGTTACATTCATGAATACGCACCTGTAGAAAACTGAGAAAAAAAAAAGGGGGAACGTAGTGAAAAAAAAAAAAAATGAAAATACCGTTTAAAATCAGAACCCCTGAAACCTGGGAATTTTACCAAGAAACTTCGAAGTCGAGATAAAATTGATAATTACGTGTTAATTAATCATTTCCTACATATATATATATATATATATATATATATATATATAGTAAAGAGATAATCATACATTGAATCAATTAGCAATATTAAGGCAATTAATGGCGAATTCTCTTCGTTAACAGACTTAATAAAAGCATTAACCTACTAACAATCCACTGAATGATGCGATCCCTATGTAAAAAATTGTTGTCAGATGGATGTGGTGCATTTTAGAGCAGCACGTACTTTCGAAAACTTCATGTTCTCATCATCAAGTTATAATTTTTCCCCTTAAAAACAAAAATCGATGACGAAATAAATGTATTTTAGACCGAAAGAATGTGTTATTAAGTAACGGTTATATAATATTGGAACGTGCAAATCGCTTCTTATATATATATATATATATATATATATACTTGGATTCATGTGAGTTTGTGATCCTGGGTTTCACGCTTTTGCGATCGTCAGACAAACTGATTAATTTTTTAAAAATTTGGGTTTATATAGATTGCGTGTATTGGTGTTATTATGAGAATGGCGGGGATCGTCGTCGTGATGTCATTGTGCTGACGCAAACAGATGCATGTCCGTGTACCAGATGAGGTACGCAGACACACATACACACTTGCTCGTCCGCCGGGACTCATACATATATAAACATATGTGGACAGTTTGAGATTTAACATATGTATGTATATACATACATAAAACCCAAATTTAAAAGGGTCACAAACTCACATCAATCCAACCAAATATGTTTGCTCTATCTCTTATATTGAGCGCTTTCTAATAAGTACAGCGCATATAATGTATAAATAATTATATATATATATATATATATATATATATATATATATTTATATTTATATACACACACTTTTCACACACACAACACACACACACGCACACACACACACATATATATATGTGTGTGTGTATGTGTATTTCTGTATAATTTTATATATCAACAAACATTATTTAGAAAAATGGTATGACAAATTGAAAAAAAATATTGTGACGCGTATCTTCCGGCTATCAACAAAGGCAAGTCCAATGAAATCCTAAATGATCAAACGTCTCACAATTTCTTTCCAATTTGCCATACTATATATATATATATATATATATATATATATATATATATAACAAATAAAGAGAAAGGGCAGTAAGATTAATAATCCACAGTTCTTTAGCATTTCATTTTTAAATGTGCTCGATACAAAGTAGAGCCTGATTTTATAATATTTATATTTAAAAATATTTTTTCATCGCTACACGGAAATTTACATGTTTGGGAACCTTAAATCTTTTCTATTATCAAGCGATATTTAGTAACTTTTGAAGAAGAGTGAAGAAACAAGATTTCAAAATTTTATGGGTGTGTACATATTTGACGAATTAAAATATAGATCTTAGCTAAAACAGAATAGTAAAAAAAAAACGTAGGTTAGAGGTTAGGTGGGTGTAAGTATTTACTCTGTCCCCCTCCCACTAGGACGAGATGACACAAGATCTATTTTTAAGTGGAGACCCGAGCGCATACACCCA
Organism: Acanthosepion lycidas; assembly: GCA_963932145.1. Lineage (NCBI taxonomy): Eukaryota > Metazoa > Mollusca > Cephalopoda > Sepiida > Sepiidae > Acanthosepion > Acanthosepion lycidas. The sequence goes on from OZ010599.1 coordinate 19,016,559, forward strand.
GAACAGGAAGAAAAATTCCCCTCAGCTCCCTCACCCCCCCCCTGATGCAATGGGAGGGCGCGGTCTCAGGCAGATGTTCCCCAGGGCTGGGCCCCTCTAGTATTGTTTAACTCAGTTGCTCTCACCCTGTCCTTTGACAAAGAAGCCCCTGAGCGCACTCAGCCCAAAGAAAGAGACGCAATTGAGAGATAAGTAGACGTGTAACTACTCAAAAAGAGTAAGATTCACGCTAAAGTTAGCTAAAGGTTAGGTGTGTGTAAATATTTACTCAACCCCTCACGAGGTCAGGTTGTGACATAAGGTCGGTTTAATGTGGGGATTTTAAAAAACATTCCTTGGAGAAGTGGAGAACATACACCCTTTGGCTTCTCTTTTGCATCTAAATATTTTATGGCTTCAGCTAAATATATGCTACTACCAGCCATACCCAGCTGGTCGATCAGAAAAATCGTTCAATTGGAATGGAGCAAAAACAACATCATGTTTAGATGCAATAGAGTCTATATTCTTCAATTACTTTAAATTACTTTCATTAAAAAACATTTTGAATTAATGCAGTTACTGATATAACAGAAGTAGTCTGTATTTATTCAATCGAAGTTAGCGGAGAACATGAAGGTGTTAAAACATACAGCATGAAGACCCACTTCAGACCACAATTGTTTTGAAGTTTTTGAAATTCAAATTGTCAGTGTGCTACCAGGGATTTAAAAGAGGATACATTTATAAAGCAGTTGTGAAGGTTAATGAAAGTTGGTTGAAAGATCAATGAAAAATAAGAAACCAGTAAAAATCGCCATTTTTCGCTATTTACGCGGATTTTCATTCTATGGGTGGACTCAATTATCAAGTTAAATCAATGTATTGTTGGCTACAATTGAGTGAAGTTTGTATTAGATTGTTTGAAAATTGAGGGAGTTTCTACTTCTCTGTATATACTCCTGTTTGTAATATATCTGTGTTATTCCATATCCGTATTCGAGTTATTGGTTCTATCTTGGACTATCACTGTGCTACAAGGAACCAGACCATAACACTAATACTTTCTACTTCTCTGTATATATTCAAGTACAAGGACCTTTGGACCATAACAGTATATCCGTTAAAACCGATCTTTCACTGAGTTTAAAAAGGAAAATGACAGAATAGTTCATACCTTAGCCCCGTAAACGCATTTAAAAAAATATATCCATTAAAATGTGTTTGTTCCATCGTGTAAAACGACGGAATAATTCGCGGCTTAGCATCCTAAACGTATTTTGAACATATACGTTAAAAAGTGATAGATCCTTCCTGTTTAAAATGAAAACGCTTGGTTAATTTGTACTAGATAAACTTAAACATTTTTTTTTTTGATGAAAAATAGCATAGGATGATGAAAAAGGCCCCAAACTTAATAAAAATAAATTTTTATCGTCAAAATGTTTATGTTATTATTAAGAGGAAAGAAGAAAGTATATTTTAATTATGTAGAAAAAAAAAAATTTCCTTCGTAAGATGTTTGAAATTTGAGTCAAATATTAGGCTGGTGCAAAAATAATGACGTAATAATGTCGTTTTTTGACGTATAACGTCAGAAAACGACATTATTACGTCATTATTTTTGCACCAACCTAATATCTTATTTTCTTTATCAACTGTGTAAGACTTGTAATGGACATCTTCGAGTAGTCGTTTCGGGTAAAATGAGATATTAATTTGGAAATTCTTGCAAAAATCAAATAATTGTCGAATTTTAATGAAACTTTCAGAATTTATTCAAAAATGAATGAACTGATTTTTACGGAGATTTCGATCTGAAGAGTTGAACAACATCGGTGTTCACGAAATAAATTATAATTGAAATGGATAATTACATCTGCGTTTTTAATACTGTCATTATAATGCTCTGTAGTTTATATCCTCATCGGAATTATCCCCCCCACCAGTCACGAACTGGTAATATATATATATATATATATATATATATATATATATATATATATATATATATATATATATATATATATAACGATCCTTGTTTTTATTAATTGTACAAATGGATTAGATGTCCAGTTCCTATTGTTTGCAAGTACTTTCGGTAAAAACATTTAAACAATTTTTTAAAAATACGATGCCAATGCTACATAAGAGTTCTCATGTTTCAAAACAAGAGCCGAAATCTTTAATATAATTATTTGAATTACATTGAATTAAAGTACCAAGCTCTGTTCCATCTTCAAGCGAAATATTTTTTCGGCTGTTGTTTTGAAACATGAGAACCCTTATGCAGCGTTGGAATCATATTTTTAAATAAATAATTATATTTATGCTCTACTTTTGTATCGAGCTCTATTTTTAAAAAAATAATAACAAAAATACTAAAGAACTTGGGATTATTTACCTAGCGAGTTCTTTCCTATTTTCTATATATTTTTACACACACGCACACACACACACACACACACACACACACACACACATATATATATATATATATATATATATAGTGTTACTCGTTTGGAAAAACCTTAGGTATTTGGGCTTGTAATTGAACAAACGAATGCTGAAGGGAAAATAAGAGATAAAAAAAAGAAAAAACTAAGAATGGGAAAATTGAGGCGAAAACAATCGTCCAGAATTCAAGCTCAAAGTCCAAAGAAAAAAACTTCCAAAACGAGTAAAAAAAAAAAAAAATAACCATGTAAAGTGCTTAATACGCTAAGTAGAGCAAACCTAATATAAATCTAAAGAGCCAGGTAAACCTACCTAGGTTTCACCTACACGTATCGTCAGGGTGTACTGGTCAGTATACCCTGACGATCCGTGTAGGTGAAACCTAGGTAGGTTTACCTGACTCTTTAGGATTATATATATAGCGTCAGACAGACTGTTTCGCAGCTCATCAGTGTGGCTAGACATCCGGTTGCTTCTAGCTCGGATCGAAACCCGAATTGGTATCAGCCGGAGATTCTACCACTAAGCCCTCGGCGCACGGCAGGGAAGCAGGTGGATTTTTAGCGTATTTATTTTTAGAAACACGCCCAGTGACTGACAGTGACTCGATTCGCTAGATATATATATATATATATACATATATATGCATCATTGAATACGACATGGTGCTTTGATTTAGTTTTTTTTTATACAATTTCTCATGGGATCTAATAATTTTTTTCTTTACACATGATAAATCATATAAATATAATTATATATATATATATATTATTTCTTTTCCGAGCGCTTTCGGCTATACAGCCGAAACATAGCAAGAACAATAAAACCAAGACAATGATTTCACTTTTTCGAACTATTCTTAGAAACGTCCGAAAAGTTGTGAATATTTCAATGAAGATGAGGCTAATAGTCCGAATAATGTAAATAATGCAAGTAATCATAATACCTCATCCCAGAGATATAGAGGCCGAAACGTTGTGAATATGTAAATGAAGATGAGGATAACAGCCCGAATAATGTAAATAATGCAAGTAATCATAACACCTCATCTCAGAGATATAGAGGCCGAAACGTTGTGAATATGGCAATGAAGATGAGGATAACAGCCCGAATAATGTAAATAATGCAAGTAATCATAATACCTCATCTCAGAGATATAGAGGCCGAAACGTTGTGAATATTTCAATGAAGATGAGTAGAACAGTCCCAATATTGTAAATAATGCAAGTATACCACACGTGTGTCTTTTCCTGTGATAAACGGAAAAGAATCGCTAACAAAAGCATGGAAATATTTGAAACAGTCATAACATTTTCTTTTTATGTTCTTTCTGATCGAGGGACTGCAAAAGAATTTTAAAAAAGTAATGATGAAACGCTTTCCACAGTGTAGTGCGGCATCGAAGTCTGTCTACGGTCTGGGTGTCGTCGAAGGGGCAAGGATGATCATTTCATACATTGACTGAGGAATCGAATCCTCGTCTCCTACGTAAGGATCGACCATTCCGCGACTAGTACCAGAGAAGGATTCATCACTATTTGCATTCTCTATGTCTGATTTCTACATTTAGACGAAGGCTGGACTTGCGGCCATATTGAATTTCGTTTCGATCGTCTACGATTTGCTTTCTCTATTTGGCACTCACCACACACACACCTTCACACTTTTCCTGATTCACGCATATACAAACACCCCACTCCTTCATGCACGCATTCTCTTGTCTCGAAAACTATCCGTTCTATACGGAAATCAACTGTTGGAATCGAAAGGATATCAATTGCTTCTTAAATTCTTGTAGTTAAATATTTTTTTATTAGGAGTCTACATTTCCTTTTGTTAGATTTAATGTATGTTTCTTAGTTTTGTCGAACGCCATCTTTAATTTGTCTGCCTTCATATATTTTGAATTCCTTTTTTAAATATTGATTTTTCTGTCCTGTGATTTTTTCCTTAAAAATGAAATTTCGCCTTTCCCACACATTTCTTTCTTTCTTTCATTCTTTCTTTCTTTCTTTCTTTCTTTCTTTCTTTCTTTCTTAATAACCACACTTTCTTTCTTTCTTTCTTTCTTTCTTTCTTAATAACCACGCTTTCTTTCTTTCTTTTTTTTCTTTCTTTCTTAATAACCACGCTTTTTTCTTTCTTTCTTTCCTTCCTTCTTTCTTTCTTTCTTTCTTTCTTTCTTAATAAATAACCACCCTTTGTTTCTTTGTTTTTTAATAACCACGCTTTCTTTCTTTCTTTCTTTCTTTCTTTCTTTCTTTCTTCTTTCTTTCTTTCTTTCTTTCTTTCTTAATAACCACGCTTTGATGGTTTTTTTCTTTCTTTCTTAATATATAACCACACTTTGCTTGTTTCTTTCTTTCTTAATAACCACGCTTTCTTTCTTTCTTTCTTTCTTTCTTTCTTTCTTAATAACCACGCTTTCTTTCTTTCTTTCTTTCTTTCTTTCTTTCTTTCTTTCTTTCTTAAGTTAATTTTTGTCGAACGCCATCTTTAATTTGTCTGCCTTCATATATTTTGAATTCCTTTTTTAAATATTGATTTTTCTGTCCTGTGATTTTTTTTTCCTTAAAAATGAAATTTCGCCTTTCCCACACATTTCTTTCTTTCTTTCTTTCATTCTTTCTTTCTTTCTTTCTTTCTTTCTTTCTTTCTTTCTTTCTTTCTTTCTTTCTTTCTTTAATAACCACACTTTCTTTCTTTCTTAATAAATAACCACACTTTCTTTCTTTCTTTCTTTCTTTCTTTCTTTCTTTCTTTCTTTCTTAATAACCGCGCTTTCTTTCTTTCTTTCTTAATAACCACACTTTCTTGCTTTCTTTCTTTCTTAATATATAACCACACTTTGTTTGTTTGTTTCTTTCTTAATAAACACGCTTTCTTTCTTTCTTTCTTTCTTTCTTTCTTTCTTAATAACCACGCCTTCTTTCTTTCTGTCTTTCTTTCTTTCTTTCTTTCTTTCTTTCTTTCTTTCTTTTAATTTTCACTTTCTTCCTCCCATCTATTCACCTTTGTCCTCTTTCTTCTTTCTATTTTTAACTTTGCTTTCCTTTCCTTTTTTTCTTTAGGGATCGTTAGTTTCTCATTTTCTTTTGTTTTCCTTCTTTTTTCTCTGTTTCGTTTTATTTCATTCATTTGTCTTTCTTGCAGTCATTCATTCTTTCTTTCTTTCTTTCTTTCTTAACCCTGTTTTCTTTCTGTCTTTCTTTTTTTCTTTCTTTCTTTCATTCATTCTTTCTTTGCTAATAACCCTGTTTTCTTTCTTTCTTAATAATCTTGTTGTCTTTGTTGTCTTTGTTTCTTTCTTTCTTTCTTTTAGTTTTCACCGTCCATCTATCATCAATTCTCTTGTTCTATTTATTTATCCTCGCTTTATTTTTACTTGCCTTTTCTTTTGTAATTTCATTAAAAATACTTAGGCTTTCTTTCACTTTCTTTTTCTTTCTGTATTTCTTTCTTTCTTGATATGATTTCAAAATTTTCCATCAATATTTACTGTTCCTTCTTTTATTTCTTTCTTAGCTTCTATTTATTCAAAATTTCATTCTTACTATTCTTTTCACTGCAATCTTCTTGTTTTTGTTTTTTTAACTCGGTTATCTAATTTAAATTTATCCCTTCGAAAAATGAATCTTTTGTTTCTCTTTTTACATGACATTATATATCGTATTGGAAGTTTTATCGGCTGTGCAGTTTTTCTTGAATTTTTGCCTTCATCAATGACCTGTATCAAGTTTTGAGTTGTCAGAGACAGAATAAAATCGCGAAAAGAATATGATGCCATTTCACCGGCGTTACAAATCAGTATTCGAAATTCTACCCACCAAAAAACCGTTCTCTATATTGATGTCTACTTGCAAATTCGACTATAAATCCAACATTTTTCTACAAATTTTATTCTATTGTTACACCTAAGTCTCTATACCTTTGTTGATACACGCTTGAACAGGAGAAAATGTCGACTTCTTGATTCTAATATAACACCCAAGTCTACGTTTGTGCTTCTCATGTGAACCGTGACAATATCTAACTTTTTTTTAATCTATTGTAACATCCACGACTCTCTGCATCTTTGACTCTCATAACAAGAGGACCAATGCCAACTTTTTTGATTCTATTGTAACACCGACGTCTGTCTACGATCTTGACACTCATGTGAAAAGGACCAATGTCTGCTTTTTGCGTCTATTGAAACGTTTATGTTTGCTTCCGTCCTCATTCTACGCTATCCCCTCCCCCCTCCCTTCCTCCCTCCCTTCCTTTCATCCTTTCTTCATTTTATTCATATTTTTCATATATATTCTTGAAATAATTCTGACCATTTTTAAAAAAATCAATTCCTTTGTTCTTCCTTTTTGCCTTATTTTATTTCATTCCTTTCCTTTTCTTCTTTGATTTTCTTCAGGACTTGTGGCTTCTTTCTTTTCTTTCTTTCTTTCTTTCTTTCTTTCTTTCTTTCTTTTCCAGCATCTTTTAGGGTTTTCTGTCAACGCACTATTCTTTTCGTTCCTTTGTTTCTTATTTCCTTCTTTTCTCCCCTTCTTTCCTTGCTTTCTTTCTTCCTTCCTTCCTTCCTTTCTTTCTTCCTTCCTTCTTACCTTTCGTTCAAAATGAATTTATATAATCATGAAATTTTTATTTCTTCCTAATTTTTTTTCCTTTCTTGGCCTCGTATCCGTGCTTTTCTTCTTTTATTTCTTCAGAACCTGACCCCTCTTTCTTTCCTTCTTTCTTTTTCTTTCGTTTTCTTTCTTTCTTTCTTTCTTTCTTTCTTTCTTTCTTTCTTTCTTTCTTTCTTTCTTTCTTTCTTTCTTTCTTTCTTTCTGTTCCCACATTCTGTTCTGTTAACGCGCTATTCTTTTCCTTCCTTCTTTCCTTCCTTCTTTTCCCTTCCTTCCTTCCTTTCCCTTCCTTTCCCTTCCTTCCTTCCTTCTTTTTCCTTCCTTCCTTTCCCTTCATCCTTCTTTCCTTCCTTCTTTTCCCTTCCTTCCTTCCTTCCTTTCCCTTCCTTCCTTCCTTCCTTTCCCTTCCTTCCTTCCTTCCTTCCTTCCTTCCTTTCCCTTCCTTCCTTCCTTCCTTCCTTTCCCTTCCTTCCTTCCTTCCTTCCTTCCTTCCTTCCTTCCTTCCTTCCTTCCTTCCTTCCTTCCAAAGCTAATCCTTCTTTTTCCGTTTCTCCCTCTCTCTTTTACTCTTTTGTTAGTGAAGACTCACTACAGCTTCATACCAAATACTTCTCTGCCCCAAGGATCAACATTCAAACATCTTTAATTTTCGACGCATGCAGGAGAGTCTCCGGTGAAGCGATATTTACGCCGCTTGTTAGACGAGAGCGGCCGGTGTAACACGATATAATCACCATTGGAATAATTACCGAGACTCGTCCCAGAATCACGAAGAGTGTCTATTATTACACCTCAAACTTAACCCAAGTCAAGAAAATAAATAAATAGACGAAGGAAAAAAAAAATCAGTTGGTGCAGTATTATTTAGCAAAACTTAGGGGAGAGCATCGCTTTAGCCCTGAGAGGATTTTGGCTACGATGTGGCCCCAGCGTAACCTTAAACCTTTTTTCTTTCTATCATTTTGCCTCTGTCTTGGGATCTTGTGCGCATGCGTGCCTTAACTCGCTTTCGTTTTCCGCTCCTTTCCCACTTTGGCGCGGAGTCGATATAGGTTTTCCTTTTCGACTGTTTGCCGTCATGGAGCAGGTTTGTTGAATTAGATGTTCAAGTGTTGGAGTAGCATTGGATTTATGTTATGGCCAAACAAATGAAATAAAATAGAACGGACGCGAAGACGATAGACGACATTAAGATCTGTGGCATCTGCTTTGGTATAGTATTGTTAGCACACTCTCATTGACAAAGACCACGCTTTCCCCACATGCGTTTGAGAGCTGTCCAGAAAGTAACCAGCCATTTTATGTTAACGAAACATTAGCCTTATACTTCAAAGTTCTCCAAGTTTTAAAACACACATGTCCTTTTTCTCTGCAAGTTTCTCCATTTTTTTTGCACCACAATCACTCCCTGGTTCTTCTTCTAGTTACCATTCAGGACGTTGGCGATCACGTTTCTCCAAAATATCCTGTCCTTTGTAGCTCTTAATAAATAGTGTCCTTTTGTTGTCTCTATCATAACTTTTCCTGTCATCTATTCACTCAAGCTCCTTAGGTATACTGTTTTGCCCTCTCTTAATTTCAGTTTTTCCTGTGAGTATCTAATTTTCCGAACACTCTTTCCTCATTATTTACCCTAGACATTTCAACTGCCTCTTTCTGATATTAAGTACAAGTGTCCATTTTGTTTCAACTTTCTCTCAAAATGAGTGGTTGCTCACATATTCGGTCCATGGTATTCTCAGCATGTTTCTGTAGAACCCCATTTCTGTTGCTTCAAGTCTCTTCTTCATGTTGGATCCATGGTTATTCTTTCTTCCCGATGTTAAGTATAAGTGTCCTTTTTGTTTTCATTTTCTCTAAAACTTCGTCGTTTTTCCCATGTTTGGTCCATGTTATTCACAGCATCCTACTGTAGAACCACATTTCTCTTGCTTCAAGTCTCTTCTTCATCTGTGAACGCATTCTTCACCTGGATCAACGGTCTGAAGTTTCTCCTCTTTCTACTGTGACAGCTACAAATCTCTGCCAGAACTTAAGGCTACATCGTTCATACACCGGTTCCTATACGATCACCAAAGTTAAGCAACGTGGAGAATGGTCAGTATTTCAATGGGTGACCGCTTAGGAATACCAGGTGCTGGAAGCTTGGATGGCCGGACATTATAATGAATAAGAGCCCGGAATTATTAATCAGAGAGCCGTTTTTCAGTTCCTAGTGGGTTCGTTACATTTATGCAAATATCCTTGCGGAAAAGTGTAAATCCATCTCTCCTCGGCCAGTTATGGCTTAATTAAAACTAGTATTATCAAAAAGAAAAAAAAAATTTTTACACTCGAAAAATATTTTCCGGCTTTAAATAACCTGCAAAGGGTTAGGCTGTAGAAAACACATCAACCAATAAATCTGGCAACCAAATAATATTGAAAGAAAAAAAGAAAGAAAGAAACCGGGGTTATTAAGAAAGAAAAAAAGAAAAAATGTCGATCGCTAAGCCGAACTAGGCTTAGCGATCGACATTTTTTTTTTTTTTTTTTTTACTAATGTTCAACTTAATAACCACGCTTTCTTTATTTCTTTCTTAATAACCACGCTTTCTTTCTCTCTTTCTTTCTTTCTTTCTTTCTTTCTTTTTTCTTTCTTTCTTTCTTTCTAAATAACCACGCTTTCTTTCTTTCTTTCTTTCTTTCTTTCTTTCTTTCTTTCGTAATAACCACGCTTTCTTCTTTCTTTCCTTCTTTCTTTCTTTCTTTCTTTCTTTCTTAATAACCACGCTTTTTTTCTTTCTTTCTTTTATCTTAATAACCAAACCTTCTTTCTTTCTTTCTTTCTTTCTTTCTTTCTTTCTTTCTTTCTTTCTTTCTTTTAATAACCACATCTTCTTCCTTTCTTTCTTTCTTTCTTTCTTTCTTTCTTTCTTTCTTTCTTTCTTTATTTGTTAATAACCCCGCGTTCTTTCTTTCTTTCTTTCTTTCTTTCTTTCTTTCTTTCTTTCTTTCTTTCTTTCTTTCTTTCTTAATAACCCCGGTCTCTTTGTTTGTTTGTTTGTTTGTTTCTTTCTTAATAACCACGTTTTGTTTCTTTCTTTCTTTCTTTCTTTCTCTCTTTCTTTTTTCTTTCTTTCTTTTTTCTTTCTTTCTTTCTTAATAACCACGCTTTGTTTGTTTGTTTGTTTGTTTCTTTCTTTCTTTCTTTCTTTCTTTCTTAATAACCACGCTTTCTTTCTTTCTTTCTTTCTTTCTTTCTTTCTTTCTTTCTTTCTTTCTTTCTTTCTTAATAACCCCGCTTTCTTTCTTTCTTTCTTTCTTTCTTTCTTTCTTTCTTTCTTTTTTTCATTCTTTCTTTCTTTCTTTCTTAATAACCCCGCTTTCTTTCTTTCTTTCTTTCTTTCTTTCTTTCTTTCTTTCTTTTTTTCATTCTTTCTTTCTTTCTTTCTTTCTTTCTTAATAACCCCGCTTGGTTGCTTTCTTTCTTTCTTTCTTTCTTTATAACCCCGCTTGGTTGCTTTCTTTCTTTCTTTCTTTCTTTCTTTCTTTCTTTCTTTCTTAATAACCCCGCTTTCTTTCTTTCTTTCTTTCTTTCTTTCTTTCTTTCTTTCTTTCTTTCTTTCTTAATACCTCCGCTTTCTTTCTTTCTTTCTTTCTTTCTTTCTTTCTTTCTTTCTTTCTTTCTTTCTTAATAACCCCGCTTGGTTGCTTTCTTTCTTTCTTTCTTTCTTTCTTTCTTTCTTTCTTTCTTTCGTAATAACCACGCTTTCTTTCTTTCTTTCTTACTTTCTTTCTTTCTTAATAACCACGCTTTCTTTCTTTCTTTAAATGGTCCAAGAGCCACTTAAGATCGACGGACACTGCGTGGAGTTGAATTATCGTAAGAAAGGACAAGCGTTAGGAGTATACAGTTGAATTAGACTTTAGAAGGAGCTGGAAACCTAACCGTAGACAGGATAATATCCTCCTCCTGTCCGAAAGACCGAGGTGGATGTAAATCGCCCTATAGGCAGACCTATCTTCTCCTGTTGGTAGCAGCGAGAAAAATATAATAGATGATTAGGGAATTCAGGCGCCGACGTTAGGTGTACAGAAGGAACCCGAAACCCAATCCTAAATTTTACCGGTCCTGGGTAAGGCGTTAAACTACATCCGCGTCTTGAGTAAGACGACAAACTACATCCACGCCCTGGTTATGACATTAAAATACATCCATGTCCTGGGTAAGTCGATAAATTACATCCACATCCTAAGTAAGGTGATAAACTACATCCACGTCCTGGGTATGACGATAAAATACATCCACGTCGTGGGTAAGATGATAGACTACATCCGCTTCCTGAGTAAGACGATAAAATACATCTGCGTCCTGGGTAAAACGATAAACTACACCCACGTCCTGTGTAAGGCGATAAGACTACACTCGCGTCCTGGTTATGACGATAAACTACATATACGTCCTGGGTAAGACGATAGACTACATCCAGCAACAAGGCTTCTTATCAGAAGGTCTTGAGGAGCATGGAGCCGCCTCTTAATTACTGGTATTCCCAGGTCAGCCCTGACCCAGGGTGGTAGCACCTGTTAGGTACCCAGATATGGGCAAATAGTTAACCGCCAAACTAGGGTCAAATCACTATGAAAGTTTAAAAATAGATTTTAATACCAGGAATACATTTTTGTGAAATTATTACCAGCAATGAATTTTTGAAGAAAAAATATTGCCAGCAATACATTTTTGAAGAAAACAATACTACCAGCGAAAAAAATCTTGTCGGAATTAAATAACCCATTGAAGTGTCGATATGCCGTAAAACAAACCAAACCAATATACACTGAGATAGATAAAAAATATTACCAGCAATAAAAATCTTGTCGGCATTAAATAACCAATTGATGTAGAAATGCCGTAAAATAAAATAAACCAAACCAAACCTAAATGTTATTTTCACAATATAAAAACATATTTTCTCCTTTTTTTCATAAAGTACAAGGCTCAAGAGCCACTTAAGAAGGTCAATAAATGAGGTTGTAGTATGAAGGTAAGAGGATGAGGTAAGACGTTATGTGGGTATGTAAGAAAGCTAAACTGACTTTGACTTGAAGAGTTTAACATTGTTGTGATCAGGGAAGTGTCCTTTCGCTGGCCTGTTCCGCAAAGTAGCGGAAAAAGCTGTCCAAATGGAAATTCATCCTTACCAATGCAATACAAAAGGGAATATACATTATTCATCCCAATGTATGGCTAATGAATGTAGACCCTCAGGACCGTTTCCATGGAAATAACGATAGATCAATTCTCTAATTCCTCGTCATTTCGACGGGCACATGGTATAGAAACTCATTCAGTAGCTGTCTATATCTCTGTGCTGACGTATCATGATTACTTATATTATTTACATTATTCGGACTGTTATCCTCATCTTCATTGCCATATTCACAACTTTTCGCCCTCTATATCTCTGAGATGAGGTATTATGATTACTTGCATTATTTACATTACTCGGACCGTTATCCTCCTGCTCATTGCCATATTCCAAACATTTCCGCCTCGATATCGCTGAGATGAGGTATTATGATTACTTGCATTATTTACATTATTCGGACTGTTTTGCTCATCTTCATTGCACTATTCACAACGCTTCGGCCGTTCTACACTCCGGGCTTCTTGTTGATTGGTATGTTGAACCGAAGCCTTTATTCGATTTTAAGTATTCTATTCATATCGATCAGTCTATTTTTATCACTTATTATGTTCATATCCATCCCTCTATCTGTCTATATCTCTGAGATTTGGTATTATGCGAGTTTGTCGGGTGAGAATTGAGTTAACAGAAAAATTAAATATAAGCAAGTCGATTAGATTTTGAAAGGAGAATTTTTTTTGTTTATATACGAAAGCAAATACACACAATAACCAACAAACACAAATACTTCGAATAATTTCGGTAAGGAGAGATGTGGCATCCGTTTTAACCCTTTTTGGTCCGTTCTTAGCGCAACTACTACAACCTTCGATGTTCCCGTTCTCAGTAGTAGTAATAGTAGTAGTAGTAGTCGTAGCAGAAGTAGCGGTACTTAGATGTTAACAGCAGTATTTGCTTCTTCGCCCTCAGCAGACGCATCCTTTTCAATCTCGGACGTCTCTCCAGTTATCTCGTCTGCAATCGAAAACAGACGAACCCAAAACTATCTCAGCCTCCGGTTGGCTCGACTCTTTATTAAGAGTACCAATTCACGAGTGGTAACGTGTCTGTTTTTCTGGTTCGAACGTAATGACATATTACCAAAGTACAACTTCACTTCTCCGAGAATAAACAATTTATTTTTCATTGACTGGTTTCCAAGGTTCACAGCAAGATGCTATGGTTTATCACCTCGCTATCAACCACACTGCCGCACTCTGTAAACTAGAGAGAGTCTTGTTTCAAAAATAAATTCTAGATCAAAACATATTTATTTTAACTTCGATTCTTATAGTGTCAAAATCCATTTCTTTTTTTAAAAGTTCCAAATTATAATTGTTTCAGTAATTTTCTATGAGTAATCTGGTATCTTTGTACACTTACAAAAAATTGTATTTCGTGTTCTAAATTAACTTTCTGTAACATTTACATTTCAAAGTCTTTACAGCATATTAACATCTTGGATATTCGAAAAGACCTCTTGTTGTTTTCTATTTTACAGCATATCCTCCATTATTATCAGTATTATTATTTTAGGGGTGATATCGCCCCTGCCACAATCTGCTGTTAAGTCACTTCCTGAAGGAATACGTTAATCAAGTCAATGAGAGGTGTCTACTTTTTGATCCTCCTTAAAGAATGCGAAGCAGCGCTCATCTTCGTCTCAATATCAATCTATCAGCCTCCTTTTTAATCATTTCTCCTCAAGAAAGGCAAAGAAGACGCTAAGACGTATAAGATACTGTTTGTTAGAGAATATGAGAAAAAACATTATTAAGGAGAGAGAACAATAAAAGAACAAGAATTAAGAAGACAGAAGATAATGATTGACATTGCATTTAATTTTTTGAAAATCAAAATTGTCTGTGAAGCAAGAAGCCGGAAGACAGTTTCACCAGCGAGAAGTGCGATAGAAGAAAATGTTAGCATAGAACTTACGGCTATATCAAGCCATTTCAATAGTAAAATGATAAGACCTAACTCCCAATCTAGTAATGCGCTTAAATTCATAATGTCTAGGTACAATAGAGGAAAGTTCATCAGAAAAATTACCATTTTAATAGAAAAGGCACAGGGAAGCTAATTTATGGCGATGGGAAAGTGACTGAAGCTGAGATTCCATGTCAGGATCAATAACATTGCAGATTCTTTGGATTTTATAAAGAATCTCTAAATATATAGCAGGAGCACAAGACCAGATATGGCAGCAATATTCAAAGCAAGGATGAATGGTAGACTTATTAATATGTAAGATCGATTCTTCTTTAGATTGTATCAAGAATCCCTAAATATATAGTAGAAGTACCAGACCAGATATGGCAGCAATATTCAAAGCAAGGATGAATGGTAGACTTATAAATCTGATGATCTGTCATTAAACACAGAATCAGAGAGACACTCGATAACTGACAAGCTATGACACAGGGAGATGCTAAAGAATCTCTTCAACTATGGAAGTTTTGGAAGAGTCTTTGCAATAATAAATATTTCTCATCAGATAGGGCTTTGAAGTCTTTGAAGTTGAATTATGATGGTCAACACCTACGGCCATCTCCCCCGCGTCACAGGCTATGCTTTACTCGTATCAGGGTAATCGTATTCTCTAAGTTTGATTTCTACTTTTAGACGATTCTTTCACGTCTAATTCATGGACTTGTGGCCATATTGAATTTCGGTCCGACTGTCTTCGTTTTCTTGTATCTTTGGTACGCACCCACTCGCACAGAGACACGCACTTTCTCTCACACACGCATTTATAAACGTCCCTCAAAACACGCATTCTCTCGAAAACTATCTGTTCTATTTTCTTCTTTATGTTCCGTGTTCCCGTAGGCAATCATATCTCTCCACAGCTTCCTCTCCCTTGTAGCTCTCAATAAATTTTGTTTTTCTGCTATTTCTCTAAAATCCTGTTCCCTCATCTATTTAGTCAAGTTCATTAAGCATGTCATGCGCTGTTTACCTCTGTCCCAATCTTCGCATTCTGACCATGAGATTCGGGTTCGAATCCCACCATAGTCGATTTGTCAGGAAGGTGACTACCTAATATTATCGGACTGGAGGGGTTGATCCCAGCGCGCGGCACCTTTGGAAAGCCTTGCTAGTGAAAATTGGGTAGACGGAACCCTACTGACCATGAGACCCGGGTTCGAATCTCACTATGGTCGATTTGTCAGGAAGGAGAGTTTCTGATGTAATCGGACTGGAGGGGTCGATCCCAGCGTGCCACAACTTTGGAAAGTGCCTGAAAACCATACCACGGGTTCACCCAAGCCTTGTGAGTGAAATTTGGTAGACGAAAAATTAGGTGCCGTCGATAGCTGTGCTAGCACGAAGTCACAAGTCATCGTGACCGAGGGTTTGAGCATTCTGGCCGTATTCAGATTGTTGATCACGCTAGATAACACCCTCTTTCCCAGAAACTGTAACTAAGGTCTGCTCAGCATATCTGCAATATAAACCACAGGTGGTCTCTGTGGGTGTTGAATAAACACAAATGAGCCTGAGCAAGTGTCTGCAGTAGGGATTGGCTAGTAGACGGGCATGCTCGAATACAAGTGGCCAGCTATACATCCTCTAACTTGCCTTCAATCTGTCCTGTGAGTATCAGATTTTCCAAGCCCTCTTTTCTTAATATACATCCTAGAAACCTCAACTGTCTTTTTCTTATGTGAAGTATAAGTTTACTTTTTGTTTCTATTTTCTGTAATTGTTGCTCACATGTACGGCCCATGGTATTCTCAGCATCCATCTGTAGAACCATATTTCTTTTTCTTCAAGTCATATTCTTCATATAAATATCAGCTGTTGGAATTGAAAGGAAGTTCATTATATCTTAATTTCTTTTAGATAAAATTTTCGTTTGTTATCTTTAAATAAGGTGACCCACGACATGAAATGACAGTTCTTATCCGCAATAAATCGTGACTTTCCCCGTTACAAAGAAATTTGAATTTAACATATTAATCTTTTCCCGCCAATCAAATAAAGGCAACTAGCGCTATCCAGTCAGAAAAAAAAGTAATAATATAATGCCTCCAAAATATGCACGGAAAATAATGACTCCATAATATGCTCGCAAATTAATGCCTCCAAAATATGCTCGGAACATAATACCTCCAAAATATGCACGGGAAATAATACCTCCAAAATATGCACGGAAAATAATGCCTCCATAATATGCTCGGAAAATAATGCCTCCAAAATATGCTCGGAACATAATGCCTCCAAAATATGCACGGGAAATAATACCTCCAAAATATGCACGGAAAATAATGCCTCCATAATATGCTCGCAAAACAATGCCTCCAAAATATGCTCGGAACATAATGCCTCCAAAATATGCACCGAAAATATGCCTCCATAATATGCTCGCAAAATAATGCCTCCAAAATATGCTCGAAACACAATGCTTCCAAAATATGCACAGGAAATAATACCTCCAAAATATGCACGGAAAATAATGCCTCCATAATATGCTCGGAAAATAATGCCTCCAAAATATGCTCGGAACATAATGCCTCCAAAATATGCACGGGAAATAATACCTCCAAAATATGCACGGAAAATAATGCCTCCATAATATGCTCGGAAAATAATACCTCCAAAATATGCTCGGAACATAATGCCTCCAAAATATGCACGGGAAATAATACCTCCAAAATATGCACGGAAAATAATGCCTCCATAATATGCTCGCAAAACAATGCCTCCAAAATATGCTCGGAACATAATGCCTCCAAAATATGCACCGAAAATATGCCTCCATAATATGCTCGCAAAATAATGCCTCCAAAATATGCTCGAAACACAATGCTTCCAAAATATGCACAGGAAATAATACCTCCAAAATATGCACGGAAAATAATGCCTCCATAATATGCTCGGAAAATAATGCCTCCAAAATATGCTCGGAACATAATGCCTCCAAAATATGCACGGGAAATAATACCTCCAAAATATGCACGGAAAATAATGCCTCCATAATATGCTCGCAAAACAATGCCTCCAAAATATGCTCGGAACATAATACCTCCAAAATATGCACGGAAAACAATGCCTCCATAATATGCTCGCAAAACAATGCCTCCAAAATATGCTCGGAACATAATGCCTCCAAAATATGCACCGAAAATATGCCTCCATAATATGCTCGCAAAATAATGCCTCCAAAATATGCTCGAAACACAATGCTTCCAAAATATGCACAGGAAATAATACCTCCAAAATATGCACGGAAAATAATGCCTCTATAATATGGTCGGAAAATAATGCCTCCAAAATATGCTCGGAACATAATCCCTCCAAAATATGCTCGGAAAATAATGCCTCTATAATATGCTCGGAAAATAATACGTCCAAAATGTGCTCGGAAAATAATCCCTCCAAAATATGCTCGGAAAATAATTTTCCGAAAATAATTGCCTCTTAAATAAATCTTCGTAAATAATGCCACAAATTTATTTTCACTGAAGGAACAACAGATACACAATACTATTCAACTATAAAACATATTTCGCATCGCCACCATCAATGACAATGTATTTTCGCCATCAAAATGCCTGTATATCGTGCTGGAAACGTAGCTCATTAGGAATAGCTGTCTGCGATACTGAAACGCATGAACCACCGCTTCACTGTGCTCACATTTTCCGTCTGGTGTCCATAACCGTCCGTCATGTCTCCATGAATGTAAATGTCTAGGTTCTTGCAGTCAAACCTGCTCTCCGTACGTGTTTTCAAGTCAGGGATTAGTTTACCAACGTTTCGTTCAGCTGTTATACCTATCGCGTGAAGAAGATTTCTTTTAATCATTCCACCTCAAGCAAGACAGTAATAGAACTGCAAGTGAAATAGAACGAGAAAAGTTAATCAAGGAGAAAGGACAATAAAAGAACAGATTTTAGCGAGATAGAGAATGGCGACTGACGTTACATTTAAAACTTTGGAGATTGTAGGTGACAGGGATATAATAAACTGAAGATTTCCAGAGAAGAGAAGTACCTATATCTATCTATCTATCTATCTATCTATCTATCTATCTATCTATCTATCTATCTATCTATCTATTTCTCTCCGTTTATATCTATCTATCTATCTATCTATCTATCTATCTATCTCACTCTGTTCATATCTATCTATCTATCTATCTATCTATCTATCTATCTATCTATCTATCTCAGTCTGTTCATATCTACCTCAGTCATTTCATATCTATTTATTGATCTCAGTCTGTTCATATCTATCTATCTATCTATCTATCTATCTATCTATCTATCTATCTTAGTCTGTTCATATCTATCTATCTATCTATCTATCTATCTATCTATCTATCTATCTTAGTCTGTTCATTTCTATCTATCTATCTATCTATCTATCTATCTATCTATCTTTCTATCTATCTATCTTAGTCTGTTCATTTCTATCTATCTATCTATCTATCTATCTTAGTCTGTTCATATCTATCTATCTATCTATCTATCTATCTTAGTCTGTTCATATCTATCTATCTATCTATCTATCTTAGTCTGTTCATATCTATCTATCTATCTATCTATCTATCTATCTATCTATCTATCTTAGTCTGTTCATTTCTATCTATCTATCTATCTATCTATCTATCTATCTATCTATCTATCTTAGTCTGTTCATTTCTATCTATCTATCTATCTATCTATCTATCTATCTATCTATCTTAGTCTGTTCATTTCTATCTATCTATCTATCTATCTATCTATCTATCTTAGTCTGTTCATTTCTATCTATCTATCTATCTATCTATCTTAGTCTGTTCATTTCTATCTATCTATCTATCTATCTATCTTAGTCTGTTCATATCTATCTATCTATCTATCTATCTATCTATCTATCTATCTTAGTCTGTTCATATCTATCTATCTATCTATCTATCTATCTATCTATCTTAGTCTGTTCATATCTATCTATCTATCTATCTATCTATCTATCTTAGTCTGTTCATTTCTATCTATCTATCTATCTATCTTAGTCTGTTCATTTCTATCTATCTATCTATCTATCTATCTATCTATCTATCTATCTATCTATCTTAGTCTGTTCATTTCTATCTATCTATCTATCTATCTATCTATCTTAGTCTGTTCATTTCTATCTATCTATCTATCTATCTATCTATCTTAGTCTGTTCATATCTATCTATCTATCTATCTATCTATCTATCTATCTATCTATCTTAGTCTGTTCATTTCTATCTATCTATCTATCTATCTATCTATCTATCTATCTATCTATCTTAGTCTGTTCATTTCTATCTATCTATCTATCTATCTATCTATCTTAGTCTGTTCATTTCTATCTATCTATCTATCTATCTATCTATCTTAGTCTGTTCATTTCTATCTATCTATCTATCTATCTATCTATCTATCTCAGTCGGTGTTATATCTATCTATGCAAGTTTTTGCCGTTTAGTGTGTCTGCTGGAGAACGCATCTTGACAGAAATAATACATAGCTTTTTTGTAAACCCTTCTATTGAATGAAAGAAAAAGAAAGAAAGAAAGAAAAGTGAATTGTGAGGATCGTATTTAAATATGCTGAAAAATGTTCCGGTCATAAGTAGAAGCCGATGACGGTTGATAGAGGCGTAACAAAAAACAAAACAAACCCCAAAACAAACAAACAAACAAACAAAAAAAAAACGATCTATCACTTTGTACTTCATAAATCAAAGCATGGCTGCAAACTAGAGATTTCTCGACCCCCAAACCAAGGTTATTTTCTTTTTCCATTTTCCTCTCAGTTATTTGTACCTTTCATTTTCCTTCTCTCTCTCTCTATTTCTCAATCCTCCTACTTGTTCCCGCCTTCCACGTCATCAAATCCTTCATATTGCTTCTAGGAATTTTTTTCATTAAAGCAGACAACTTTAGTTTCATTTGATAATTCGTTTCTATTCTTCCAATTATTCTTCGCTTTATTCGTTCTCTTCTTCGTCATCGTCTTTCATTTTCAAGTTTACTTTTCCTCTTGTTCATTTTCCGCTTGATTCGTTTGATTGTTCTTTTCAAAATTTTGTTTCTTTCTTTTTTGCTATTTCCCATAATATCTCAGGTTTCCGTTCTGTCATTTTTTAAAATTCTTTTTATTTTTATATATATACATATATATATATATATACTGTCCTGGGCATAACGATAAACTACATCAGCGCCGCGTCCTGAGTAAGACGATAAACTACATCCAACAGCAAGGTCTCTGATTAGGAGGCTTAATTGCTGGTGTTCCTAGGTCCAACCTGACTCGGGGGTGGTAGTACCTGTTAGGGTCCCAACTATGGACAAATAGTTAACCCCAAATTGGGGTAAAAATACTATGAAAGTGTAGAAATAGGTTTTACTACCAGCAATACATTTTTGGGGAAAAAATAACATCAATACACTTCTGAAAAAATATTCCACGGAGTTGTTTTTTCTGTTTTCTTTTTGAATTTGTAGGTCTGATGAATTGGGTTGTATTTACGATTCCAATGGAATAAATTATGACCAGGGAATATTAGTGTTTAAGCCTTTTTATTATATCTTTACTCTGTCCTGGACATTGAGTTCTACCTGGATTCTATCCTCTTGGAATTATTTTTTATACATATATATATATGTATGTGTATGTATGCATGTATGTATATATATTTATATATTTTAGATATATGGTTTCATATGTATGTGTATATTTACACCTAATATTATCTCTCTCTCTCTCTCTCTCTATATATATATATATATATATATATATATATATATATATATATATATATATATTGCTTTTTTTCTTTATCATTTCTTTCGTTCTTTGTTAACCCTCTTTCTTTGATTGTTTCTTTGTTTCTTTCTTACCCTACCTTCCTTTTAATTTTTGGTATCCTTTTTTTTTCTGATTTTTCTTTCAATTTTTTTTTCTTTTTTTGTTAACCTTCCTTTCTTTCCTACCTTTTTTCTGTACTATCTATGAACGAATGAAAGTTTTCAAAGTCGTTAAAAAGCAAAGAATTGTTTTTTAACGACATTCAAAAATGTCTTCCTTTCATTCTTTCTTCTTTCTTTATCTATAATCCTACTTGTTCTTTTCCTTTTTTTTTTTTTGTATTTATTTTTTTGTCCGACCAAAATCAACCTTTCCAATTATTTTGAACCCTAAAGAAAAAAAAAAAAAGATATTTTATGGTTGTGAAATAGCAAGGGAATAAAAAAAAAGTACCAAAATCTCACTGACATGATGACAATTAAATGTCCTTTTGGGAAAAAAGAAAACAAAAAAGAAAAGAAAAGAAAAATAATGGGTATAAAAGAAACGAAGATGCAAACACACACACTTAGGTCAGTACACGCACACATATGTATATTTAATAATCTCTTATGTACAACACCCACCCACATCCAGAGACACGTATATATATATATATATATATATATATATATATATATATATTAGTTATATTACTTTAACAAAAACACCTCGACCAATGTCCCCCGTTTATATCTATCTATCTATCTATCTATCTATCTATCTATCTATCTATATATATATATATATATATATATATATATATATATATATATATATATGTGTGTGTGTGTGAGTGCGTGTGTTTGTGTTTTTGCGCGTGTGCGTGTATTTGCGAAAACTTGCGAAACTTGAGCACGCTAAGACAGGATTTACCTATTTATATGTAATTATGTGTAATTATAATTATATAATTATGTGTGTCTCTGTATATAATAATTGACACTGACACACAAACACACAAACAGTGGCACACACACACAGACACACACACACATACATTTGCATATATAGATACGTTTGATTAAAACATTAATTTTTTATTGTGTAGTGTGTCGCTCTATATAGCAATTAACATTGAAAGAAACACACACACACATACATTCATATAAATAGATACACACACACACACACACACACACACACACACACACACACACACACACACATATATATATATATATATATATATATATATATATATATATATATATATTTACAGTGTGCAATGGATGGATTATAGTCTAAATGACGCAAAAATGAAAATGACGCTGGTGTCTCATTTTAATAGATATATTCATCGAAATTAAACATTATATTAAATAATATATATATATATATATATATATATATATATATATATATATATATATATATATGTCTGTGTTTCATTAAAGACGACAGACAAGGTACTGCGATTAAGCTTTTTATTTCATTTTTCTTGTGTTCGAAAGATGAATAACAATTCAGCTGATAAAAAGAAACTGAAGTCTACGCGAATACTCTCTCGAGCTGCTTTTTTCCTGATTGGATAGCGCTAGTTGCCTTTTTTTTGATTGGCTGCAAACAGAGTGTGTAGAAACTGTCCAAATGTTCTGTAATTCCGAGCGCTTTCGGCTATACTTTTAGCCATTATCAAGGATGATTTTATTTTTTCAGTTTAATTGGGTGTATGGTTTGTGTGTATGTTTTAAAAAGTTTTTAAAAGTTTTTGAAGTTATAGGCATCTTTTATTTTCCAAACACAGCACATTGTGGCCGTTTTTTTAGTTAACATTATTGTCTTGTCGTTTTCTCTTTTATTATTAAGTCTTTTGTTATTTTTAACAGTTTTTTTTTTATATGTGGATGAGGTTATTATGTTTGTATTTTCCTCTAGTATGTTCCGGATAGAGTCTAGTAAGTTTGTGTGTTTAAATGGATTCTTATAGAGTTATGATCAGATAGGTGTAACGTAAGGCGTCTGGATAGGCATGTAGTTGTGTGACCAATGTAATTATGATTTTTTTAAAATCAGGAACACACATACACACATACAAACACACACACACATTCATGTATATGTACGTTTCAGTAAATGTCTGCTTGTTTAATGTTTTATTATAATTTTATAATTTTCGAATAACTTGTTTTTGTATTGGTTCAAAGTTGTGGAAAAACTATTCGAAGATCATGTTTGTGATTTTATTTTATTCACTTTTGATAGTCTCAGTGTTTTTCAAGAACTAACCTGTTGTCTCTATGTTAGGCAGCGTTCCATTGTTTTCATCGTGGTATTCTTTGAAAACTAAAAGTTTAGAAATAGTCTACGGTCACATTATGTATAACGGTCTTTGGGAACGAGGCCGCACTAAAAACTATGAGTTTAACCTATCTATCTATCTATCTATCTATCTATCTATCTATATATGTATATATATATATATATATATATATATATATATATATATATATATATATATATATATAGGTTTTCTTTAAATGTCAGCGCTTGTCATTAATAGTTTTTCCTTTATCTAGCAACTACTCAAGGACGGAATTTTTCTACAGCATACCTAGTTACCTCCCCTGAAAAACGGTATCTGTCAACCAACCATGACACAGCGTTCGTGACTCCACATATAAAAATGGTAATCTTTAGATGACCACAACAATTTTTGTCCTTCACAACCATAAACACTAAATACTTTATATTTAACAATACCCTGATGATGACATTATGCTATGTCGAAAGTACTTGGAATAAATACAATATGAGTCAACACGGTGTTTTCTTCTCGTTCTTTAACAACCGCACAAAAGTGTTCATTCGCGAATATGAAAGGATGTCATCGAAAATAAGTACACCGAACGTTCCTCTGAATATATATATATATATATATATATATATATATATATATATATATATATATATATATATATATATATATGCGCTTATTAAATATCATGTACACTTTAAAATACCTTCTCCTGTGGTGAATGATTCTCTATAATAATAGCTTCTAGGTTTTTCAGTCTTTCCTTTCATTGGATACTGTAAGGTCATTTGGGGCAATCCAGTAATGGATATATATATATATATATATATATATATATATATATATATATATATATATATATATATATATATATTCATACACGTTTCATTAAATAATATAGACAAGTGTTGTCTATTTATTTTATGTAAATTTTTTTCGTAACATCTGATAAGTTTAATAACATTATCGTTGAACGAAGAAAGAAATTCACAATATTGATCCATATTTTTTTAATACAATCTAAGCTTTCGGCTTACATAAGCCATTATCAAAGATGTCAATTACAACATATTAAACAATATACGGACAAGACAGTGATGATAGTCTGTCAATGTTTACATAAATGATTTCTAAGTAAACATTGACACTGTACACATTTTAAAATAATTTGGAAGTATTCGTAATTAATTTTATTGATGTTTGGTTTCTATTCATATATATATATATATATATATATATATATATATATATAGAGAGAGAGAGAGAGAGAGAGAGAGATAGATAGATAGATAGATTGGTTAAACTCATTGTTTTTAGTGCGGCCTCGTTCCCAAAGACCGTTATACATAATGTGATATATATATATATATATATATATATATATATATATATATATATATATATATATATATGTACAGGGAGCATGAAAGAAAAATACTTTTACAAATTTTTGGGGCGGGTTCTTGACACCCAAACAATGTAACGTATTCATACAAATATATGTCCAAAAGACACAGGAAATGTTCAAAATGTCCCCCGTTTGCTTCTACACACATACACGCACCCGTCGGATTGTTGACTGGCGGACCCCATTCAAATATTCCCACACGGTGTGGAATGGTTTCGCAAGTCCCCATGAAATATTGATGAAGCGTCTCTCTATTATTAATGTCTGCTGCATAAGCCAATTGTTTTAGGTGGCCCAGCAAATAAAAAATCCAAAGGATTGGGGCCGGGGGAACGTTTAAGCCATGGAACCGGTCTTTTCTACCTATCAATCTTTCATGCTACATGTCAGCCAGTGCATCGCGAACAATGTGACTAAAATTTACTGGAGCCACAACATGCATGGACTTATATGTGTCTTCGTATTAGCAGGAGTACGTCCTCTAGCAAGTTTGAAAGTGAGTTTGAAATTAATTACTCGAAGACAATTGTAATACTTGCTGGGAGAACTTATGAACCAAACAGACAATCACCTAAATTCCATTATCACATAAATCTTGATACTGGTGTCTAGCCTGTATTTTAACATTCCGTTCCGCCCACAAAGTTTGGTTGTGAAAATTTGTTGTTTCATCTCTTCTAAATGTTGCCTTATCTGTAAACAAGACGGAAGAGACAAACAACGTATCGGCAATTTCTACAATAAACCATCTTTCAAAAGTTCCCCTGTCGTTAGTGAGCAGATAACGAAAGACCCTGTTGGAATTTTTGGGTACCCTGGTGTACTAGTGAGCCAGCCAAAATAAGCTGACTCATTTTATAGTTCACCAATAGAAGGGTTAACCAATCAGAAGGCTCAAAATATTCAATGCGACGTGTATAAAGGCGGCCATGTTTTTCCCGAATATGCACTGCCAGTTTTTGATAACCGGATCGAGGCTCCACCGAAGGTCATAGTCTCGTTCGGGGAGGTTGATTGCCCCTGAACCCGTTTATACGCGTTCGAATAGGGAATATATTTGGCCGAGCCTACGGGCTTGGAGATCCCACGTTAATCCCGGCCTTGTGCCACATGTAACCCTCGTGGGGGGTGGCTAAATATCACTGCCAGCCTTTGGTATCGAAGACTGAAGAATTACGGAACAGCTGCTGCTGATGGTATTGGCGATATAGTCAGATTCAGTAGAGTATCTGATTTGTGAGTGTTAATCTTTAACGTTGTTTCATTGAACAGATTACGTACTGCGCTGTATTCTATATTTATAGACTATGGTGTACATGCTGAACAGACCCTGCTGATGTTACAAATGATACGGATACAGGAGCTGCTTTTGAAGTATCCTCCATATGGTACTATAAGATATATGACATGCTAAAGCCACTTGACATATACCAATACCTGGATTGTCTCCAACAGTTACAGTCTTCAAATATAATGTCAGTCGACATCTTCTGATGCCTTGATCCAATTCCCTGTCTGCTTTATCTCTCAATCACATCTACTCTTGCTCCCACTAACTCCTTGCATGCTAATGGCAGTCCGGCCTCGTTTGTGGTGAAACAACATGCCAAGGGAAAAAAACAAAACACACAACTACAACAGGTTTATGGGCAGTTATATATACTTCTAACAAGCAGGTCTAAGAGGTCTGGAACGCATTCAAAATAAAGTCCCTGTAGGCAGCTCTTGTAAAACATATTGACCTACCAGACAGTCACCTACAATTCCAGCCCACACAATTATAAACTGAGGCTATGTCTAGCCTATATTGTACCATAGGGATTTTCAACCTACCCACAAATGTTGGTTGTGTAAAATTGCTATTCAATCTCTTCCAAATGTTGTCTCATCCATAAACAAGACTAAAGAGACAAACAACAAATCGGCAGTTTGTGCAATAAACCATTGACAAAAGTTCTCCTGTGGCGAGTGATGAAAAAGTGAAAGACCATGCACATATTGCAAGTGATACAGATACAGGAACTGCTCTTGAAGTACCCTCTATCTGGTACTATGAGATGTACGACATGCTAAGGCCACTTGACATGTGCAAATACCTGGATTGTCTCCAACAGCCTGTAGAATGTATTCTGTGTGGTCAGGTGTACGAGAAAATCTTGTTCTTCCTCAATCCAGTGTTTGTTGTTCCAACTCAAAAACAAAAGGATTTGCAGACATGTTTATATGAACTTTTCTCCTTATTTTGATGTGAGGAACCTATCCCCCAAAAATTTGTAAAAGTATTTTTGATACACCCTGTGTGTGTGTGTGTGTGTGTGTGTTCAGCCTAAGCAAAAAAGGCTCTTCATATATTTGACTAGCAGGCTTTGCCTGCTCACTATTGCTTTGCAAAGTAAGATATATTCACTACTTGAAATATTTGAAACAAATTTTAAATGAACACTTCATTCATAAAGTGGCTTGTCATAGTTAAGGAAAGTTTTACAAATAGATGCCAACTTGTTTAAGGCCAAATAAAATGCAAATTTTTAGCCTGTATTGTACCATGGGGATTTCAATCCGCCTACAAATGTTGGTTGTGTAAACTTGTTATTCCATCTTTTCCAAATGTTGCTTCAACCGTAAAATAAACTGAAGAAACAAACAACGGCAGTTTGTGCAATAAACCATCGGCAAAAGTTATCCCGTGGTGAGTGTTCAGAGGGCGAAAGACCATGCAAATATTGCAAATGATACGGATACAGGAGCAAATCTTGAAGTACCCTACCTTATGGTACTATGAGATATACGACATGCCAGGGACACTTGACGTGTGCTGATACCCGGGTCACCTCTGACAGCCTGTAGAATGTGTTCTTTGTGGTCAGGCGTACTAATGGATCTCGGTCTTCTTCGACCAATAGTTTGTGGTGCCACAGATCCTGTCTCATCAACGTGACGATAAACAGTAGCAAATATTGGATGACTCGGCTACCTTGGGTCTGGAAAGGCATCATGATACAGCCGTGCAGCCTCGAGTTCATTACTACTTGCGCGCCCGGATATAAAAATTATATCTGCCTGATATATGAATATCCTGCCATTGTTAAACAAAATACTTCTCAGACAACTCACTACTACACACGTTAAACGTTGAAGACAGACTGACCACAAATGTACACGAATGACAAATGTAACCTAGTATACATTGCAACTTAGTGCCATATATCGTAAACTTTCTTTAAACTTAATTAGTGAAAATGTAGGATTTGCAGCTATAGATTTATATGGACTTTTGGAAGTGAAGTCTGATGATCCAAGAGCCCTGTAAAAGGGTTGTGGTGAAATAACTTATTACATGGAACCTTAAAGTAATCTGTTTTTATTCATATATATATATATATATATATATATATATATATATATATATATATATATGCTCAGAAATGATTATATATATATATATATATATATATATATATATATATATATGGGTGACAATATATATTGGATATATATCAGTACAAATTTAAATATATAATATTATATATATTAAATAAATAAATTATTCATATATATATATTAAATATAGGAATAGGAGTTCTCCGGTCACTGGCGTGTTTGTCTAAAAAGAAATACGTCTAAATTCACCTTCATCCGTGCGCCAATGGCTTATAGGTAAAATCTCTGACTGATATCAACTGAGCCAAACGGATGTCTATCCACACTGACGAGCTGTGATAACTATATATATATATATATATATATATATATATATATATATATATATATATATATATATATATATATATATATATATAGTCATTGAAGTCAACACAGTGATCTGAGGATTGCGTTTAGCATGTAACAGACTGTCGCATTTGGGTGTTGACGTCAATATCCACTTTTATATTTATATACGTTCTAATCCTGATATCAAGCAATTTAAATAAAGCCATAAGTATAGCATACCTTAAAACCATATTTTATCATATATATATATATATATATATATATTCACGATATTTCGGCTGTGGTACGTTACGGCTTTCTTCCCGTGGTTGGAATTTCGAATCGAACTCATTACTTCGTGGTTCGATTTTCCTAGTTCCACGTGCCATGCCTCTTCAGGATATCCCAGTGATCTGCCTTTTATTTTAATACTCCAAATTTTCGTTCACCATCTCTCCAGGTATTGAACTCACAACTCTTTGGGTTAAGTGATTGGATCCAATCACCGCTTTTATCCATAGGGAGATGTGTCCTCGAGGACATCAGTATATTAATTTTGGGGGCTTATAAACTTAATGTCCCGATAATTTTTTTTTTTTACCAGTGTTGATATTTCAATTTTGTTATTATTGCTTTGTATATTACAAGCGATCCTGTATCATACGTCAATACTAGAAGTCACAGAATGTAATTGGCCCATATTCTTTACAACGGTGACTGCAAATGGTTACTGACAAACGCTGCAAGAGTTTGACATTGATAACCTACCGCTACAAATCAGATGAGCAGGGTATTTCCAAGAGGAAAGAGACCGTACTGTTTGCGTTCAAAGTTTCCCAAATCGTTGCAGAGGTCGCGGCGAACTGTTAGCATGGCCACCAGACAAACCTGATCTGACACCTATTGACATCTGGTTATGGGATATATGATAAAGAATTACTTGTATAGCAAAATAAGTTAGAGACATCGTAGACCTCAAGGACAGAATAAACGGTGTAATATGAAACATTCCCCGTGAAATGTGTGTCAAGGCACTTAATTGATTAATTGATCACTGTTTTTTGTGTATCAGTCGTGCTGGTGGACAAGTAGAGACTGTTCAGTAAATTCTGAGTAAGTGTTTCCTCTCATACTAATGTTAACCTAATTTTGACTAATCCTGTATATAGATATTTACTTGACCCCCCCAATGAGTCAGGTTGTGAGAGGTCAACTTTTAACGTGGGGATCCGGGAGTTTTCACTCGGGCCGCTGGTCTAAGTTGGTATTAGCTGGTCATAGCTTGTCAGAGCTGGTCCAAGCTAGTCATAGCTGGTCCAAGCTAGTCATAGCTGGTCTTGGCTTGTCATAGCTGGTCCAGGATGGTCAGAGCCGGTCCAAGCTAGTCGTAGCCGTGATACGACCTGCGCAGGGACCGATCCCTACACCAGGTAAGTATTAAGACTCAATCTGTATATATAGCAAAAGCACAGGGGAGATATGTTACTCCGGTGGAAAAGTGACTGAAGCCGAGAAGCTAGGTCAGGATCAACAACATTGCAGATTCTTCTTTGGATTTTGTCAAGAATCATTTATATCTATACGAAGATACATACGCAGAGAAGTCCAGGAACGGGTGCAGGATATAAAATGTTAAATAAAAAGCAACTGAAATTAGTTCAAGCCAGTGCTAAGCTAAAACAAAAACCAAAAACATTTGCAAATCTCAGAAGTAGCAGACATTCAAAAAAGACAAAAGACATAGCAAATATTCTCTTCAGCAGGATGTATAAAATTTAAAGATTAAAACGAACATTAAAGGATAAAGATGAAAAAAAAAAACACTATAAAGACGCAAGGTGTGCACTGGACAAGATAAAGGTTTAATAAATAAAGCAATGGAATTTCTTTTTTAATTGGTATCACCCCATGCAAGGCAGTACAGCACGCGAGCTATTACAGGGTGTGGTGGAATTGGGAGCAGAAACATTGAAGAGAAATTTAAAAGAGAAAACAGGAGGACAGTAGATAGCGATTGACGTTACATTAAAATTATTGCAGATTATGACGTAACATTTTAAATTTGAAGATAGTTCTGATGAATACGCAATGTGTCTGCGAATTTTGAAGTTAAAAGATAAGTCTTTCTTAATATTGAGTACGTTGGTTCTAAACATAATCTCACACTTAAAAGAACTTTACTGGTCAACATATTAGGCTATTATATCTATCTATCTCTCTCTCTCTCTCTCTATCTATCTATCTATCTATCCTTATTCTGTTCATCTATCTATCTATCTATCTATCACTGCCTATCTATGTGCCTACGTTCATATTAAAATCTGTTCGGAATTGCTACTTTTCTGTCTATCTATCTAATTAACTGGCTATCTATCTAGATATCTGTTGCTATTCAACCATTATCTATCTATCTATCTATCTATCTATCTATCTATCTATCTATCTATATCAGTCTGTTCATTATCTATCTATCTATCTATCTATCTATCTATCTATCTATCTATCTATCTATCTATCCCAGTCTGTTCATATCTATCTATCTATCTATCTATCTATCTATCTATCTATCTATCTATCTATCTATCTTGGTAATATCTACCTCTGTAAGTTTATATTTACCCCAGTTCAGAATTAAAAATCAAGTATCTATCTATCTATCTATCTATCTATCTATCTTGCTCATATCTACCTTTTTTCGTTTATATCTAACTCAGTTCAGAATCATCAATCATGTATCTATCTATCTATCTATCTATCTATCTATCTATCACAGTCTGCATTATCTATCTATCTATCTATCTATCTATCTATCTATCTATCTATCTATCTATCTATCTATCTATCTATCTTGCTCATATCTATCTCTGTACGTTTATATTTACCTTAGTTCAGAATTAACAATCAAGTATCTATCTATCTATCCATATATCTATCTATCTATTTATCTATCTATCTATCTTGGTAATATCTACCTCTGTAAGTTTATATTTACCCCAGTTCAGAATTAAAAATCAAGTATCTATCTATCTATCTATCTATCTATCTATCTATCTATCTATCTATCTATCTATCTATCAAGCTAGCTAGCTAGCTAGCTAGCTAGGTTAGCATAACAGTTATGGCCTCTCAAATAAAGAAAATATTAGGTTGGTGCAAAAGTAATGTCGTTTTCTCACATAGTAACATATGTGAGAAAACGACATTAATTTTTTGTGAGTAGGTAAATTCTTTTATACTGATGTGTCATGTCATTTTCTCGTTCTGGTGTTAGTCGAACTTTTAAGCTTTGTGCCTGTAATCTAGTATCTACAACCACAAATATGTCCCTACTTGCTCCACTGAGGTGGGGTTGGGGGGTTGCTTCATCAACCCAAGTCGTAAATCGTCCTTCTGTTATCGGACATATCAGTTTCCACTGTCTGAGTTCCAACGTAACGATATAGTTGGTGTTTTTAATTTCCACGTTAATGACGTTACCCCACAAGGGGTGGGGAACCGGGGTATTAAATCATGAGCTCGGGTGATTTTCGGAGAAATTTGAGATGTCCTATTGCAAAACAAGAGGGGCCTCGCGAAATGAAAATGTCGGCTCGCGTTCTTCGAATTTAAAGAAGGTTGCAAAACGAATTTGACCACACTAAACTGAAGGGCGTAAGGGACCGGCTGGATAGCGGAGATAGATGCGTCGTTACCCCACTGTCCAGATGCTTGATATTCGAGTTCAAATCGAAGACCTTGATATCAAGTGATGATTTTCTAGCAGTTAGGTCCACCCTACTTGAAAGGTTAACGCAAAAGGAATCTATTTCCATTGTTCGGACTGATATCTTTATATTTACTGGTATATTCACGACGTTTCAGCCGTAGTACGCGTCGGCATTGTTCAGGTGATATACATTTCAACTTCGAAACGGGTAGATTCTTCTTTTTTCACGTGCCATGCTTTTCCAGAATATCTTAGTTTTAATAATTTCACTTTATTAACTAAACATTTTGTTAATCTATGCAGTGGTCAACACACAACTCTTTGGGTCAAGTCACTGGTTTCTTTCAACCAACGCTTTTATCCCCAAAGACACAGGACCCAGTGGATAAAGCGTTGGTTGAAGTAGCAGCGGTAGCACAATGAAGAGTTTCATGCACATTTCAATCATCAGGTGCTGAGATAAAACTAACTGTTATATAACTTGAGAAAATATCTATTTATTATTAATATATAATTTATATATCATCAAGATCTATTTCATGAACATCAGAACACAATATGTGACATTTCATAATTTTATATATATATATATATATATATATATATATATGAAATATCGACATTTCATATATATATATATATATATATATATATATATATATATATATATATATCGCATATTGATATTAATATCAATATGAGATATTTCATATATATATATATATATATATATCATCCAAGATAATATTCAAGGGTGAATTGTTAAGACAAAAATGAATGTAATTGCAATTTGTGAAGGGTTTACTTGTGAAAATAAAAGAAATAACCGAAACTACGGTGTCTTTCTTAATCAGCTTAGTAACAGCACTAAGAAATTGAACTGTGAATTCGAGGTGATTAAAATAAAAATAAATGGACATATGCCTAGATCATTCAACCAAACATTCTTGAATGAAGATGCTGCTTATATATATATATATATATATATATATATATATATATATATAAAATACACAGAGAGAGAGAGAGAGAGAGAGAGAGAGAGAGAGACAGATATATCTTAGGACCAACTTAATAAAACATATCCATATGTTGGACAAATTTTGTCTTTATTTTCACCAAAAATTAAAGCAAACATTCGGACATTAGAACGACTCATGATCAGACATAATAATTTTCTGTTATATTTAATAATATATGTTTATATATATATATATATATATATATATATATATATATATATATATATATTGTGTATATTTA
This sequence comes from Acanthosepion lycidas, assembly GCA_963932145.1. Taxonomy (NCBI): domain Eukaryota; kingdom Metazoa; phylum Mollusca; class Cephalopoda; order Sepiida; family Sepiidae; genus Acanthosepion; species Acanthosepion lycidas. The sequence goes on from OZ010599.1 coordinate 19,049,952, forward strand.
GGCAGCAGTTTTTGATTAATGCATGTTTCATTAAATAAATTGACAAGTTTTGTCTATTTTAAGTAAGTAACTTTCATATTGTCTGAGAAGCTTAATAACATTATCATTGAAAGACGAAAGGAAATCACCATATTGATACATGTTTAAATCCAATCTAAGCTTTCGGGTTACATAAGCCATTATCAAAGATAAGAATTACATTTCAGTATATCAAATAAGACACGGACGAAACAATAATGATAGTCTGTTTTTGCTGCATGAAAAATTGTATACGAGACGCGAGAGCGAAAATCGAAAGCTTAGATAGGATTAAAAAACATGTATGAATATGGTGATTTTCTTTCGACTTTCAATGATAATGGTATTAAGCTTATCAGACAATATGAAAGAAACGTTCTTAAAATAAATTAACAAAACTTGTCTATATTATTTAATGAAATACGCATTAATAATAATAATAATAATAATAATAATAATAATAATAATATATATATATATATATATATATATATATATATATATATATTAGGTCATACCATAAGTTCTGTCCGAATTTTACCTTTTTTTTTTTTTTTAAATGAACGAAATTTAAAGAGGATTTTATAATGCCTAATGGAGCCGAACATTATTTTTATGTTTAGATGCATTTAAACTGATCAAATTTTATTTCAGAGAACAATAAAATTAAATTTTGTTTGATTAAAACTTTGCTAACATGGAAGTACCCAAGAATCATTTGAGGCACATAATGCTTTATGAGTTCAAGAAAGGAAACTCAGCAGCCGAAGCGCCTAGAAACATTCAGTCAGTTTATGGAGAGGAATGTGTGAATGAAAAACTTGCAGAAGATGGTTTGCAAAATTCAGAAGTGGAGATTTCACCCTTGAAGATCGAACAGGACGTCCAGTTGAGTTTGATGAAAAGCTTCTTGAAGCAGCCCTTGAAGAAAATCCTGTTTTATCAGTTGAGGAATTGGCAGTGGTTCTCAGTTCAAACCATACAACTGTTTATCGTCATCTTCAACAACTTGGAAAAGTTCCTAAACTTGGAAAATGGACGTCTCATGAATTGTCGAGAAACAACCTCAAATCCCGAGTTGACATCTGCTCTTCACTTTACTTGTTCCTCCTACCACTGCTTATTGTGTTGACAATTTGCTTTCCCTTTTTCTTTTCCCAAATCCTCTCTTTGATAATGGAAACTGATATAATGAATATGCATACACCTGGGTTACCCCTCACAGTAATATGATTGGCTGGTGTCAGCCATAAATACAGACTCATGTGGAGGTACATGACTACAACTATTGCCTACACCTATTGCCTACCACTAAGACGAGGACCAGTCCATTATGGTTACCTGCTAAATTGTCCTACTCGGTTACAGTAGCGAACAACCACTTTGCTACTTCGAACAAATATATCCCTTTCCGGGACATATCAGAAACTCCCAGAAAAATGTTTCTTGGTCAAGTAATTCAGACATTTACTTTCTGTTCTCTTGTGATTTAATTTTTAAATAATTTATTACTGTCTGGATAAATTTAAACCATTCTGTAATTTCGGTTTGATGAAGCAGATATAAAAAATTTATTTGCCGAAAAAAATTTACTACGGAATTCTTCGATGATGTGTTATTTCCTTAAATTTCAATATTAAATACAATGTATTTAGCTTTGTGAATCCCAGAAAAAGATACTCCGGGGCTTTTATAAGAAACACCACATAGTAGGAACTGATATTAAACTACAAACAACAAGTCCTGACCATAAATAAACTTCAACCCCAGACCGCTTCCCTCGGGATAAGATAACTTACGCCCCTACCAATCGTTAACACAAACCCATTCTAATTAACAAGGCGTCTACCAGAGGAGGACTGACATTGAGAATAAATTTAAAACAATGCTTCGAGACAGACACTTAGGGGCTGATAATACCCGTGTACTGAACGGCTTGAAATTGTTGAGGAAATTTTTTCTTTTTTGATACAATATATATATATATATATATATATATATATATATATATATATATATATATATATATATATATATATAAGGCAGGATGTGTGTGTGTGTGTGTGTGTGTAACGAATGCACGGCCGCAATTTACGATGAAATTTTTACTAAAATTTACATGCACATGTTCCAAGTTAGCGGGAAGGCCAAGACCGACTTTGCATTTCCCAACTCCCATCGATAATGGAAATAATCGATTTTTTCATGCTTCTACGGCAGTTTTCATGTAGTTTGCGGCCATATTAGTACAGGACAGAGTGAGAGCCTATAGCTGGCTGCCACGAATAGGCAGGAAGATTCTATTGGCCAGCGTGAGAGCCAACAGTTGACTGACACGAATGTTAACTATCATGCAAAAAAATCGATAGCTGCATTCGTCACAAGTGGAAAAAATTTAAATCTGCATGGTACTTTACTCCAATTCACTTGCTTAAACTAAATGTTGATTCTGATTCCGCAGAACTGGGTTGGATGTGAAAAAGTATTTGTTGTTAACATTCTTTTTTCATTCGGTTTTTCCAGTTACGAGTCCTTTTTTAAAGCTGATCGTTTTGTGTTCATTTTGTTTCGTTCTTTTTTCGTGACAGATTTAATGTTTAGTATAGAGCTTAGAAAAAATTCGCAGTGTGAGATAGGCAAGAAGTAAGGCATGTAGCAACATCAGCACGGCAAAGGGCACTACTTTAAAGGCAAGGAAGGGGAAAATATTTTAAGTCAGGTGATAGCGATTGGTCTATGAGTCGTACGATTTTTAACTCAAGCACGATAAAGAAAGAGAAAGAGAGAGTGAAAGAGTGAGGGAAAACAAAAAATCTGAGAGTGAGAGAGAGTGAAAGACAGAGACATAAAGAGAGACAGACAGAGAGAGACATACAGAGAGAGAGAGAGAAACAGTGACATAAAGCGAGAGAAAGAGAAAGAGACAGAGAGAGAGAGACATAAAGAGAGAGAGAGAAACAGAGACATAAAGCGAGAGAAAGAGACAGAGAGAGAGAGATACAGAGAGAGAGACATACAGAGAGAGATGGTGCGCGCCTCACTAATCGTAGTGCGTGTTGAATGTAAGAATGAAGTGGTTGGGACCAGGGTGAAAATAGGGGGTAGTGGGGCCTATCTGACCGGTGCAATTTCCATTCGGGGAAAGTCGGAATCTGAGAAGTAGATAATAGGCGGACACTGTTGTCTGTAGAGAGCGGCGGTGGTCGTAGCAGAGTGGCTATAGAAAACCACCATCTAACTCCGCTCACCTCCCATCCCGACTTCCCTGTTCTCTCCTCCCAAACGCCGCCCCATACCCCTCGCCCCTGCCGACCGACCCGCAGAACGTGCAGTTTTGCCACGTCTCTTTTTATCGACGACGCCAGCAGTTGGCGGATCGGTTTTCTATTGGTCAGCTCGGGAAAATAACAGACGACATTACTCGTAACAGGATACGTAGCTCTCTATCTTTCTCGATCGAGGACCTTATCTAATAAAACCTTACAACTCGCACCAGACTCAATCCACCACTCCACCCCGCGGACTCTCGATACTCCCAGGGTCCACTCTCAGTTCTCAAATGTTATCCCGAAACTATTGGACTCTCTGGACCTTGCAATTGGATTTAGACACCAACCTATGTTCCATTTCCTCCTCTGTTTTGCCCTTCCCTACTTCCAATACACAAGTGTCTTTTTGTTCGATTAACAAACGCTATACGCAGCCTATGCTATATTTTGACTGGAGTCATAATCAAGGAATTTTTTTTTCTTCTTTTCGTCTTTCTTCTATGATTTCTTTCTTTCTTTGATTATAAAGATACACACACACACAGACACACACGTAAAAATAACAAATAAAAATGAATTTTCTAAAAGACTGTTTATTGAAATTTTTATTCCTTTTATAACATCTTTTATTTGAATCAATTTTTGTATTGCGTTTTACCGATTCCTTCAATCTTTCTTTCTTTCTTTTGAGCTTTAGTTTATAATTCTTTTTTCACCAATTTTGCTTAAATTGGTTTTCAATTTCTTTCTTTCTTTCTTTCTTTCTTTCTTTCTTTAACTGTTCGCTATATCTTTCCTTTCACTAATCTTTCTTATTTTGAATTTTCAATTCTTTCTTTCTTTCTTTCTTTCTTTCTTTCTTTCTTTCTTTCTTTAACTGTTTACTATATCTTTTCGTTCACTAATCTTCCTTACATTGAATTTTCAGTTTCTTTCTTTCTTTTCCTTTCTTTCTTTCTTTCTTTCTTTCTTTAATTGTTTACTATATCTTTTCTTTCACTAATCTTTCCTATTTTGAATTTTCAATTCTTTCTTTCTTTGCCTTTCTTTCTTTCTCTCTTTCTTTCTTTAACTGTTCACAATATTTTTTCTTTCACTAATCTGTCCTATTTTGAATTTTCAATTATTCTTTCTTTCTTTCTTTCTTTCTTTCTTTCTTTCTTTCTTTCTTTCTTTCTTTCTTTCTTTAACTGTTTACTATATCTTTTCTTTCATTAATCTTCCTTACATTGAATTTTCAGTTTCTTACTTTCTTTTCCATTCTTTCTTTCGTTCTTTCTTTCTTTCTTTCTTTCTTTCTTCACGTCTTTTGTATTTTTTTTTGTTCTTTCAGTAATTTTCTTTGTATTGCATTTTCAATTACTTTGATCAAAAAGACACACACAGACCCCCCCCAAAAAAAAACAAATAAAAACGCATTTTTTACTCGATAGTTTTTTTTAACATCAAATTCCTTTTAGTAACATTTTTTATTTGGTTCTATTTTTTCATTGACTTTTACCGATTGTCTCATTGTTCGTCTCTTTTCTCTTTCTTCCCTTTTCACTAAATTTCCTTACATTGAATTTTCAATTTGTTTGTTTGTTTTGTTTTCTCTTCTATTCTTTCTTTCTTTCTTTCTTTCTTTTTTAATTCCCGGTTTGTTTATTTGTTTATTTTTTAATTTTTTTCTTTTTACTTTCCACTTTTCTTTCTTTCTTTCTTTCTTTCTTTCTTTCTTTCTTTCTTTCTTTCTTTCTTTCTTTCTTTCTTTCTTTAATTCCCGGTTTGTTTGTTTGTTTCTTTTTTAATTTTTTCTTTTTACTTTCCACTTTTCTTTCCTTCTTTCTTTCTTTCTTTCTTTCTTTCTTTCTTTCTTTCTTTTATTTAAATCTATTTTTTTATTCTTTATTTTTCCTCCGCATTTCTTTTTCCTTTTTGCTTTTATTCATTTTCATTTCACAATTCCTTCCTAAATTCACTTCCTTCATAGTTTGCATTCTATCTTTTAATTTGAACAAAGCACTCTCTTTTTCTCTTTTGACTTCATTAAATCAAACAAGATTTTTTTATCTTAATTATCTTTTCCTTTTCAAACAACTTTCACCACATCAAAATATCTTCGCTAAACATTGTCAGCTTCTTTTTCTTCTTCTTCTTCTTCTTCTTCTTCTTCTTCTTCTTCTTCTTCTTCTTCTCTATTCGCCAAACATGATCAGATTCTTCTTTTTCTTTCTTCTTCTCTATTCGTTAACAATTATCAGCTTCTTCTTCATCCTCTTCTTCTTCCTATTCTTCTTTTCTATTCGCCAACGATTATCAGCTTCCCCTTTTCTCTTCTTCTTCTTCTCTATTCTTTAACCATTATCAGCTTCTTTTTCTTCTTCTTCTTCTTCTTCTTCTTCTTCTTCTTCTTCTCTATTCGCCAACCATTATCAAATTCTTCTTCTTTTTGCTTCTTCTTCTCTATTCTTTAACCATTATCAGCTTATTCTTCTTCTTGTCAATCTTCTTCTTCTTCTTCTTCTTCTTCTTCTTCTTCTTCTTCTTCTTCTTCTTCTTCTTCTTCTGTTCTTCTCTATTCGCCAACGATTATCAGGTTCGTCTTCTTTTTTCTTCTTCTTCTCTATTCGTTAACAATTATCAGCTTCTATATGTTGTCTTTCTTCTTCTCGTTCTTCTTGTTCTTCTTCTTCTCTATTCGTCAACCATTATCAGCTTCTTTTTCTTCTTCTTCTTCTTCTTTTTCTTCTACTTCCTTATCTTCTTCTTCTTCGTCTTCTCTATTCGGCAACCATTATCAGCTTCTTTTTCTTCTTCTTCTTCTTCCTCTTCTTCTTTTTCTTCTTCTTTTCTTCTTCTTCATATTCTTCTTCTGCATCTTCTACTTCCTTACCTTCTTCTTCTTCTTCTTCTTCTTCTTCTTCTCAATTCGCCAACCATTATCAGATTTTTCTTTTTTTATTCTTCTTCTCTATTCCTTAAATCTTATCAGTTTCTTTTTCTTTTTCTCCTTCTTTTACTTCTTCTACTTCTTCTTCTTCTTCTCTATTCGTCAACCACTAAGAGCTTCTTCTTCTTCTTTTTCTTCTTCTTCTCTATTCCTTAACAATTATCAGCATCTTCTTCTTCTTGTCTGTCATCTTGTTCCTCTTCTTCTTTTTCTTCATCTTCTTCACTATTCGCCAAATATTATGAACTTCTTCTCCTTCTTCTTCATCTTCTTTTTCTTCTTCTTCTTCTTCTCTATTCGTTAACAATTATCAGCTTCTTCTTCTTCTAGTCCTTCTTCTTTTTCTTCTTCTTCTTCACTATTCGCCAATCATCATCAGCTTCTTCTTCTCTATTCGCCAACAATTATCAGCTTCTTCTTTTTTCTTCTTTTTCTCTATCCGTTAAACATTATCAGCTTCTTCTTCTACTTGTCCCTCTTCTTCTTCTTCTTCTTCTTCTCTATTCACCCAACATTATCAGCTTCTTCTTTTTTTTCTTCTTGTCTATTCGTTAACAATTATCAGATTATTTTTTCCTCCCTTCTTCTTCTTCTTCTTCTTCTTCTTCTTCTTCTTCTTCTTCTTCTTCTTCTTCTTCTTCTCCTCCTCCTCCTCTATTCGCCAACCATTATCAGCTTCTTCCTCTTCTGTTTCTTCTTCATCGCTATTAGCCAACCATAATCAGCTTCATCTTTTTTTATTCTTCTTCTCTATTCCTTAACACTTATCAGCTTCTTCTTTTTCTTCTTCTTTTACTTCTTCTTCTTCATCTCTATTCGTCAACCACTATCAGCTTTTTTTCTTCTTCTTCTCTATTACTTAAAAATTATCAGCATCTTCTTCTTCTTGTCCTTCATCTTCTTTCTCTTCTTCTTTTTCTTCTTCTTCTTCACTATTCGCCAACTATTATCAGCTTCTTCTTCTTTTTCTTCTTACTCTTCTTCTTCTTCTTCTTTTTCTTCTTCTCTATTCGTTAACAATTATCAACTTCTTCTTCCTGTCCTTCTTCTTCTTCTTCTTCTTCTTCTTCCTCTTCATCTTTTTCTTCTTCTTCTTCTCTATTCGTTAACCATTATCAGCTTCTTCTTCCTTTTCTTCTTCTTCTTCTTCTTCTTCTTCGTCTCTATTCGTTAACCATGATCAGCCTCTTCTTCTTCTTCTTTTTCTTCTTCTTCTCTAATCGTTAACAATTATCAGCTTCTTCTTCTTGTTCTTCTTCTTCTTGTTCTTCTTCAACTTTCTTCTTCTCTATCCGTTAACCATTATCAGCTTCTTCTTCTTTTTTTCTCCTTCTCTATTCGTTAACCATTATCAGCTTCTTCTTCTTCTTCTACATCTTCTCCTTCTCCTTATGCTCTATTCGCCAACCATTATTTTCTTCTTCTTCCTTATTTGTAAACCATTATCAGCTACCTCTAATTTTTCTTCTGCTTCTTCTCTATTCGTTAACAATTATCAGTTTCATCTACTTCTTCTTCTTGTTCTAGTTTTTCTTCTTCTTCTTCTTCTTCTTCTTCTTCTTCTTCTACTTGTTCTTCTTCTACTTCCTATTCTTCTTCTTCTTCTCTATCCGTTAACCATGATAGCTTCTTCTTCTTCTCTATTCGCCAACAATTATCAGCTTCTTTTTCTTCTTCTCTATCCGTTAAACATTATCAGCTTCTTCTACTTGTTCTTCTTCTACTTCCTATTCTTCTTCTTCTTCTCTATCCGTTAACCATTATCAGCTTCTCCTTCTATCTCGTCTTCTTTTTCATCTTCTTCTTCTCTATTCACCCATCATTATCAGCTTCTTTTTCTTCTTTTTCCTTCTTCTCTATTCATTAACAATAATCTGCTTATTTTTTCTTTCTCTTTTTCTTCTTCTTCTCTATTCTAACCATTATCATCTTCTTTTTTTATTCTTCTTCTCTATTCGTTAACAGCTTCTTCTTCTTTTTCTTCTTATTTTACTTCTTCTTCTTCTTTTTATTCTTTTCTATTCGGCAACAATTATCAGCTTCTTCTTCTTTTTTCTTCTTCTTCATCTCTATTCGTTAACAATTATCTTCTTCTTCTACTTGTCTTACTTATTCTTTTTCTTCTTCTTCTTCTTCTTCTTCTTCTTCTTTTCTTCTTCTTCATAATCTTCTTCTTCTCTATTCGCCGACCATTATCAGTTTCCTCCTCTTCTTTTTCTTTTCCTTCTCTATTCGCCAACCATTATCAGCTTCTTTTTTTATTCTTATTCTCTAATCGCTAACACTTATCAGCTTCTTCTTCTTCTTCTTCTTCTTCTTCTTCTTCTTCTTCTTCTTCTTCTTCTTCTACTTCTCTATTCGTTAACCATTATCAGCTTCTTCTTCTTCCTCTTCTTCTTTTACTTTTTCTTCTTCTTCTCTATCCGTTAACCATTATCAGCTTCTTCTTCTTCCTCTTCTTCTTTTTCTTCTTTTTCTTCTTCTTCTTCTTCTCTATTCGTTAACCATTATCAGCTTCTTCTTCCTCTTCTTCTTTTTCTTCTTCTTCCCTATACGTTAACCATTATCAGCTTCTTCTTCTTCCTCTTCTTCTTTTTCTTCTTCTTCTTCTTCTTCTTCTTCTTCTTCTTCTTCTCTATTCGTCAACCATTATCAGCTTCTTTTTCTTTTTCTTCTTCTTCTTCTCTATTCGTTAACCATTATCGGCTTCTTCTTCTTCTTTTTACTCTTCTTCTTTTTCTTCTTCTTCTTCTCTATCCGTTAACCATTATCAGCTTCTTCTTCCTCTTCTTTTTATTCTTCTTCTTCTCTATTCGTTAGCTATAATCATCTTCTTCTCTAAATTTTTCGTTTTTATGATCTTACCTATTCCCTGTTGCGCCAAATATTTCCACAATCTCGTTGGGCAGGTTACGTAATGCTTTCCTCTGTCCCTCTTACCTTCTATATATACTGTGAGCACCAGTAGATAGATAAAACAATAACAATCCATTTTCCTCCATTTTCTGCACACATCCGGGAGTGCTTCACAAAATAATGATAAGCTCATCGACAGGAGGAAAAAAATGCGAGTTAAACTATGAAAAAAAGCTGGTGAATAAAAAGAGGTGAAAAGAAACACGTAAAAGAAATCCATATTATATATTTGAATAGGGAAATAAGTCTAGCACAGAAGCCAGGAGGACAGATATAGTTCCATGAATATAAGTAACGAGATGCAACGAGAAGAAACGAGATCTTAAGGTTTAATGTCCTCCGAACGGAGACAAAATGGACGGCAGATTATACACTGTTGTTGAACATATAAAACACGAATAAAAAAATATAACGAGACTGGCTTTGAGCAAAGAGAATAAAATGTAGACAATTTTCATTTAGAAAAGACCATTGTACACACTGGCACATACAGACATGCGTGCACGCACACAAACATAGAAATTAATAGCCAATCTTCGAATACACACACACATATATATATTATGTGTGTATATATATATATATGTGTGTGTGCGTGTGTGTGTTTGTGCGCGCGCGTGCGTATCAGTGTATGCTTGCTTGTTTGTTCTCGGATTTATGCTTCTGGCATATTTACAAACTATTCACACTTATTTCATTATCTATCTATCTATCTATCTATCTATCTATCTATCTATTCCTTCTTCCGATTTATGTATCTATTTCCCTTCCTTTTTTTATCTATCTATCTATCTATCTATCTATCTATCTATCTATCTATCTATCAGTCTGATTCTATCTATCTATCTATCTATCTATCTATCTATCTATCTATCTATCAGTCTGATTATATCTATCTATCTATCTATCTATCTATCTATCTATCTATCTATCTATCTATCTATCTCCGTTCGTTTTTTTATAGATTTCTTTGTGGAGTATAGCCTAATTATTCGCTGGTATTTTTAGTTGCAGTTTTATGGCTAGATGTAACCGTAAGTTCTATGCTAACGCTTTCTTCTCTGCTATTTTCACGCTTATAGCACTCTCTTCTAACTCCTTGCTTCCATTTCACCCCAAGCAAGATGGCAGTGGCACTAGCACGCAAAGGGTTACAGCGATCGAAAATAAGAGTCAAGAGAGATTTTTGAGGAAAGGATATAAAGAAGCACGCGGATCAAGATCAATTCATCAGACGATATCGATTGACATTACATTTGAATATTTGAAGATTATAGCCATCAAGGAAACAAGTAAGAGGAAGGGAGTTCTACTGTGAGGAAGTATCAATTTGTGGTGTTGTGAGAAACTATCCCTAGCCCAGCCTGTTCAATTTCCTTATACATTTTTTTGGCTGCCGCTGAGAGTTTTAAGTGATGTGGTTTTCTATTATTTGGCACGGTACTTTGGTTGTGATTGTGTAGCGCCAATTCGCGATATTCGGACAAGGATGTACATTTCTAATGCCTGCAGGCTCCTCCATCTGCTCGGATTCATTTTTTAACTGATCTGAGAAACGATTTGTATAAAGTTGACAGACTGGACATTTATGGACAGACAAGGTAGCACACACGACCTCCATATGAATGTCTCAATCTATTAGGTTAGTGCAAAAATGATGTCGGTTTTTGACGTATTTTAACGTCAAAAACCGACATCATTTTTGCACCAACATAATAACAATGCTATTTAAGAACATGACTTGAATCAATGTTTTGTTTTTGTCGCAATATGTGTTATATGACAAATCTACCCGGACTGCATCCTATTCTGTGTTCCATTTACTTGCTCTCTATCTAAATTTCTTACACCTGAGCCATAAACCGAGGTATTTGAAGGGCTTAGGATTTAGTATTTCTATATCCTATTTTTTATTATTATGGTTAGGTAACATTAGTGCTTTGATTCCAGTTCCAGGTCGTTGTAACTACATCCATCAGCAAGGCTTCTGATCGGGAGATTGGAGGTTGTAAGGAGTGTGGAACCACCTCTTAAGTGCTGCTGTCGCGAGGTCCAGCCTGACCCGGGGTAGTAGCCCGTGTTAGGGTCGCATCTGTGGTCAAAAAGTGAAGCTCCAAACAAAAAATCAAAAGTACATATTTTTTACAATAAAATGAGCAAAAATATCATTTTTATTCCAAAATAGCAATATATATATATATATATATATATATATATATATATATATATATATATATATATATATATATATATATATATATCCTATTTATATTAAAATTACCAACAATATATTGGGTGGGGAGATGGTCTGAGGGGTTGTATTGTTACGAACCTTTATACGAAGAAAAGAAAACAAAATCTTCTCGTTCTTTTATGTATGTGTCGCATGTTTCAATTTTAACAATCAAGCACACACACACACACACACACAGATATATATATATATATATATATATATATATATATATATATATATATATATATATACACAATAAAATCCCAAATCACCTCATATGAGGAATAAGCTTATTTCGATAGACGAAAATATAAGGCGTCTGTCTTATCAAGAAGTTTGATCTCAGTCCCTAACGGTGTCGAATAAGACTAACGAATTTATATTTTATATTATATATCTAAAATAACACACCTTTAACTTAAGTATAAAAATATGCAAACGGTATCTGGATTTGTAAGCATAATATTGCGTGCAGGATATTTAGATTTCGCCATTAAATAACCCATAGAGATTGATATGCCGCTAAACAAAAATCAGCCGACCAACAATACCTATTTATAGTAAAATAAATTTTACGATCTACAAACTATATATCTAAAACAACACAACTTTACCTTGAACATAAAATTATGCACAAGTTATCTGGAGTTGAAAGCATAAAATTGCAAGCGGAATTTCGGTAAAAAAAAAAAAAATTGTCTGTTGCGTCAGCATACGAGAAATGACTGGGAATCAAGCTTCCTCAATATTCCAACACTCACCGAAATATTTCTTGCTGATTATATTAAAGAATGGCTTCGATTTCTATTTGGGGTTTTAGTTTCTCAAATCTCAAGGACTACCATCAATAACTGATCCACTCGTAAATTAAAAAAAATAATTTTGCAATCATTTTTATAGATTAAAATTCATTATAATTTTCTCCTAGTCATAACCTCTGTTAGAATCGAAACAGATTGATTTTGAAATCATTTTAGAAGTGGGGCGGGAGTTCATAATCGAAATACAGTGCCAAACTGATCACCAAATTGCTGTTGATAACTGTGTACAACTGATAATATTTTTCTCAATTTTTCTTCATAGGTGTGGGACAAACGAAGTCCGAAATAGGTAGCTAGGTAGATAGATAGATAGATAGACAGACATGAAAAGACTGAGATACATAGTTGGACAGACATGAAAAGTCTGAGACAGACAGACAGACAGACAGATAGATAGATAGATAGATAGATAGATAGATAGATAGATAGATAGATATTTCACAAACTGACATAGATAGATAGATAGATATGGACAGACTGTGATATTAGATAGATAGATAGATATTACACAAACTGACATAGATAGATAGATAGATAGATAGATAGATAGATAAATATTACACTAACTGGTATATATATATATATATATATATATATATATATATATATATATATATATATATATATATATATATATAATAGATAGATGTTACAAAAACTGACATAGATAGATAGATAGATAGATAGATAGATAGATAGACAGACAGACAGACAGAAATAAAGAAAGAAAGACAAAGATGAAACGACTTATAGATATATTTGGGACAAATGAAGACTGAAAATTGATAGATATGTGCAGTACGAGTGAGAGAAAGAAAGAATGAAAGAAAAAATTAAAATAGGCGTGAATGTTTTGCTTATGTAAATATATTTTCTATTGATGTAATTTTCTGGAAGTTTATTTACCCCTATTTCTGTCGAAACTACCATAATCAATTATTCATAAGTAAAAATGTCTGTATCATAAAACCTACCCGTGTTAAAACCAACATTTATTTAACATAAAAGGGGTTAATTTCACAAATTGTTCGAAAACTGATAAAATTTAGAAATACATTCTGTCGGAAAACTGCTACCGATCATGTAATCATCTTTTTCTCTGCAAATAAATACATATATATGTGGGTTCATCTGATTTCCCTGATGGAGTTTTCGTACGCTTTTTATTGTCTTTGCGCATGCGCGTCTTGCCAAATGAAGTTCCTTCCGTTAAAATGAGAGTGAGAAGAGAGAAAAAAAATTATACCTTTACGTCGATGCAATTGTGTTGGCATATTTCTGTTTTCTTTTAAATAAAACAATGGCGATTATCGCAAACACGTCAAAACCGTGAAAAGATTAAAAAGGAAATATAAGAAACTCGTTCAGGAAAAAAAAAAATGTTTCCTTCTTTCTCGGCAAAAAAACTACGGATATTTTGCCCCTCATGTCTATAAACAAAATCAAGCGACAAACATATCAATTACACTCCATTTCGGTTTGTCGCGGGGATGTATTTCGTAATTTCTCTTAAGTCAGAATGGGGCAACTTTTTAAGAGATTTTTTTTTTTTTCGAGAAGGAAATACTTTCTTTAAAAAAATTTTTTTTTTTTTTTTTCCAAAATAAAAGCGTACAAAATTGAGATCGGATTACATATTGGAAATTATTTCTAATATACGGGAGGATAAAAAAAAAAATGTATAAATAAAAAAATAAAAATATGTGAAAAGGACGCTGGAAAATAAAATAAAAATAAATCGAGAAATTTCGAGAGGAAAAAAAGGAAGCAAAAATTGTATGAATAAGAAAATGTAATAAAAAAAGGTGATTTGTAAAGGAAGAATATTTTCTAAGAAAATAAAAAGATTTCTGACTGAAAACGAACGCAAGAAGCCATTGAAAATCGAGGCACATTTTTATTTAAAACAACGTTAAAACCACCAAAAACAATAACAACAGCAGTAATAGAAAGAAATACAGAGAGGGGGAAGTTTCATCATAAATACGGATACAAAATAATATTAAGAAGAAGGAAAAGAAGGAAAAGAATAAGAAGAAATAGACATAAAAAGACGAAGAAGACGGAGAACCAATAGATAGATAGATAGATAGATAGAAGAAGAAGAAGAAGGTGGTGATGGAAGAGGAGGAGAAGTAGAAAAAGAAGTGGAGGAAGAGTTTGAGAAGAGGGATAAGGTGATGAAAAATAAAAGAGAGGTAGAGATTAAGAAGAAGAAAAAGATGATGATGAAGAAGAAGAAGAAGAAGAAGAAGAAGAAGGAATAAAGGAAGAAGAAGAAGAAGAAGAAGAAGGAATAGAGGAAGAAGAAGAAGAAGAAGGAGGAGGAGGAGGAATAGGAGATGAATAAGAAAAAAACGAAGAAGACGAAGAAGAAAAGAAGAAGGAATAGAAGACGACGACGAATAAGGAATAGAAGAAGAAGAAGAAGGAGGAGGAGGAGGAGGAGGAGGAGGAATAGGAGATGAATAAGAAAAAGACGAAGAAGAAGAAGGAATAGAAGAAGAAGAAGAAGAAAAAGAGGAGAAGGAATAAAAGAAGAAGAAGGAGGAGGAGGAGGAGGAGAAGTAGAAGAAGAAAAAGAGGTAGAAGAAGAAAAATAGGAAGAAGGAATAGAAGAAGACGACGACGAATAAGGAATAGAAGAAGAAGAAGAAGAAGAAGAAGAAGAAGAAGAAGAAAATCCAAGAGTGTAGTATACTGTAAACTAATGTGCTGAGATTTCTACCTCTTTTCCAGCAATTCTCCAGGATCATTTTGTTTAACAGTAGATCTTTGTAACCATATGAACCTCTTCGAAATCCTTTCTGTTCTATGGGAAAAATGTTTTTCAGCGAGAAAAGAGTAAGTACTGTTCGTCAGGACAGACGTGATCAATTTATATGTGGTGGACAGACATGTTATTGGCCTATAATTTTTCAAATCATCTGTTTCACCTGGTCTTGGAAGGAGATATGTAATACCTTCAGTGATCCATTCGGTGACTTCATTGGGCTTATTCATTCGCATTGATAAAGTTTGTGCAAGGGTTTTATGGATTGATAACGGATGATAGAACCAACATTTGAGTACCTTGTCATTTCCTGCGGATTTCTATTTTAGGGATTTTCTTCGAGCTCGCTTAATATTATTCTTGGTCACTGTTTGCCATTCTTGTACATGTTTATCTTTCATTCTTTCTTGTTCTTATTTAATCTATTCTGCATTGTGATTATATTCCTTTGAGCTGCTCTAAATATTCTCCCAAAACTTGTGCACTTTTTAAATGGTGGGTGGTTTTTTGACTTCTATAACTGCCTTTCCAATTTCCCTGTAAAATTTCTTAAGCTCCGTTTGAAATATCATATTTTATCGCTAGAACCTACAATGCTTTTAATATAGTCTTGTTCAATGTACGTCTAATTTCAGTCTCTCTGCAGTATTTCCTTGATTGTTGGAATTTCATTTAGTAATTTAATTTTATATTTCTGTTTCATCTTCCTACATTTTCGCGTTGAAAAATTTAGGAGATGGTAGGAAATGTGTAATTCCTTCAGTGAAACCATTCTGGAATTTCATTGGGATTATTAATTCGCATTGATAAAGTTTGCATAAAGGTTTTATGGAATGATGACAAATGATAGAGCCAAATGTTGTCTACCTTGACATTTCCTGGGGATTTTCATTTTGAGGATTTTCTTAGAGCTTCTCTAATATTATTCCTTGGCTATATTTTTCCATTCTTGTACAGGTTTATCCTTCATTCTTTCTTTTTTCTCGTTTAATCCACTCTAAATTGTGATTACATGTAAAATATGCGTAATCTTGGGCGGATACAAACATGTTCAGTTGAAAATATTATGATACAATATTTGACCTTTGATCTCTGCTTAAGACACGACAGGAAATAAGTATCCAACAGATATCCAAGAAAATAAAAGGATAATCATCATGATCATCATCGATAATAATAATAATCATAATAATCATAATAATAATAATCACAATAATAATAATCATAATAATGATCGTAATAATCATCATAATAATCACAATAATAATAAAAATCATAATAATCATCATGATAATAATGATCATAATAATAGTAATAATAATCATAATAATCGTAATAATAATAATCATAATAATAATAATAACAATCATAATAATCATAATAATAATCTTAATAATCATAAATAATCATAATAATAATCTTAATAATCATTATAATCATAATAATAATAATAATAATCATAAAAATAAAAATCATAATAATCGTAATAATCATAATAATAATAATAATAAAAATAAAAAATCATAGTAATCGTAATAATAATCATAATAATCACGATAATAATAATAATAATCATAAAAATAAAAATCATAATAATCGTAATAATAATCATAATAATCATAATAATAATAATAATCATAAAAATAAAAATCATAATAATCGTAATAATAATCATAATAATAATAAAATAATAATCATAAAATAAAAATCCTAATAATCGTAATAATAATCATAATAATAATAAACATAATAATAATAATAATAATAATAATAATAATAATAATAATAATAATAATAATAATAATAATATACCGGGGCGTAACTGTGATGCATTCTGATCTGAAGTCATTTGATGTGTCAGGATAATATTTTTAACCTTTGTGAATTAAGATGTGTTACAGTAAGGGGCTGGTGAGCGGATGGTGTAATGGATAGTGGATTGAAATGAAAAATCGGAGAGACGAGTTCGAATTCCAGTCGGGTTTGTTACATTTACTTATGCAGAAAAACCACTGGGAAAGTTAACTCTTCTCTCACTTCGGGAAAAAATCATTGTTCTTATAAAAATTGTAAATGCTAAGCTTCGGTTTTAAATAACTCAGAAAGACTTGGTAAGACGTTAAAAATCAAACACACAGATCAGTCAGTTAATCAATCGATCAACAGAACCACAGATGTGCCAGTAGATGATTAGTTGAACAGTATCAGAATTTGTCTGTGTTTTTCGATGTTTCATGGGGGTAAAATTATGTCAATCTTCATTTTTTAGCTATAGCATTCACAATTTATTTGAGTCGTGACTCTTGATAGCCGCGGTTAATCTACACCCTTGTCCAAATTAATTGAAACAACCGCTTTAGTTTCCTTTCTTTCAAAATACAGTCAGTTTTAGACCCACCTTGAGTGAAAAGGTCAAATCGATTTTTATTTTTTCCTCAGATTAAGTCCTTTGCAGTGGTGTGCAGTAATATGAATCTATTTTCGGGATGTATGATGAACTTTGGCTTTGAAAAATATTGCGCCATCCGTGATTGCATCAGATTTTTATCACGTCCAGACACTATTGTTTAGACAATCGATTAGTTGTCCTACAGCCATTGTCTGCGATGGACGTTACTCCAAGAAAACGTACGAAAATTTTAACGCGGCAGGAACAAGTCTAACCAGTGAGCAAATCAAAGTACTATATACTGGTCCGGAAACTCTCCTGATTTAAATCCAATCGAGAATCTGTGGTCAATCTGCAAGGAACGACTGCGTGGAATGGACATACAAAGTACTAACATGTACACTGGGTCATGTTTCATTGGAAAAATACGAAAAAATTTAAATAATAACGGAATTATTTGTTTTGTTTCAGTTAATTTGCACAAGGGTTTAGGTGATTATGGTCCTCCACATCTTCCTCTCTAATCAATTTGCACAAGGTGGGGGGTAGATCTGAACAAATTTGTTTCCGTCGCGAATCTTGATGGCCGCGCTTAAAATAAAACCGAATGAAACCATTATCATGCTTCAAAGAATCTTTTATGTCCGTATAAATTCATCTTATGCGCAAAAAAAAAATGGTATTACGAGTTTGATTTCAGCGTGTGATAAGGATGGTCAGAAATGTGCGATGACGTAAGTCTGCAAAATAATTCGGTCATTAGACCATTCCTTGAGAACTTTACTCTAGTGTCTTGGATTCAACGTAAACAGTCGACATCTTGGATTCAACGTAAACAGTCGACATAATTTTTGTTGATTATTTTTTATATTTTTAGACTTGTATACATTTTTTAAACATATCTTGAAGCCTATTTACATAATTCGGACTATTGTCCTCATCTTTGTCGCCATATTTAATGATATAATGAAATATGCATACAACTGTGTTCCCCCTCACTGGAATATGATTGGCTGGTGTCCGTCATAAATACAGACGGACGTGTAGGTACGACAGAGTCAAGAGCCTTAGTCTGAAAGCTAAGTCTATAACGACGCCCATTGGACTACGCCATTGATCTATACTTCTTACCTGTCGATTACTGGTACCGTATTCTACTTGGTAATAGTAGCCAAAACCACTTAGCTACCTCGATTAAATATATCCATTTCCGGGACATATCATTTAATATAACGTTTCAGCCGCTGTACGCTCCGGCCTTCTTCACGTGATTGGAATGTCCAACTGAACCCTTTAGTGCCTGAGAAAAGCGATAATTAATAATAATAAAGTTCGACATTCCAACCAACTGAAGAAGGTCGGAGCGTATAACGGCCGAAACGTTGTGATAATATGGCGACAAAGATGAGGACAATAGTCTGAATAATGTAAATAGTGTACATAATACCTCATCTCAGAAATATAGACTGATACTGAAAGGCCGAAACGTAATAATAAATATGGCGACAAAGATGAGGACAATAGTCCGAATAATGTAAATAGTGTACATAATACTTCATCTCAGAAATATAGACAGATACTGAAAGGCCGAAACTTAATAATAAATATGGCGACAAAGATGAGGACAATAATCCGAATAATGTAAATAGTGTACACAATACCTCATCTCAGAAATATAGACTGATACTGAAAGGCCGAAACGTAATAATAAATATGGCGACAAAGATGAGGACAATAGTCCGAATAATGTAAATAGTGTACATAATACCTCATCTCAGAAATATAGACAGATACTGAAGGGCCGAAAGGTTGTGATAAATATGGCGATAAAGATGAGAACAATAGTCCGAATAATGTAAATAGTGTACATAATACCTCATCTCAGAAATATAGACAGATACTGAAAGACCAAAACATTGTAATAAATATGGCGACAAAGATGAGGACAATAGTCCGAATAATGTAAATAGTGTACATAATACCTCATCTCAGAAATATAGACAGAACTTGAAGACATGCAGTTGAAACATTGTCAAGCACTCCGGTTTTTAATTTCTTAAATGACTTCTTTAAGTGATACTATTATTATTATTATTATTATCATCATTTGTTTGGTTTGGTTTGGTTTGTTTTACGGCATATCAACAGATCAATGGGTTATTTAATGCCGACATTTAATTTTTATTGCTGGTAATATGTTCTCCAATATATAATATTTTTTTACAAAGTATTTATAGTATTAAACCTATTTTTACATTTTCATGGTATTTTGACCCCAGTTTGGGGGTTAACTATTTGTCGACAGCTATGACCCTAACAGGTGCTACCACCCCGTGTCAGGATAGGCCTGGGAACACCAGCAATTAATTCGCGGTTCCACGCGCCTCAAAACCTTCTGATCAGAGGCCTTGCTGCTGGACATAGTTTATCGTGTTACCCAGTATGCGGTTGTACTTTATATTCATACACCAGACGGTATTATAATTTGTGTATGTTACGTTTCCTGCTTTTCAGGTATATTAAGCTGTTTCTTGAAGATTACAGCTTTGTTGATGCAATGGATTTGGTGTTTTACTATTTGTAGGAGAGGGTCATTGGTTTTTGTGAGGAGGTATGCTTCCAATGCAGCTTTTAGATTTAATTCAAGTTGCATTAGACCCAGAACCCCGAAAGCTCTTGGTACCTACAATCTGCCAACATCTGATCTCAGGTGGTGCATCCTTATTTGGGTAGCTATCTTTATGGTCTTGGTGTCCAATATTTTAAATGTCATTCAAATTCCATTGAATAATGTAGCTGTATGTTACTATGGGTATAGCTAAGGTGTTGATAACCTTTATTTATTTTCGCTTTCTAGTATCAACTCACTCTTTTATAATA
>OZ010599.1:19075185-19090185 GCA_963932145.1 Acanthosepion lycidas
ATACATATATATATATATATATAGAGAGAGAGAGAGAGAGAGAGAGACAGACCACGGTTGATTTATCAGGAAGAAGACTTCTTGACGTTATCAGTCTGGAGGGGGACGTGCGGCACCTTTGGAAAATGCGCGCCAACCGTACCACAGGCTGACCCAAGCATTGTGAGTGAAATTGGCTAGACGAAACACTTTGTGGGCCGTCGATAGCTGTGCTAGCACGAAGTCACAAGTCATCGTGACCGAGGGGTTGAGTGTGCTGGCTTTGTTCAAATTGTTGATCACGCTAGATAACACTCTCTCTTCCAAAAACTGTAGCTAAGGTCTGCTCAGCATAGTTGCAATATAAACTACTGATGTGCTCTGCGCCTGAGTGAGCGTCTGCAATAGGGATTGGCTAGGCGCCCTAGTACACGGGTATCCTTAAATACGAGTGACCAATAACTTGGATCAAATTTAAATATGAATTAATTTTAAGCATCTAATTTTTTTTTTCCTTTCAGATTTGGCAGATATTTGGGTGATATTATTTTTCACACATAATTGCCATGACTTAAATAACATGATCCAATAGAGAAATAAATAAATTTTCACCAATAACACTGATTTATTTAATGCTGACTTTGATCCGTCTTAATGAAACACCCTTATATATAATCCGTCTTAATGAAACTTTATATATATATGGGAGTTACTTCAATGTTCACTTTTATATTTATATATTTAGATATTGAGCTCTTTAAACCATAAATAAAACACAACTTAAAACCATATATATTTTATTTCCTTTGATTTCTGATGTGTACTCATTTCTTTCCGGGTCCCGTTCAGAGACCTAATGTTAAAAATAGCATCATGACATTTTCCACTGAATTTAAAATAAATGACATAGACAGAGCCCTTCGTAAGGTGTGGGCTGTACTCGTGAGAACAATTTTTGTATTTCTTTAAGGCATGTGCTTCCAGGAATCCCTTCAATGAGTAAACTGGAATCTTTCAACCAATCCTATTGTTCCAACTACAACGGGGATTGTTGATGTTCCCATGTGCCACATTTTTGGGATTTCGATTTCAAGGTCCTTGTATTTTGATAGCTTTTTCAAGATCTTCAAAGATACGTTACAGTCTGCAGGGACTGCCATGTCAATAAGGAGGAACCTTTTTTGTATGCGATCTCTAATAACAATGTCTGGGCGGTTGGCTTTGATTATTATTATTATTATTTGCAGGTTGTGTAATTGTTATCGGCACCGAAAGAAAAATCGAATGGCAAGTTCAAATTCCAGTCTGTTGCGTTCACTTTCGCAATTCTTGCCATTAGAAAAGGCATGAATCCATCACTTTTCCCAACCACACATTTAATTGTTTAAATAACAAGACCTACCGAGCTATCAAGAGTTGTGTGTCAGGCAGTCTAGGGGATGGAGTACTCTGAATCCAAAACCTTGTAGACGGCTTCAGGCAATCACTCTCCTCTCCCAAGTATGCAGCTCAATTTACAGATAATAAAAAAGGAATCTGCTGAGAGACATCATCACCTAAATCCTAAAGAGATGTGATATTTAGGAAATATTTTATTATTATCGATTTTGTTATGGGTATCTGCACGAGATCGCCCCGATAACCACTACATCACAACTGCAAACAGTAAGAGAAAGAAATTACAACGTGAATTCTCGTTACGTTAATCAAGATTAATATTCAGTATTTCCTAATACACACACATATAGACAGGCACACACATAAAATATTGTAATTAACATGATAAAAAATAGAGGAAAAAACAAACTCCGAAAACTAAAAGAATAATGAATTAAAAAAAATAACATTGAAGAGACCGAATCACAAATATTAGTAAACATTATCTAGGCAAAAGAATAAATAAAAAAAGAAAATAAATCCCCCGACCCGCCATGCGATGAGGAGGATAAGACTGGAGAGTAATGATGATCGCTTATGTAACTTGATATAACTGTGAATTTGTTGATTTTGTTTTGTTTTGTTTTTCATATTTCTACACTCAGGTTTTATGTTACAGACTTCAATGGGGATGACATGTAACGGTCGACGAGAATGCTAAAGCATACAGCGGCCGACTTTGAAAACAATGGCGACAAATAAATAAATAAATACGCATGCGCCGACGACTGCGCGCGCAGACACTAGACGATTGACGGCGTAGTTTGGATTCTCGTAATGTATAACAATACTCACGCCTTCATAGTTATTGCATGGCGAAAATATGATACATGGTAGCCATAATAATAGTCCACAAAATGTTAATAACAATACAACCCCACCAAAAAAAAAAAAAAATAATTAAAACAATAATAATATTAATAAAGATAAACTTCTTCATAGCCAATACTGTGCTGTACCAAACAACAACAATAATAATAATAATAATAATAATAATAATAATAATAAACTATTGTTAAGCAAAATGATCCCGGAAAATTACAGGAAAAGTCTTAAAAATCTCAGCACATCATGACTAGATTACCGTAAAGCCTTTGATAGTGTGTCATACTTTTGGATTCTTAAGGCTTTGGAAATCTTTAAAACTCCAAGATGATAGTAACTTTCCTTAAACACCGGATGGGAATGTGAAAAAACGGCATTATACCAAAATCACGGGGAAGGTACTCGCACTTGCAACCGCTTGAATATCCGATGAAGAAACTTCCAAGGAGAATCGATGTCATCCTTTTTATTTTGTCTTTCCTTAAACCTCCGCTTCGTATGAATTAAAAAATAGAATCTATGAAGACAAAGTAACCAAGAAAGTATTTAATCACCTACTCTACATGGGTGATCTCTTTGTCAAAGACGATAATGTGTTGAAGGGTCTACTCAAAAGCTGTAAAATGTTTCAGTGACGACATAAGTATGGATTTCGGATTAGATAAATGTGCAGAAGTAACATTCAAGAAAGTGAGAATTGCAGAAACACAATCAATAGATCTAGATTAGGGAACTGGAACACGTAGATGCCTATAGGTACCTAAGAATTAGCGAAGGAGATGGAATACAGCATCCCCAAATGAAGGAGAAAGAAAGAAATGCTACAGAAGAATACCTTTGCTATTGAATACCCAGTTAAATTAAAAAGAAACAGAATATCAGCCATAAAAAAAACCTTGGCTGTCCCTGTGGTGCAATACAGTTTCAACATTCTTAACTGGGCCATAGCTGACATCAAGCAAATGGACGCCAAAACAAGAAAGTTTCTCACTTGCAATTGTGTGTATCACACCAAGGCTAATGTTGATCGTCTGCATGTGCCGAGTTCATAAGCAGTTAGATGATTAATTCAACTACATCTGTCTTATAAAACTACAACAATAGGTCTTCAAAAATAACTGGAAACTACGGAAGACTGGATGATGATCTGTGTCAAAGAACGTGAAAGAAACTATATTCAGTAATAAAGGAAGCTAACAAGTTCAAAATGGCGTTTCAAATTGGTGAAGATATGCAAGTAAAACATAATAAATCTACTGAAGCTGCAAAAAACCTTAAAAACGTAATCAAAGGTAAATGCAATCGACCGTATACAGTCAATATACTGCCAGTACAAAAAAAAAACTGATATAGACAAACCCCGTAGCCATATGGCTGACCACATATGGAGAGAGAAGGGAGATCACCACCTCTGTGCGATCAGGTTGAGATCAGAGACAAAGAATACCAATGGAAAATTCGTAAACTTAAGGAATCAGCACATAAGCTAGGCCACAAAAATCTCCTGAGCCGACCAAGCATAGAAATGAATACAATATGGGAACCAGTAAAAAGGAGTGCCAGAGAAAAGCAATAACAAAAATTGCAATTGGAGCTCTGGTAAAAACATGCTATGTTAGCAGCAAAAATTGCAATATGAGCACTGGTTAAAAAATGATTGATGAAGACATTAGATTTATAATACCAAGAAATTCATACACAGATGTCCTCAAGGACACATGACACAGTGGTTGGCTAGATCCATTTGGTTAGATCCAGTGGCAGGACCCAAAAGAGTGTGAGTTCAATACCCAGTTAAGGCAGTGGATAACTTGGAGAGGGGAATTAATAGGAGATAACTGATAACTGGCATCCATTAGACATGGCACATGGAACTAAAACAGTCTACCCCAGTGAGCGAAATAAAAGGTTCAGTTCGACATTCCAACCACCTGAAGAAGGCTGGAGTGTACAACGGCCGAAACGTTGTAATAGATATGGCGATAAAGATGAGGACAATAGTCCGAATAATGTAAATAATGTACATAATACCTCATCTCAGGAATATAGACAGATACTGAAAAATTGTCTTACCCTAAAATACAGATTCTGTGATTAATATCCAGAAGCAATCAAGTTGAACAGTATTGGCACCAACTGATTATAAAACGCAACATGGCAGTGTGGGTCAATATCTGCACTCGAAAATATGCAACTTTTACGGAAAGGAAACTGAAAGAAATTGGTATGATCACCATCCAGACTCGGTCAGAGGACCATTAACAATTTTATTGGACTTTACAATACATATAGGCAGAACAATCAAAGCTAATCGCCCAGACCCCGTTATTAGAGCTCACAACGACAAACTATGCCTTCGTATTGGCAGGAAAGTCCTTGCAGGCTGCAATGTATCTTCCAAAAAAATGTCAAAATACAAGGACCGTGAAATCGAAACCTCAAAAATGATTTACATGAGGACATCAATAATTCGTGTTGCTGCTGGATCCCTCGGATTGATGGGAAAAGGTTCCGATAGACTCATTGAAGGGATCCCCGGTAGCTTACGCCTTATCAAGTACAAAGGATTGTAATCACAAGTACATCTCACACATTTCGAAAATCTTTATTCTATGTAAAATGTGCGTGATCTTAGGTTTTGTTTTGTTTGTTTGTGATGTAATGAATATGCATACACAAGGTTTCCCCGTCACAGTTATATCATTGGCTGGTGTCAGCCATAAATACAGACTGACATGGATGATGACTATTTTCTTCGCCTATTGCCTACGCCTATTGCCTACCACTACGACGAGGACCAGTCCATTACGGTTACCTGCTAGATTGCCCTACTCGGTTATAGTGGTCCAAAACCATTTTGCTACTTCGAACAAATATATCCCTTTTCGGGACATATCAGCTTCCTTTTTTTTTTTTTTTTTTTTTTTTACAAAAATGCTCAGTGGAAAATCTCATGAAGCTATTTCTGATAATAGATCTCAAGTTGGGCCCCGGACGAAACAAAAAAAATCAAAGGAAATAATAATAACATTAATAATAATAATAATTATAATTATTATTATTATTTGAAAAGAAGAGTTGATTCTATGTATATCCCACACTGTGTGACAGGCTTATCATGAGCGTATGCATTAGGTTGGTGCGAAAATAATGACGTAATAATGTCGTTTTTTGATGTCAAAAAACACGTCAAAAAACGACATTATTATGTCATTATTTTTTGCACCAACCTAATAAATATATATGCCTATGTGTGTGTGTGTGTGAGTGACTTGCATGTATTTCTCGCATTGAATATATAACCAAACGCACACACAAACATACAGAGCGAGCGAGAGAGAGAGAGAGAGAAATAGAGGGAGAGAGAGAAACAGAGGGAGAGAGAGAGGGAGAGATAGAGATAGAGAAAAACAGAGGGAGAGAGAGAAACAGAGGGAGAGAGAGGGAGAGATAGATAGAGAGAGAAACAGAGGGAGATATAGATAGATAGATAGATAGATAGAGAGAAAGAGAGAGAGAGAGAGAGAGAGAGATAAACACTTTGAAATAAGACATTTCCTTTGCACTCAGATTAAGCAAGACTACCGTGGGTTGAAGAAAAAAAGTCATAGATTTGGAGACAGAAATTAAAAAAAAAAACATTAAAACCAAATGTTTACAAGGTTTCATTGAAATTTTCTGAAATTATTCGGTAATAAATAAACGTTTTAGAAATATTTTAAGTCTATGCTTGAATTACTGTATTCATAGGCAATAGTGTAAGAGTGTGTAAGAGTGTGTAAGTAAAGAAACGCTTGCGTGTGTAGGTGTATGGAGGACGCTAACGCTAATTCATGTAAGTGTATAAGTGTGTATGTGAGGGAAGTCTACATTGTGACCCTCATATATTGTCGGTGAAATGTAGCAAAATAATTTTGTCTTCGGTTGCATTTTTATATTCTCCTCAGATATGTTTATTTTTTAGAGTCAGAAAAATCTGTGTTTAAAGGCACTATTCAGATGTACTTGGTTATAAACTCACTCTGTAGACGGGAAGCCAAAGCACGCGATATATATATATATATATATATATATATATATATATATATATATATATATATATATATATATATATATATATATATATATATATATATATATATATATATGCGAGACTCTTCGCATAGCGAATCGAGTCGCTGTCAGTCACTGGGCGTGTTTATAAATAAATAAATACGCTAAAAATCCCCCTAATTCCCTACCGACGGCTTAGTGGTAGAATCTCCGGCTGATACCAATTCAGTCAGGTTTCGATCCGAGCTAGAGGCAACCGGATGTCTAGCCACACTGATGAGCTTCGAAACAGTCTGTCTGTGGATGATGTTATATATATATATATATATATATATATATATATATATATATATACTCAACTCTCCCGTCGAATCCGACGTATGAGGGTCAAGCAGATCAGTTCCCAGGAAACCGACAGCCCGACAACAGCACATAAGATTTGATTATAGTGGTGAAGGTTTCGTGCAAGACCATCCACACTTTTTGAAGGGCCGAATACAGAGACCTGGTACACTACGTGCCACAAGGTCCGCAGGTTTTGAATTCAGAGTTGTCCTTCTTGTAGACCAGTTGCCACCCAATATATATATGCGTGTGTGTATGTCATTCGCAGACAGTACTGTTTCGCAGTACCACAGCTCCTCATTGCGACTAGACATCCAAATATCTCAAGCCAGGATCGAAAGAATTTCTACCACTGAGCTGTCTTCACCCGATAGAGAGAAACAGCTAAATTTAGCGTATTGTTTTAACGAATGTAAACAAACGCCAATCAGCCCGAGTGCTCAAATTCATTTTACTGAAGAGCTTTGCATTAACGCAGTTAGGTGTTATTTAGAGAATTAGCCTATCACTCAGCAGTGCTCAATTGAAATATATTTTCAAGAGCTAAATTATATCACGATCCCCGCCATTCCAATAATAACACCAATACACGCAATCTATATAAACCCAATTTTTTTAAAAATTAATCAGTTTGTCTGACGATCGCAAAAGCGTGAAACCCAGGATCACAAACTCACATCGATCCAAGTATATATATATATATATATATATATATATATATATATATATCATACTTATTATAAAACCAGGGTTGTGTGTGTGTGTGTGTGTCTGTGTGTGTGTGTGTGTTTGTGTGTGTGTTTGTGTCTGTTCGTTTATATATTGGATCGGATTTCCTTCATTTTTCAACCGATTTCAACAAAACTTCACTTTTTGGGGGCAGGTAGTGTTTCTTATTGTCTTGCACACTTTTTTCTTTATTTTTACATTCAGAATGCTTTAAAAATTCCATTTACAAGACAATTGTTTATAATAAAATTCAATTCAATCGGTAGACTCATAACGATTGAAAACAATGTTTTTGTTTGAGTTTGGGTTTGACCAATTCGTAAAAAAACCCCCAAAAACAAAACTAAACAAACAAAAAAGCTAATTAAGACATGCGTGTCCGTCAACCTTAAACAATAATCTTTGTCAATTTTATTATTCAGTCTTTATGATGGCCCATACTTGATCTATCTCTTACTGTTACATCCCCGGGCAACGCCGGACTCTACTGCTAGTATATATGTATATATATATATATAATAACGATATATATATATTTTATATATCAAGAATAATACTGGGGAAATTCACAATGTTGGAAAAGTTTACTTGTGGTGGGTTTCGTCCTTCAGGACTTCATCGGACAAAATTTGTGATGTTGGTACGATTACACATGCTTCACTTTTGTTAGTCGGTATCCCACACTGTGATAGTAGAAAATTTACCAGGAATGGTGAATTGTTGTATGAGCCTGGGAGAAAATTTACTGTTGATGACCTTGAGATCGAAGCACTTTCTACACATTTACGTCGGAGTGAATTATTTCCTCCTTTGATCATAGTAGAATTTTTGATGTCAAATTCGTTGTCAGTCTCGTTACGGTAGGCAACAAATATATTTGATGTATTGTTTTATAAAATGATTTTGGTGTTCATATAATCATCTATTAAGAATCCTTGAGGTTTCTCCTATGTATTTTTTGTGACAATTATTACAGGTGATGGAGGAAATTCCTCTTTCAGGTTTTATTTCATTGTTTTGTTTAGTATCGACTAAGTCTTATATATATATATATATATATATATATATATATATATATACGTTGGTGCTCCTACAATGCATTTAGATGAAAACCAAAGAATCCATGGTTCCACAGTTATGCAGCAGAGCAGACTCGGTTCTTTTACCTTGTTTGCCAGCCAATCTACAAGAAACCCCTGAATTCAAACCATGTTATTCTAGGAAGGAGCAAACCTCAATTGTAAGAAATTGATAAAATAATAAAATCCAAAGAAGAATCTGCAATATTACTCGTCCTGACCTGGCATCACGGTTTCAGTCACTTTCCCGCCACCATAACGTATCTTTCCCATGACTTTTCTATAAATAATTTCATGGTGATTGGCGGGTAGGTCTCATATTTCTCGCTTGTGGAACTTTTTTCTGGCCTCTTCCTTTGCAGGCAAGTTAGATCTTCAAACATTTAAATGGAATGTCAAACGTTATCTTCTGTTTTCTTAATTCGTGTTCTTTTAAACATCTTTCTCCTTAATAACATTTGTTTCATACTCTGAGTAACCTTTTGTCTCTTACTGACTTTATACACACACACACACACACACACACATATATCTATCTATCTATCTATCTATCTATCTATATATATATATATTTGAATAATAACTCTAACATTTTTAGGCATTTAGAACAACATGCCTGGCCACATAAACAATTCCGGAAAATCCTTGTTGAAAACACAACTATACTTAAACATGAAAACAATAAACAAAAACTAAAATTTCTTGAAGCTATATACATAAAACAGTTGAAACCTAACCTGAACAAAATAAACTATAAAAACTCTACAAATATACTCAAATGCTTATAATTGATTACAGAAGACATTGCCTATACCGTTTATACCAACGGCTTCCCATACTTAACATTTCTCGTTTTCACTCTTGCGTGATGATGTGTGACGTCATGACCTGCGGTGCGATAATCGCTTCCAGTGCCTCGTATGCACGATTATGTCGTTACTTGGAAATCTTGCATGGAAACAAAAACAAACAATCATTATTGTTGTGTCCGTGTATTGTTTAATATATTGTAATGTAATTGTCATCTAATGGCTTATGTAAGCCGAAAGCTTAGATAGGATTAAAAAACATGTATCAATATAGTGATTTTCTTTCGTCTTTCAATGATAATGTTATTAAGCTTATCAGACGATATGAAAGGAGTTTGCATAAATAAACTTGTCTATATTATCTAATGAAACATGCATCAATATATATATATATATATATATATATATATATATATATATATATATATATAATTATTTATTTAAAAATATGATTCCAACTCGCTACATAAGAGGTCTCATGTTTCAAAACAAGAGCCGAAAACTTCAAAATAATATTTGAATTAACTTGAGTTAAAGTAGGCTCCGTTCCATCTTCAAGCGAAATTTTTTGGGGAATAACTCATTTCTGAAATTTACGAGTTTTAATAGTATATTCAGAATTGAAATCAAAATTTCCATGGTAACATCAAGGGCGGATTGTTTAGAATAGGCAGGGGTGGGGTGTTAATAATTTGTATCAGTATGGAGTTACTTTCATAGATGCCGGGTCAGGGTAAGGTGGGGGTGGCTAAATTAACGACGGAGGAAGTTTTCGCATAGTCTGGCTTGAGCGTCTATGGAGATTTATTTATTTTTTTATTTTATTCTTTTATTATATCTCTTTATGAAAGGGATTTGTGCATATAAAAAAGCCGTAACGTTTGTTTTTTGACGACTTCATAAAGGGTTATCTTTTTTGGTAGGGTATTAAAACTATGTATATGGGCTATGGATTTTAAAGTTTATTTTATTGTATGCGTGTTTTTAGCTAGTTATTCAGAGCGTAAGTTTGGTAGTGTCGGCAGAAAACCGTTAATTTATGCCTGTTGTTTAATAGATTTTTATTGTTTAGAAGCTTAATAATGTGTAGTTTCTCATGGAGGCACAAAGGGCATGAGTCATCCCAAGTTTTGCAAGTTCTAGTCCTGTTAATAATTTTCCATTTTACTTTAGGTGTCCTATTTTTTTCTTTCATGTGCCAAAAATATTTAGATAGAGAGGTCTGATGTCTTTTGTTTATGTTGTTGAAGGAGCATTTATGCTGCCTCCATCTGGTTTTAAAAGCATTTTTCGTTGACCCAATGTATATCATATTATTGTTAGGGTTCTCAGTGGATGATATAGTGCATTGGTATACCACAGATTTGATGCAGCACTTATTTTCTAATGGTCAGTCTTCCGGGTTTCTACAATCGCATAATTTTTCCCTATTATTATCTGATTTAAGTGTAGAGTTTTTATTAAAACTATTCAGGTATGGGGGTTTGTTCAGGATTTTATTATTGTGTCTTCTTATTATACCTTCTAGATTTTCAGTGCAGCTGTAACTGAATTTTAGTGTGTTCTTATTGAATATATTACTAAGCCTACTTTTGGTGGGGAAGTGTTTATCGATTAGAGATAAGAACTTCTGTCCTAGTTTAATACTAACCATTTGGTTGAACGGAGGTGTATACCAAATGATGTTTCTTTTCCTGTTTTTTTTTCTTTTGGTTATTGCAATTGTCCCTATATTTAATGTTAGCATTTTTATAACCACTACTTTTTAGGGCAGTGTTATAGAAGTCGTTATGTTGGTGGAATATTTCTTTGTTAGCGGAGTTACTGCTAATTCTATTTTCTATTGCTGAGGGTATATGTTTAATTGTGGATGGAGGGTGGTTTGACTTCGGGTGTATATATAAGGGATTAGCATTTGGTTTTCTATAAGGTTGGTACGTGTTGCTCGGTAAGTCTAGGGTTACGTCGAGGAAGTTTACCTTTTTCAATTTAGAAGAGACTGTTATCTTTAAGTTTAGATTTTTAAATTCACTATACATACATATATATATATATATATATATATATATATATATATATATATATATATATGTATTTAAAAACTTGCTTAATAATGCTAGATCTTAATACTAGAAATTAACAACCGTAAAGTGATATCTGTCTCTATCTCTGAGATGAGGTATTATGATTACTGACATTAATTACACTGTTATCTTTATCTTCATTGCCATATTCACAACGTTTCGGCCGCAGTACGCTCCCGCCTTCTTCAGGTGATTGAAATTTCGAATCCTTTATTTCGTCCACCGGGGTAGATCGTTCTAGTTTCACGCGCCATGCCTCTTCCGGATGTCTCGTTTATTTCTCGTTAACTTAACTATCCAAGTATTTGGTTCACAGTTGCTGTGGCCTGGTATTATCACTGGTTGTAACCAACGTTTTATCCATTTGATTAAGTGTGATTGAGGACATCGGTGTATGAATTTTGGGACTTATAAAACTAATGTCTCGGAAACACTTTTTTTTTTTTTATCCGTGCTCATATTGCAATTTTTCTTGTATTATTATTGCATATTTTTTACCAGTGCTTGTATTGAAATTATTTATTGTTATTAATTGCTTTTCTCTCCATAAACTCCTTATTACTGGTCCCTATATTGTATTAAATTCTCTGCTTCTATGTAAGTAACCGTAAAATGATATAATTTAATGTATATCAAATTTAACAGAACTTCTGTGAATAAAGGACACAATATTGACTACAGCAATTATTTGACTCGTCTAAATATGAAGTGAAGTGGTTCTTTAATATTTTTAACTTTTGTAGTATATGTTTGAATATCAATACTTTGGTATAATTAAATATAAGTATATATATATATATATATATATATATATATATATATATATATATATATATATATATAATTATATATATATATGTATGTATATATGTTATTGTTTTAAAATACGGTAGTTTCGAACATTAATATTTTTATTTTGTTTATAGCTGTAGCAGTGAACTTGTTCATATATATATATATATATATATATATATATATATATAATAATTATTTTTTTAAATATAATTCCATAGCGACACAGAAATTTCTGTTTCAAAACTGAAACTAAAACTGTAAATTTAATTATAAAAATTAAACTTAAAATCCAGAGATTCGTTCCATCATCAAGCGACGCTAGGATAACTTTCTAAGAAATCGCTTGACAATGGATAGAAACTTTGGGTTTTAAGTTTAATTTTTATAATCTATCTATCTATCTCTTTCTCCCTCCCCCCCTCTCTCTCTCCACACACACACACGCACACACACACACATATATATATATATATATAAAGAAATATAGTCTTAAGGTGTGCTATATTTATGGAATAAAGTGCTCAATATCAGAGATAGAGCGTGTGTAAATATAAAAGTGAACATAGAAGTCAACACTTAGAGGCGACAGTCTGTTTCATGCTATATGCAATCGTCAAGCCACGTGTGCTGCTATTTTTCTCGTTTTATACTTCGTCATAAAATTTACCTAATACAGTTCTTGGTATATGAAAATATCGTAATATCTCTCTCTCTCTCTCTCTCTCTCTCTCACACACACACGCACAAACACACACACACACACATATATATATATATATATATATAAATACATTTAGACCGATACAAGACTGCAAAGTCACTAACGTGCAGGCGAGATGATGAAGGTAACATCAATCTTCTAAATTGCAACTTTAACTCACATTAATCCTATATGTGTATGTGGGGAGGGGCTATGTGTATAGATAGACAGATAGATAGATAGATAGCATTTTATGATTAGACTTCAATACTGCAGCACAGATTTTTGGCCTTCGATGCAAAATTTTCTCAAAGTACAAATTTGATACTTGATTCCAATCTTTATTCAATGACTAAGATCTCATTTTTATTTTTATTTTTTTCACTCTTCTGCCAAATTCATCCCATGCTAATTCTGGGGGTGGCTTCAGACTTTTGAACTGATATATATATATATATATATATATATATATATATATATATATATATATATGAAATTTGTGTATTTAGGCAAAAATTCTTCTTTCATGCACATTTCATTGAATACGACGGACAAGGTGCTTTTATTTAGTTTTTTTTATGAAATTTCACATGCGGTCTAATAATTATTTTCTTTTCAGATGATAAATTATATAAAAACTGTCCGAAGGTTCTTTTATTCCGAGCGCTTTCGGCTATACATTTATCCATATTCAGGGATGAAATATTTTAATTTCTAAATAAGAAATAATTTGTTGCATGTATGTATTTATATAACGTTTTCATTTTTCAAAACACGGTCAAGAAATTGTGTCCATGTTCATAGTTGATATTATTAAGTGTTGTTTTGTTTTGTTTTGTTTTGTTTTTATTAATAAGGCTTCCATTATTTTTAGCCTTTTTTTTGCCACGTAGATGATGGTGTTATATTTGTGTTGTCAACAAGTATCTTATGAATAGTGTCGGGTTGGTCTCCATGAATATTTAAATGAGATCTAATTGAGCTATGATCAGAAAAGTGTAGAGTGAGTCTGCGTGTCAAACATGTTGTAGTGTGGCTTATATAATTATTTACGAATTTTTATTGATCAGGAATACAATTCCTTAATAGGAATTTAAATTCATAAATAAATTTTCCCTATTTAATTTTGTTCTAGGAGGTGAATTATCATTTTTAATAAAAAATGTTTTGTAATAAATAATTAATCTAATTTTTTGCTATTGTCAACTGGTGTTCTGCATTTTTTTAATTACCATATATATATATATATATATATATATATGCTTTCATGGCAATTGTTCTGATGAACTCTCCTCTGAACGAAGAATTTATGACTTTAAGCGCAGTACTAGATTGTCAGGCAGGTCTCATCCTTTTTAATTTGAAAGGGATAAATTTACCCGTAATTTCGATGCTAACTGTTTCTTCTTTGGCATTTCTCGCTTTTGAAACTCTCTTTCAGTTTCTTGCTTTCCAGACAACGTTACTCTCCAACAATTTCAATGCAATGTCAATAATTATCTTCTGTATTATTTAATTCCTATTATTTTATTGACCACACTCCTTAACAAAATATTTCCTATATTTCTTCATTAATCGCTTGCACGTTAGTGGCTTTGTTACCTTGCTTGGGGTTAAATGATCATATATATATATATATATATATATATATATATATATATATATATATATATATATATATATATATATGTATAAATTTAAGTAAGTGTGAGAGAGAGAAAGAGAGAGATATTTTTATATATCAAGAACTGTATTGGGGAAAACGTTTGCCAAGTATTTTTTTCCACTTTATCATATAATTTCACATCCATCCATTTCTCAGTACATATATATATATATATATATATATATATATATATATATATATATATATATATATATATATATATAAGGAAGAGGTTATCGGGGTTCCAACGAGAGAAAAGTGTGTATATTAAAAAGAAGAGAGAAACCGCAAACGTTTTTGCTTGTAATGTGGATTTAAAAAAAATATATTATGCTTTATTTTACATTTATTTAAAAAAAGAAATCCACATTACAACCAAAAACGTTTGCATACCTCTTTTCTTTTTAATATATATATATATATATATATATATATATATATATATATATATATATATATATATATATATAGGTCCTGATCTGGCATCTCGGCTTTCCCA
>OZ010599.1:19095185-19107685 GCA_963932145.1 Acanthosepion lycidas
TGGCCCGGCGTTCCCCATGCTTGATTCAAAAATCGTACGACATACATCAATCGCTATCACTCGACTTAAAATATTTTTGCCCTTCAATGCCTTTAAAGGAGTGCCCTTTGCCGTGCTGATGTTGCTACATGCCTTACTTCTTGCCTATCACACACTGCGATTTTTTCTAAGCTCTATACTAAACATTAAAACAAAATGAACACAAAACAATCAGCTTTAAAAAAGGACTCGTAACTGGAAAAACCGGATGAAAAAAGAATGTTAACAACAAATACTTTTTCACACCCAAACCCAGTTCTGCGGAATCAGAATTAACGTTGAGTTTAAGCAAGCGAATGAGCCAATTGGAGTAAAGTACCATGCAGATTTAAATTTTTCCCACTTGTGACGAATGCGGCTATCGATTTTTTGTATGCTAGCATGCTACTTAATATTCGTGTCAGTCAGCTGTTGACTCTCACGCTGGCCAAGAGAATATTCCTGCCTATTCATGGCAGCCAGCTATTGGCTCTCACTCTGGCCAGTAGAAAATGTCCGCAAACTACAGGAAAACTGCTGTAGAAGCATGAAAAATCGATTATTTCCACTATCGATGGGAGTTGGGAAATGCAAAGTCGGTCTTGGACTTCCCGCCAACTTGGAACATGTGTATGTAAATTTAACTGCAAATCCGTTGAAAATTGCGGCCGTACATTTGTTACACACCTACCCACGCACACACACTCACACACACGCACACATACACACATCCTGCCTTTTATAGATAGAAATGTGTATATTCATTGATGCATGTTTCATTCAATAATATAGACAAGTTTTGTCTATTCATTTTCAGTAAGTTCCTTTCATATTGTCTGATAACCTTAATAACATTATCATTGAAGGGCGAAAGGAAATCACCATATTGATACATCTCTTAATCCAATCTAAGCTTTCGATTTACATAAGCCATTATCAAAGATAACAATTTCAATAATTCAAACAAGTCACGGACGAAACAACAATGATAGTCCGCCCTTGCTGCATGAAAAATTTTAATGTAACGACAAACTCGTATATACGAGACGCGGAAGCGAAAATTTCGTCACAGCTCGTGACGTCACACATGACCACGCGAGAGTGAAAAACAAGAAATTATCTTATCAGTCAATATGAAAGGAACTTACTTAAAATAAATAGACAAAACTTGTCTATATTATTTAATTAAACATGCATTAATGAAAAATTGCTGCCTAAATATATATATATATATATATATATATATATATATATATATATATATATAGAGAGAGAGAGAGAGAGAGAGAAAGAAAGAGAGAAAGAGAGAGTGTAAGTGGACGGCTGGAAATGTCATCGTCGCTTTATTTGTGGGGTTTCCTAAAACAACTGATTTATGCAGAAAACATTAATAATACAGAGACATTTCATCAACGTGTGATTGGAGCCTGCGAAACAATTCAACACCTTGTAGAAGTACTTGAAAGGGTCCACCAGTCAATGATCCGACGGTTGCATGTGCGCGTGTTGGAGCAAGCAGTGGACATTTTCGAAATTTGCTATGAGTTGCTGTACAACGGTGAGCTTTTGGACAAAGGTTTCTATGTACATTTTAACTTTTTGGGAGTCAAGAACGCACCCCAGAGGTTGTAAAATTATTTTTGAATTGTATCTTAACAGTGTACAATTAACAGCATTTACAGTAAACTTTAAACTTAATAAGTCAAAAACGAAGGATTTGCGGACATATGATGATATGAAATTTTATTCTTGCTTAGCTGTGAGGAACCCGCTCCCCCAATGTTTATAAAAGTATTTTTGATACACCATGTATATATATATATATATATATATATATATATATATATATATATATATATATATATATATATATGTATATATATATATATATATATATATATATATATATATATGTATGTGAAAACTGTATATATATATATATATATATATATATATATATACATATATATATATATATATATATATATATATATATATATATATGTATTATATGCGCGGTACTTATTAAGAAGCGCTCAATATCAGAGATGAAGCTAACATATTTGGTTGGATTGGTGTGAGTTTATGACCCTGGGTTTCACGCTTTTGTAAAATTAAAAAAAATTAATCAGTTTGTTTGACAATCGCAAAAGCGTGAAACAAAGGCTCACAAACACACATCAATCCAACTAAATATATATATATATATATATATATATATATATATATATATATATATATATATATACACAAGCATGTGTCTGTGTGCATAGATCGATAGATAGGAATTGTTATGAGATAGATACACAAACATATATATATGTAGGAATAGATATATAGATAGATAGATAGATAGATAGATAGACAACGAACTCATCGAAACAGACAGATATATATGAAACCGAAACATATAGAGAGATATTAACAGATTTAGATAGATAGATATTAAAAGATTTATATATATATATATATATATATATATATATATATATATATATATATATATATAGATAGATAGATAGATAGATAGATAGATAGATAAATATTAAGAGATTTAGATAGATATATATTAAAAGATTTATATATATATATATATATATATATATATATATATATATAAAGAGAGAGAGAAAGAGAGATAGATAGATAGATAGATAGATATTAACATATTTAGATAAATAGATATTAACATATTTATATAGGGAGAGATAGAGATAGATAGATATTTAGATATTTAGATAAATAGATAGCTATCAACATATTTAGATAGACAGATATTAACGCACACACACACACATATATATGTATATATATATATATATATATATATATATATATATATATATTGGTATATTTAGATAGGTAGATAGATACTGGCCTATTTAGATAGATATTAACATATTTCGATATATAGATAGATAGATAGATATTAACATATTTAGATAGGTAGATAGATATTGGCATATTTAGATAGATAGATATTAACATATTTCGATATATAGATAGATAGATAGATATTAACATATTTAGATAGATAGATAGATCAAGAAATATATCATTCTACTGATCAAGGCGGAAACTTGAGCAGAAGCACACGCAAATCATTAAGAAATTTCATATGTGCTTTCCTATCAATTATACACGACTTGAAAGCGCGCGCTTCACTCAACACACGTGTCTGTTTGTTATATACAAAATTATAAATAAATAAAAACCCGTATCACCATTTAACACAACAGAAAGCCGCGCGATTTGATTTCAGTATGAGAAAAACAGCGCACGAATTTCGTAGTTGCCATGAAGCAAGTCCGATAGCACATTGGGCATTAAATCATTAGTTATTAGTTTCTGTCGGCTTCCTTTGTTGACTGCTACGTTGAAGCAGTTGTGCCAGTAAATTGGGTATTTGTTTTATGTATTAATTTAGGGATTGTTCTACTTACGTTGTCCAGACCGCGCGAACGCTTCCCGGGTCGAAGACCGGGATCATTGCGTGGCATTTGTTGTTTTAATCAAGGAAGATATCGCCTGGACCTGGTGATTCGAACCCTGCGGCAACGTCTTCCTCATTGCACGAAGGGACGAGAACACTTTTCAAATAGGAGGAGAAAGATTTGGTGGGTTTTAGGACAATTGCGTCCCGGACAATTGCGTCCTTGGTCATTTGCGTCCCTAGACAAGAATCTTCCCTGGATAATTGCGGACCTGTGATAAGTTTTTGACGCTTTTGAAGACAATTACCATAAATTTTGAAAAAAAATCGTAGATATTAATCATAAATTTTTAAAACAGGATTAAACGAAATAAAATAAAAAAAAATGAAAAGTTTATTTTTATTTAAACGACAGATTAATTGTTGCAAGATCGCTCTACAAATCACCAGTATGTTTTTGTTTCATCAGCATTTTTCTTATGATAGTAGTAGCTGTACTTTTCCTCGTCCACAAATATTTTTCCATCAATGCTTGATTTTCGGAACTTAGCCATGGCTACCAAATAAAAATATAATCTATAAAATCCAGAATCTATTTGTGGTATGCACTGCTGGAGTGAACTGAAACTGCTAGATTAATTTTCCTCAGGTGATTGGAATTTTGAACTGAACACTTTATTTCGTCCACCGGAGTAGATTGTTCTAGTTCCACGTTCCATGCCTCTTCCGGATGTCTCAGTTATCCTCCTTCAACTTAACTCGCCATGCTTTTGTTCAACCCTGCAGTAGCCAAATATTGAACTCGCAACTCTTTTTGGTCAAGTCACTGGATCCAAACAATACTTTTATCACTGGGCCACCTGTAGAGGCCGGTTTCCTCATCCTAACATTTTTCTTAATCACGATTCTAGGACAGTTGTCTCCCTGACAATTACCTCCCTGAACAATTGCGTCCCTAGACAAATAAGTCCCTGGATAACTGCGGACCTCTAATCATTTTTTGAAGCTTTTAACGGAAATTACCATAAATTTTGAAAAAAAACGTAGGTAGTAATCATAAATTTAAAAGAAAACAAAACAAAAAAAGAAATAAACGTTTATTTTTGTTTAAAATTCAATGACAGATTAACAGTGTTGTAAGATCGCTCTACACATCGCCAGTATGTTTTTGTTTCATCGGTGTTTTTCTTATGATAGTCGTAACTGTAATTTTTCTCGTCCACAAATATTTTTCCACTACTGTTTGATTTTCGGAATTTAGCCATGGGTCCCAAATAAAAATATAATCTATAAAATCCAGAATCTATTAGATGTTTGTGGTATGCACTACTAGAGTGAACTGAAACTGCTAGATTAATTTTCTATTGCTTTAAAAAAAAAAGAAATGAAATTTTTTTTTTTTTTTTAAAGGTAAATATCTTTCTGCTTCTTTAGAGTAATCAAATGTATTGGTGTTCAAATTTTTATATTAAACAACTCTTTAAAAAAAAAAAAAAATGGTAACTCCAAAAAATTATCAGAGGTACACAATTATCCAGGGACACATTTGTCCAGGATGCAAATGTCTGGTATGCAACTGTCCATTCACTATCTTTAATGATCGTATATAAATAAACGTAGAGGATAGCATGAGGAGTCAGGTACTTCCTGGAGTGGTACAGGGAACTGATCCTTTTACCTGCATCTTTAGTGGGTCCTAGGACAGTTGCGTACTGGACATTTGCATCCTATTCAATTGCATACCTGATAATTTTTTGAAGCTTTTAAAGGCAATTACCATAAATTTAAAAAAAAAAAAAAAAAAGCATAGGTAGTAATCATAAATTTTTAAAAAAGGAATAAAATAAAAAAAACATTATAAGTTTATTTTTATTTGAAATTCAATAACAGATTAACAGTGTTGTAAGATCACTCTACACATCACCAGTATGTTTTTTGCTTTATCAGCGTTTTTTCTTATGATGGTGGTAGCTGTAATTTTACTTATTCACAAATATTTTTCCACTACTGTTTGATTTTCAGAATTTAGCCATGGGTCCCAAATAAAAATATAATCTATAAAATCCAGAATCTATTAGATGTTTATAGTATGCACTACTAGAGTGAACTGAAACTGCTAGATTAATTTTTTTTTTAGAACTTTGATCCCTTTGAGTGGTAGAAAAAAAATGACATACTGCCGAGCCAACAGTGGTTGAGAAAAATGACTTAATACCCAGCTACTGGTTAATCAGTGGGTAAACACTTGTAAATATTTATATATCTACCGGGAAACATACACATACCTATTCTTTGTGAATTTTAACTCAGAAACTCAGGCCAAAAGGTTAAAATTGTTCATGAACGCAGGACTCAAAGGGTTAAAAAAAAAAGAAATTATTCTCTCTTTTTATTCATGGCACATAATTTTCTTCTTGTTTAAAGTAATTAAAAATATTGATGTGAAAATTTCTATATTAAACAACTCCTTAAAAGAAATGGTAAGTTAAAAAATGATCAAAGTTACGCAATTATCTAGCGACGCATTTGTCTAGGGATGCAAATGTCCAGTATGCAACTGTCCATTCACTAGGTTTGAGGTTGGTCTTACCATAATATTATCTTTTTTATTTGCCATATATGAACGAGCTGTAGTAAATTTTTACAAATCACAAGTCAGTCTACGAGAGTGTGTGGTGGATATGTGGCCAATGTAAGAATTTAATGTTGTTTGTTGATTGCTTTTGTTGGAGATACAAACTCCCAAATGACATAAGATTTAATGCATTACATTGTTTTTACATAGGGTAGATTTTTGAGGGGATGAATTATTTCTAAGAATTAGATTCGATATTTTTAATTCATTTATAATTGATGATAAATCGAAGGTATTTGTGAGGATAAATAATTTTATATACTAACGGATTATAAATTTAATATATAGAATACATGGCATCACTTTATTTACATTTTTATATAATAATATATATATATATATATATATATATATATATATATATATATATATATATATATATATATATATATGTGTGTGTGTGTGTGTGTGTGTTCACAGAGAGAGCGAGAGAGAGAGATAACAATCACTAACAAAGGCTACACGAATAGCCGAAATTTTTGTAATTTTTAAATACATAAATTGGCTCCCACATATCAGCTAAATAAAGAACATAACACATATGCAAAAAATATCTGTCATCACTCTTTACATAATATGAGGAACATATGTGCATATATATATATATATATATATATATATATATATATATATATATATATATATATATAGAGAGAGAGAGAGAGAGAGAGAGAGAGAAAGAGAGAAAAAGAGAAAGATAGAGAGAACAGTCATTGGTGTTTTGGGATTTTATATCAGCCGACGGATAGCAGAAAATTTTTTTGTACATACACACACACACACACACACACACACACACACACATATATATATATATATATATATATATATATATAAAGAATAAACAATACAAAACAAGTAAAATAAATTAACCCAAACAAACAAATAAATAAATAAACAAGCCACTCCCGCAAAAATAACCGCCAGAATAGATTACCCACCATGCACCACTGATCCATATATATAAGTAGCCTAGGAA
This sequence comes from Acanthosepion lycidas, assembly GCA_963932145.1. Lineage (NCBI taxonomy): Eukaryota > Metazoa > Mollusca > Cephalopoda > Sepiida > Sepiidae > Acanthosepion > Acanthosepion lycidas. Next base: position 19,102,251 of record OZ010599.1, read on the forward strand.
ATATCCAGCATTCGTGGCCTGACGATTGCGTCCAGCATGAAACAGCCTGTCGCCTTTGAGTATTGACTTCAATGTTCACTTTTATATTTATATTTACATACGCAATATCTCTGATATTCAGCACTTTACCCCATAAATATAGCACACCTTAAAACTATATATATATATATATATATATATATATATATATATATATATATATATATTTACAAAATCACTAAAATGGAGTTTACTTTGCTACCTGGGTTTCGAGCGCAAGGTCTCTTCAGGGACATAGAATGATTCGCAATCTAGTATATTCCATCAGTTTATATGACCAAAGAAAAAAGGTGAAAGGCGTAAGGGGGAGGGGAAAAGGTAAAGACACCAGAGGGAAAATAGGGAGTGGTGGACGGACAAAAATTATTCATTGTGCACTCATCCGGGTTCATACGGTATGTACGAACCCGGATGAGTGCACTAGTTGCTTTTTAGTGTTTTGCAAATGTTTTTGCTCTGCATTTTTTATTTTGGATTTTTGTATTGAGTATTTTTTAGTGTTTATACCTTTTAGGCACGGCTGTTTTCAGCCTCCCATTACAGTATATTATATATTATTTTATATATATATTTTATATTACACACACACATACACCCACCCACACACACACATATATATATATACACACACGCACACACACACACATATATATATATATATATATATATATATATATATGTATATATATATGTGTGTGTGTGTATGTATTATATAGCTTTAAACAACCGGCAAAGGGTTGATAAGCCGTAGAAAACGAATCAATCAACCAATAGTCGAATTTGTGTCAGTGATAAATTATTATCTTCTCTAAAAATTCTTACAATTTGCAAATATTTTCTGGCTTTAAATAACCTGCAAAGGGTTGATAAGCCGTAAAAAACGAATCAATCAATCAATCGTCGAATTTGTGTCAGTGAACCATTGCTATCTGCCCTAAAATTTCTTCCAAATATATTCTGGCTTAAATAACCTGCAAAGGGTTGATAAGTCGTAAAAAGCTGCCCTCGCCCTATCTGCATTTAAGCTAGCTCCTGTGGAGGGCTCTTGATTTGTCCTTCAACACAATATTCAGGGAGGAGTAAATGCAGTAAGCAACAATAACCTACAGGAGAACTCAAAATTGGTCGCTGCATTTTAGTATTGCATCAATATTTAAGCTTACGTTCAGCGATAATTCTTCTATCGTCATTTAATTTAAAGACATTTTTTCCAATTTTTTATACGTAGGTCCTCTCTACCCTAACAAACAATTATCCTTATTTCACGTGTGACATTCGCCGGATTTCGCAATTAATTTCGATTTTGCCAAAATTTATTTTCAATTCATAAAAATTGTTACCGTACAAAAAAATTCCTAGTAAAATATCACATACAGAAATCGCTCAAAACAATGAAAGTAATGAAAACTTGGGATCCAAATTTTCAGAATTGCGGGTCCAAATCCAGCCTGGAATGTTTTTAATTTGCTCCCGGAATCGACGTGAAATTCGAAATGCGGGGTTAGTCCCTTATCCACCAGATCCCAGTAGTGTTTGCATAAGGAAGTTTGATTTTTGCGGTATCGATATTTAAAAGAGCGTCTATGGTTGTATAGACGCTGTTTCCAATCACCAGCGGATATACCTATATATCTTTTTTCTGGTTGATATTTTCTTCGGGGAAGATTGTTACCTCGTATATTTATCTGTTTCTCACTCATTTAAACAGTCTTTTCACTCCTCTCTTTAAAACTTGTTAAATTTTAACCACCACCTTCACTTTTAGGCCTTCCTGTACTTATCTCGTCTGTTACCCTCTCTAGAGCTTTCATTTACCTCTCATATTCGTCCCCCACTCTCATTCATATATATATACACAATGAGTAAATTTTATTTTTTATTTCCCGAGTTATTTTTTCTGATTTCTTTTTGAATTTGTAGGTCTGATGAATTGGATGGTAATTACGATTCCAATGTAATAAATTATAACCATGGAATATTAGTGTTTAAGCCTTTTTATTATATATATATATATATATATATATATATATATATATATATATATATATAAACACTTCCCAAATAAATCAGAATTACAAAAGATATACAAATTAAGCTACAGTTTCACTAGTAATTTAGAAACAATAATACATAGACAAAACTCCAGAAATATTAAAACTAACGTGCAGCAAAATAACACTAGTAATTTTTGCAACTGCAGAAATAAAAATAGATCTCCATTAAATGGAGCTTGTAAAACAGAAGCTATAATTTATAATGCGGATGTAAGAAATATGAATGGCCGAAATAAAACTTATATAGGGTCTACGGAAGATGTTTTTAAACGTAGTTGTTGCAATCATAGGTCGTCTTTTAAGCTAGCAAATCTTAGATACTCTAGCAAATTAGCTAACCCTGTGTGGAATTTAAAAGAGAAAAACAACAGTAAGGTGGAAAATATTTAAAAAGGGAAAACTGTACAACAATCACAACAATATTTGCAACCTCTGACAAGAAGAAAAAATAGCAATTATGAAATTTCCGGATCCAAAAAACATTTTAAACCAGAAATCTCAAGTCTTAACTCCTTGCGTACATATCAGAATATTTTTTAAGTACATATGAGACTAGATGAAAAAATAATTTACCGCCCCCATGCTTTTCAAACTGACTTGCTTTTCTTATTCTTCTTCTTCTTCTTCTGCTTCTTCTTCTCTTTTACACACAACGTCGTGCGTTTTTTTATACATTATTGAAAATAATAATGTAGCGTTCTTTAGTTTAAAAAAAATAAAAAGCGTTTGGTGGTCATTTGATAAATATCGCCTGAAGTTACCGTAAGGTTGAAACCAACGTAGCGGATTCAAATAACCTCCTTATTTCTAAAGTTAAAAGCTCTACATGTTATTTTTACGTTTGTTTTTTTAATAGGTGTATTGAGCACATTTTAATCAGTTTTCTGGTCTGATTCAACTCTGACCATTATCCTATATATATATATATATATATATATATATATATATACATATACATATATATATATATATATATATATATACATATATATATACATATGCATATATATATATATATATATATATATATATATATGTGTGTGTGTGTGTGTGTGTGTGTGTGAGTTTGTGTGAGAGATAACGATATATATTTTTATATATCAAGAACGGTATTGAGGAAATTTTTATGATAAAATGGAAAAAGTTTACTTGTGATGCATTTCATCCTTCATCCCGTCATCAGACTAATTTTGTTATGTTGGTAGAACTACACATGCGCATGGCAGAGGGGTGCTGTGAATTAATGATTGTTACCAACAAAAATTTGGATTACCAATGGGATCACCTCTCAGTAGGGTGATGACATGTATCTTCATAGAATTTCTCGAATCCGGTTCTTTCCAATATATTTTACCCTAAACAAGCAACATACTCCCGTAATAATGGTGATTCTCTACTTATATATCCTCGTGATACTGATTTACTTGACCTAGTAGATAGACTGATTACCGGAAATCAGCCAACAAAAACGACCTAATAATTTTCTATTCCAATCATAACAACAAAATAATAACCGACATAATCCTCAGATTTTACCTAAGAGCATTAATAATATGCAGCCTGGATTATTTACACAACGAGGAGAAATACATTGCAAACACTTTCAATCTTCTCCAGTGTCCTAATTATTTTATATTCAGTTGGAAACAAAAAGTATTCCCAAACAAAAAACGGCACCTCATTTTGCTTTTTGATTCATTGGGTTGAGAAACCCAAAGAATAAAAAATTATATTATTAATTCTGCTTGCTAATTCTATCATATCTATAATCGAAAAGAAACTATCAAAACTCAACATAAGTCGTTACTACTACATCCAAAACAATAAAAGACTTAGTCAATTCTAAACAAAACAATAAGCTAAAACCTGAAGGAAGAGTTTATTCCATCTCCTGTAATATTTGCCAGGAAAAATACATCGAAGAAACCTAAAGGAATCTAAATAAAAGATTATATCAAAACAAAAAGGACAATATGCAAAATAAACATCAAATGCGTTGGTTGCCCACTGTAACTAGACTGACAACAATTTTGACACAAAAAATCTACTATGATCAAAGGAGTAAAATGATTCACTACGACGTAAATGTCTAAAGATTACCTTGATCGCAAGGGTCATCTACAGTAAATTTACACCCTGGCTTTTACAACATTTCACCATTCCTGACAGATCATCTCAGTGTGGAATACCGACTTACAAAAGTGATGAAAAGAAAAAGAAAAGGACTCTTAATGAATTCAGCTGGATAAAAAAAAAAAAATTCTAAAATTTCCAGTACACCTCTGCGCATGTGCCGTTCTACCGACATAACAAAATTAGTTCCAGGAAGTCCTGAAGGACGACACACGTCACAAGTAAACTTTTTTTTCACTTTGTCATAAAATTTCCCCGTATATATTTGTGTATTTGGTTTGGTTTGGTTTGTTTTACGGCATGTCAACGTGAATAAGCTAAGATTTTTAGGATAGGTTTCTATGAATAGAATATGTATTCTTTGTAAGAAATCAGTTTGGAGATTAGGTTTCATTGACGTATTTTTGTAAAGAAGCGCTTTGTTGAGATTCAAATCTATTGCTTGCAAATAGTTTTACTAAAAATGTATTACTGGTAATTAATTGTTTTGTTTTTTTTTTTTTTTTTCAAAAATGTATTGCTGGTAATAATTTTTTTTTCAAAAAAAAAAAAAAAAATTACTGCTAATGATTGTTTTTCTCCAAAACTGCATTAATCGTATTTTACTATACAAACCTATTTTTATAGTTTCATAGTGTTTTGACCCCAGTTTAGGGGTTAACTGTTTACCCATAGTTGGTGCCCTAACAGGTGCTACCACCCCGGATCAGGGTGGACCTGGGAACACCAGCAATTAAGAAGTGGTTTCACGCTCCTCAAAGCCTGCTGATCAGCGGTCTTGCTACCGGATGTAGTTTATCGTCATACCTTGGACGTATTTGTATTTGGGCAGCAACCTTTCTTTTAGACATGTTTTTTGAGTATGACAGATAAGGAAATTAAAAAGAAAAAAATGTAGAACGACGCCAAGTTGAATTTTAGTCGCGCTTAAGACGTGAAGCTCGGAATAAACATTCCTTCTTGTATTCAAAACAGCATAAAAAACACATTGGATTCACTCAAATAACACATCGGATGCACTCCAAAGACACATCGGATGCACTCAAAAAACACATCGGATGCACTCAAACATGAAGAGAAATTAACAACATCCCAAAAGAAACCTCCTTGAAAATGGCTAATGACGTGATCGAAAGAGCTTGGGACAATGGACAATTTTTGCATTCCCTTATTCCACCGAACGGAAAAAATGTAATATTGCGGGTAAAA
>OZ010599.1:19110185-19127685 GCA_963932145.1 Acanthosepion lycidas
AAATCGGGTATGACATACCCATGGTTAGTAGGGGTGTAACTTTAACTGATGGTTAGTGTTCTAGGGTTAATTGCATTTACTGGCCTGAATATTCGTGACATTTCGTAGAATATAAGCTTTCTCCGACAGGAATCGAACCTGTATTCCGAAACATGTTAAGCCATTTAAGTCAAGAGAAGCGTCTGGTTAACAAAGCACAAATTACTGTTTTTAAACAGATGCTCTTCGACGATATTTCTCGTTCGATCATATCTGCGAGATACAACCTCTTTTTTCCGAAAGAAGTCGATGTATTTTGCCTTTAAATCTAAATTTATCGTTCACTCGCCAGTAATTTACAATCGCCTGACGAGGTGCATTGATATGCGTTGAAACACAACTGCAATTATGTAACGATTTTTACATGTTTTCAGCGTAATATCCTAAAATGAATAATATCGCTCTACCTTGAATTGAGACCGCTTTTAAATTAAATGTTTCCCATTTCTATACAAGGTTTATTAAAGAGAATTGACAAGGTTCAAGCTTTTTATTGTTTTTCGTGTGTTCGTACAACGGTTTTCTTTTCTGGACAAAAAGTGTGTAAAAAGTATCCAAAGTTCTACATATTAGAGCGCTTTCGGCTATTTGTTAAAAGCACTCGGATAGACAGAACTGAAGATGATGATAAAGATGAGACAAATTGGAAAATTTTATTAACCACGCGTTTCGCTAGGAGCGCCTGCTCTCTTTAGTTTATTCAGGCTATATTGAAAGAAAGACAAAACTGTGTATGAGAGAAATGCTTTGGGATTTCTGAGAATAGGTAGTAATCAGAAATCAAATTAAATTATGTACCTTATCACCTCTAGAAACACAGGAGGTTTTCCCTTCAGTATTGTTTTCAGATTGGAGATGGGCCAGAAGTGACAAGGTGCCAACTTGGGGGCTTGTCGAACAAGTGGTGGGTTGTTCTTGATCAGGAAAGCTGTATTTTGTCCACGCGGCACACTGATACTTTTTGAAAGCTGCTCGTATTACTAACAAATAGCGTTTGCACCATAATTTGCATAAAATTTAAAAAATGTTTTTCATTTCTGTTATTTTCATTACTTCAAACACTATTTTAGTGGATACCCGTGTGTGAAATAGACGGTCTGCTTTTCATTTAAATTTAATAACAAACAGTGTCTATTACGTTTATCGGGTCGTGCGTTCGAAAAAAAACTTAATAAAGAAAATGTACTCTCCAGCAAAGTTCGAACCCGTTTGATCCTGCATGCTTTAAACAACTGGCTACAGAGAGCTTTCCAGCAATGTCCTGTTTAAAGCGTTCAGATTTTTAAAAAGTCGATATCTGATTGATTTCGTATACGAAGTAATAATAATAGAAATATTTATTTATATTTAAGTTATTTATTTTTAATTCACATTGTAAAAAATGTCATATATAATTTCTCTGTCGATGATTTAAAAAAAAATCATTGTGTTTGTATAGAAATAATTTATATATGGTATGTTAAAATTCAGTCACAAGTTAGCAGAAAAAAATTCTGGTTGGAAAGAAAGCGCTCGGGAGCCTTCCAAATAAATTAATGTTCTATAAACTTTGGTTCCAAAATGGTATTTAAAGAAAGCATAAAAGAAATATAAACATGGGTTCTACAAATAACTCCACCATTTTTTTTTTTAAAGAAGCGGGCATGAAGTAAATTTTGAATATGTTAAAATTTGTATAGAATTCTATTACCTTATTTGCTATTTCTTATTTTCTGCAGCGTTCGTAGTAACCATCGTTGACGTCTGACAGTTCACGTTAGTACAAATTAGACGAGTGTGGCTAAAAAAAAAAACAAAAAAAAAACAAACAAACGTTTTTACGGAATTATTTAAATAAGTCAAAATAATTTGATTTTATTAGATTTACTTTTCAAAAAGTACACCGAATTATATAAAAAAGTGAAAAAGACATCGTAAATTATTATTATAATTAGTATTATTATCATAAAACATTATTTTAATAAAATCGTTACAGAATTATTTAATCATACCAAGTTTTAATTTCCTTTTAATTGTCCTTAATTAAAAAAAAGTAAATAAAATAAATCACTTTTTCTTATTTAACTGAAGAAAAATAATTTCAATAAGTGAAGGTAATTCGTTGTTGAAATAATTTTATTCTCGTATAAAAATACAAAATTTTTTATATACGTAAATCTAGTGTATCATTGAATTAATTTTTATTAATAATAAAAACATTAAGAGAACTTCTGTTACAATTTTTCTGTCCAGAAGGCGTCTTTTTGGCTAGTATTAATAAAAAAAATATAATTCAACCTAACCTGTTGTTAAATTAATACATATAGCCTATTGTTGAATAATTTTTATTATTAATAAAAACATTAAGTGAACTTCTGTTACAAATTACTTTTCTCTCTTTGTACCATGGCTACTTAGCTAACAACAATTATTCTCATGGCCATTATTCATCTAACAAAGTAATCATAGCAAGATAACTAATAGACACCTGGCCTAGTGGCTAAGACGTTTGCTTTCTGACAATGTGACCCGAGTTCGAATCTCACCATAGACAACATATTTTCTATTATCAGGTAAAACCATACAACGTGCATGTGTTGGCTAGCTTTGTTCAAATTCTTGATCACGCTAGATAAAACGCTATTTTTCCCTCGAACTATTTACAGTATAAACCGAAGGTGCGCTCTGCGGGTGTTGAATAAGCACAAATGCGACTGAGAAAGCGTCTGCAATAGGGATTGGCTATCCTCGAATACGAGTGACCAGATATATATGCATTATTATTATTTATGTTAGAACATTTGCACTCTGATCATGAGACCAGGGTTCGAATTTCACCATTATCGCTTTGTCAGGAAGGAGACTCCCTGATGTTCTCAGACTGGATGGTGTCGATCCCAGCGGGCGACAAAGTGCCTGAAAACCATAACACCGTTTGACCCAAGCTTTGTGAATGAAATTGGGTAGAGGGAACCCTTGGGGTCCATCGATAGCTGTGCTAGCTCGAAGTCACAAGTCATCGTGGTCGAGTGCGTGTGCGTGCTAGCTTTGTTCAAATTGTTGATCACGCTAGATAACACTCTCTTTTCACCAGAACTGCTCATCATAGGTACAGTATTAAACCATATGTATGTATGTATTTGTGTGTGTTACTATGGAAGTATTTATAGAAAAGGCACAGGCGGCTACGTTACGAAAAGCACTGAAGCCGAGATAAGCAATAACATTTTTTTGTCGAATTAATTTTTATTATTAAACGAAAAGATTAAGAGGACTTCTGTTACATCTTACTTTTCTTTCTTTCGGAAATCTATTCGGTTAATAATAATAATAATAATAATAATAATAATAATAATAATAATAATAATAATAATAATAATAATAATAGTAGTAATAGTAATAATAATAATAATAATAATGATTTCAAAGAGTAATTATCGTCATGACTTTTATTTCTCTAACAAAGCAATCATAGTCAGAACAACATGGCTACTACACACCAACCCTAACCAACAACAATAGGAAAAAAAGAAAAAAAAAATGAAAAAAAAAAAAAGCGATTAGAGGCAAAAAATGAAACTGTATCCAAGTAGGTCATGCATATATCCGACTGGCCGGACCAGATTTTACGAAGGAAACCTACTAATAGTACACCGGAGATGTAATCCATTCCCGCCAATTTTCTTTTCCATTCCTCTGGCCAATCAGGGCATGACATGTAATGTGTTGTGTGCAGCGGAAAGAAGCAAGTTGGGTTGGTGAATTGAACGGGTGTTGTAGACGGTATTGACGAAAAGCGGTGGGACGGGGATGTGTAATAAAACAAAGACGAAAAAGGACCCTATAAATAGATAAAACAAAAAAAAGAAAGAAAGAAAGAATAAAGTAAAAGAAAGAAAGAAAGAAAGAAAGATAAAGTAAAAGAAAGAAAGAATAAAGAAAGAAATGTACTCATGAGAGAACGAAACAATAGTGTCATTGTTGGTCAGGAGTGTAGGTATATTTTTTCGACTGTTGGAGAACTGTTGTATATGCAAAACTCACACACACACACACACACACACACACACACACACACACACACTATATATATATATATATATATATATATATATATATATATATATATATTACAATAACAATAATAAAAAGGAATTCTGACCATTAATTTGAGAAGTGGGTACAAATGAAAAGATTTGAAATTGACAACTTTTTTCCATTTCACTGAAACAGACATTAAACACTTCTATCTTCTCTTCTATCTTCTCTTTTATCTTTGAGAGTTATTTTCTCCTAGACCGGTTACCACCCAAGGCTATAGGAGAAAGTTTCACAAAACGCCGCGGATTTTTACAAAACCAAAACATTAGCATTAAAACTCATGTTCTCAAAAAGCTTCGTCAGATCGACACTTTCAATATGGCCGCCATGAATGGCGCCAAACTCGTTAAGAAACCTAGAACCTGTCTGTTGTATAAAACCGCTTTGTCAGTCTGATGTTTAAAAATGAACTTCAGCAAATGAAGCCTGAAGAAGTTAGCGAGGACCTTCCTTCTTCGAAACCCATGAAATGTCGTTACAGATTTCTTTAACTCCAGTAACTGTTATTGCTCTTTCCAGTATTGATGGGGTTTCCTTCCTAACCTTTTGTTTGAAGTGGTGCGGAACGTCAACATCTTGGTTATGGCATTACTTTTTCTTCCAGTTACATGTCCTATGTAATTTAATCGTTGCCGCTTTTAAAATTTCTCATGTGAATTTTTTCTCACGGAAAGCAAATATGAATAAAAAAATCTTTAAAGAAACATTTGAATGCAACTCAGTTCTAAAATTCACTTATGAACTTAACATTAACCCATTAACTGCTGTGAGCCTCACTTAGGGATCTGTTAAAATTAAACTCACAACATGTTATTCCTTGTATTTACATTGAATTGCTTACATACATTGCATTTGCAGAGGCATATTTTACAACACTTAGCCTTTAAAGTTTTTATTATTAGCCGTAAGAAGACACTTTCTGTCGTAATTTTACGTTTCAGGAGTAGAAAAATAATGACTATTTTGAAAAGTATTTTTTTTTTTATTATTTCTTATCAATATTATTTTTTTGATGTTTTATCCACACATATAGTTGATGCCCTGGCGGCACCTCGAGGTGGTGTAATGGTTAGCAAGCTTGTCTGGCTAGAACAATTATGACTGAGTAGAGAGTTCGATCCTCAATGGGTGCCCCATACTTTCGGCCTTGTGTCATATCTAAGATACGCTTGTAAAATCACTATATTTGATGTTCTAGTTTCTATAAAAATGACAATGGTAACTACTGAAATTAAACATAATGAATAAATAAACTCCTAAGGCATCTGTCTGGGCCAAAAATGCGCTTTAAAATATTTGGTAGTTAATGGGTTAAGAATATAGTAGCTTTTCTGGATGTTCTAGCATTAAGATCGAACTGTTTGATCGAAGGTATAAAATTAAAATGGTAAATAATAAAAGTGGCCTCCAATAAGACATTAAAAAGGAAAAATTCAAGTTAAAGAAAAATTAATTTTTAATTAAAATCATTTTTTACGAAGTACTGTGATTTTTATTATTGCATAATAAGTTTTTGAATCAATTTCTATATCGGCTACTAGGTAAGTACTAAATAATAGGTTAGACTGGGCTACTTAACCTTGGCTGGTAACCAGTTTAGGAGAATGATAATTCTGAAGTCACATCTTGAGGGAATCCATCCCTCCCAGGCTTATGGTGAAGACATAGGTAGCAGGATGTTGAGTGTGACCAATGGCATAATTTAACAGACCAGAGGAATTAATATCCACCACCGCTACAAAATAGCCCTTCAAGAGTCTATCGTAACTGGTAACTGTCTAAGAATCTTGAAAAAAAATAGGTTTTATCAATTTGCAAAGGTGGATAGTTGTGCTTTCTTATCCATTGTCTAGGCTAGCGGAAATCTCTGACCACCCTCTCTTTTCTCCCTTTTCTGCCAGACATATTGACAACATATATTTTGTGCCAGATATATTGACAACTTTTTTCATATTAAGAGAAAACAAAGATGAATTATGTTGTGAATTCCGGGATGAAATCCGGTACCAATAAATAACAAACGCCAAGAATGAATATAGGAAAATAATGTATTAATGTAATAATACAAACTGGTAATGCAGGTTAGTAGTTCCAGGAATACAGGTTAGTAGCAAAATATATATACAGTCTTTGGTATTGAAGTATCGCTGTATGACTTCTTACTGAGTCTACGTGCTCGCTCACGGTGACTCTTGCTCGCTACGTTCGTTCTGTTTGTCTGTTACCTTCTCTCTCTGTTGGTCTCGTCTCCCGAGTCTTCACGTGGCAGTAGTATATGTATATACCGGGTGAGTCCATTTGTGTAAAAAGGAGAGAACCCCTCAACAAATTAAAGAGCCCTTAAAGAAACATTTGAAAATAAATCAGTTCTACAATTCACTTATGAACTTAACATTAAAAATAGAATCCATTTCCTGGATGTTTTAGTAGATGTTAATATTGATGATGTTATCACTTATATATATATATATATATATATATATATATAACACTTGTAAGAATATATAGTTATCTAGAAATTAATACCCACCACCACAAAATAGCCCTTCAAGTACTTATTGTAACTTGTAACTGTCTATGAATCTTGAAAAAAAAAAAAGGTTTCATCAATTCGCAAAGGTGGATAGTTCTGTTCTTGATCCACTGTCTACGCTAGCGGAAATCTCATATCGATAATATTGCTTATCTCTTCTACATGTTCAAAATAGATGACTTTGTAAAGTAGCAAACGCAGAAATTGAATTCACAACCCCTCCAAGCGACTATGTTAATTAACCAACAACTTTTAAACTAATCCATATGTCACCATTTCTTTAATTTTCCAAAATTTTGTCAATTCATAATCCTTGTGTAATGTATTTCCCTTCTTTCTTAGACTTCTTTTCTATTGAACATTGTTATCTTTCTATTAGAATATGTCTTTATTTGATAATCTGTTTCTAGTGAAGCAGACATATTTGTGTGTATGTGTGTGTGTATGTGTGTGTGTCATTCAGAAAGTATTGAACTATCACTCTGAAAATATGGCCTAATATCTGTCTATATCTCTGAGATGAGGTATTTTGATTACTTGCATTATTTACATTATTCGGGGTGTTATCCTCATCTTCATTGCCATATTCACAACGTTTCGGCCTCTATATCATTGAGATGAGGGATTTTGATTACTTGCATTATTTACATTATTCGGGCTGTTATCCTCATCTTCATTGTCATATTCACAACGTTTCGCCCTCTATATCTCTGAGATGAGGTATTATGATTACTTGCATTATTTACATTATTCGGACTGTTATCATCGTCTTCTTTGTGAGTTCAATACAAGGCCATCAGCAGTCGTAAACCAAAACTTGAAGAGTTGATTTAAAGGGAGATAACCGAGACATCCGGAAGAGACATGGCACGTGGAACTAAAACAATCTACCCCGGTGGACGAAATAAAGGATTTGGTTCGAAATTCAAATCACCTTAAGAAGGTCGGAGCGTACAACGGCCGAAACGTTATGCATATGGCAATGAAGATGAGGATAACAGTTTGAACAATGAATATTGACCTATTGAAAAACTTTAAAAATTCTTAGTTGAATATACATTTTATTTAATTTTTTTTATTTGCTTTGTTGCAACATGTTGAATTTGTTATCACAGTGAAAGTTTTGATTTATTTTAGATAAATCCGCCTTACATCCCAAGTTACATATAGATACATTGAACTGGGATTCAGTCATTATTTTAAGAATTGTGATTAATACAATTATACAATTTGTCACTCAGCTGATTGATGTTACCTTCAGCATCCCGACTCCAGATGTTCGTAGACGAGCCCTTAAGTAAACACTCCATCCACTTATCAAGGGTTATGAACCATGTGGAAAACAAAGCCTTTAATAATTACAACAAACCCTCAACTTATGCCAGATATGTAAGAAACAACGTCTTTCATAATTTCTAGAAACCCCAAATTTTGTGCTAGATATATTGATGAAATTTTTCGTTTTTGTGTTTTCTAACTGAAGATTCATCTTGTTTGTAGTTAATGTGCATTTGGTTTTTGTAGAAATTATTTTCGCAATCTTTGACTGTATGTCCACTATCGTTGTTATTTACTTTGGGAAGAAATAGTCTAATTTGGTGGTCTATACGGTGGTTAGGGAAGCCATTGTTAATTAGTGTTTTTTTTTTTACATTATTGAGTTATTTAAGGAAGAGTAGTCGAGAGGATGAATTCTGGTGTGACCTTTTTAGGAAGTTTTTTTATTATTGCTATTTTGTATCTGAGTGGGCATTCACTTTTAAAGTTAAGGTGGCAAGAGTTTCTGCTCGCGTTTTTTTTTTTTTTAATATAATGAGGTGATAAAAGTATTATTACTATATTCTACAAGAACATGTAAGAATGAGACTGTAATTTTGATTAAGTTCGTAGGTAAAGTTAAGGACAGAGTTTTCCCAATTGTAGTCTTAAGTGTATCTATTTCTTTAATGTTATTTGCTAAAATAAAAATATCGTCTAAATAGCGGACATATATTTTAGGTTTACAGACCGGTTTAAATATCATTTTTTTTACATGGGACATGTAATAATTAGAGAAGCCCGGACCAAGCGGATTTCCCATGCTAACACCATTAGTTTGGGTCTAAATGTTGCCATTATGGTCATAGAATGGGATTTGGTTGTGTATGCGTGTAGTCATTTTTGGAGTATAAATGCTTTGATGGATGGCGGACTGATAGAATTATTAGTATAAACAGAATTGAGGATAATGTCAATGGTTTGATCGACAGGGACGTTTGTAAATAAGTTTTCGACGTCAAGTGACGCTATGATACCTTGGTTTGGTTTCGTAGTTTTTAAAATTTGGAGGAATTGGTGGGTGGATGTGATGCTGTAATTCGTAGGTAGGTTTAGGGTGATGATGTTGAGGAATTTTGATAGCTCGTAGATGAGTGTTGGGATCTGGGAAATAATTGGTCGTAGCAGGCATCCGGGTTTATGGGTTTTTATATTTCCATATAAATACCCAGGTTGGTAGTCTCCAAGGATTTTTGGAAATTTTAGGGAACGGATTTCCGCGTTGTGGGCTGTTATTGGTTTGTTGACGAATATTTTAGGGTCTCCGTGGTGTTTCTATTCAGTTTGGAGAAGTTAGTTCAGTCGTTGATAAGGTTTTGTAAGTTTTTGTGGTAATCGGCTTTATCCAAAATTACGTATGTATTACCTTTTTCAGCTCGTCTGATGACAATGTTAGGGTTTTTTTTAGTTCTTTTCCGGCGATTTTTTAGATTTGTTGTTAAGATATTATTGTAGTTGTTGCCAGGGGAGCGGTTCTTGAAGCTTTCGACTTTGAGGAGGTCTCTAAGTTCTGTGTCAACTACTATGTCTCCCCGCGTCTCAAGTTAGGATGGTGACTAGTGTAATATTTCAATCTTGTTTCTCTTTGTGATAAGGTCAAATTTAGGTTGGAGGTGGCAATTTGGCCCTAAATCTAAGAATTCTTTTTGGTCATCTGTTAATTTATGCCTAGATAGATTTATTAGGTTGGTGCAAAAACAATATCGTTTTTGGCGTATTTTTTAACGTCAAAAAACGATATTATTTTTGCACCAACCTAATATATATTTGTCTTCAATCTTTGGTAGCAGAATGTTTCCTTGGCATAATTTACAGAGCTTCTTGGTGATTATTTGTCTGCGTGTATGTTGACGTTCCTTGATGCTAACATTGAGATGGTGCAATGTTTCATTATATTCCAGTTCGGTCAAAGGTGCCTTTTTGCGTAATGTTATGATTGTGGATTTCGTTGTTTAAATGCCATTTTTAGCTGATTTTATTTGTCGTGAGACAAGGTTTTTACTGAATGTAGTGGTGTTATTTCCTTGTTGGCTGCCGGGTTGTGTAACTTGATAATTGTATATTTAGGCAGCAATCATTCATTTATCCATGTTTCATTAAAAACGACAGATAAGTTACGACGGTTAATCTTTTTATTTAATTTTTCAAAAAAAGGAACTTTCTTTTTTGGGGGAAAACAGAGTGTGTAGAAACTATCCAAATGTTCTATATTTTCGAGCGCTTTCGGCTATACTTTTAGCCATTATCAAGGATGATTTTATTTTTTCAATTTAATTGAGTGTGTGCGATATGTGTATATTTTAGTGTCTTTCTTTCTTTCTTTCTTTTGTTTGTTTCTTTTTTTCTTTTTTTCTTTCTTTCTTTCTTTCTTTCTTTCTTTCTCCGTATGTTTTATTTTCCGAACACGGTTAGCACATTGTGGCCTCGTTCGTAGTTAATATTGTTAAGAGTTGGCTTTTTCTTTTTTTATTATTAAAGCTTCCATTATTTTTAATCTTTTTTTACAGTGGTATGAGGTTATGATGTTTGTGCTTTCTAGTAGTATGTTTCGAATTGAGTCTGGCAAGTTTTTGTGAGTGTTTAAATGGGTTCTAATAGAGCTATGGGCAGATTAGAAATATTATAAAGAAATACACTACCCAAATGACCCGAATAAAAAATCAAATTAATTATCTATTATAAAAAATTTAAGACAGCCAACCTTATCCTCAAAAATAACACACCAAGTCAAAATTACAAAGAACCAACATTATCTATGAGTTCAAATGCCCCTTAAGAAACTGTGTTCCTGATCAAACCAGACGCAAAAATAATTATATCGGTTACACAACGACATGCCTATCCAGACGCCTTAAGTTACACCTATCAATATATATTATCGTTCTTTCATTTTCTTTTTGTCCATTCTTTTCTTCTTTTCACATATTGTTTATTTATTTTCCCTTTCTTTCTTTTATTCCTCGTTTTGTCCACTCTTTTTTCTTTTCCCATATTGTTTCGTTTTTCTTTCTTCTTTCTTTCTTTCTTTCTTTCTTTCTCCGTTTTTGTCCATTCTTTTCTTCTTTTCACATATTGTTTCTTTTTGCTTTCTTTCTTTCTTTCTTTTACTTTCTTTCTTTTTACTTTCTTTCTGCGTTTTTGTCCATTCTTTTCTTCTTTTCACATATTGGTTCGCTTTCTTTTCTTTCTTTCTTTCTTTCTTTCTTTCTTTTGTTTGTTTCTTTTTCCTTTCTTTCTTTCTTTCTTTCTTTCTTTCTTTCTCTTGTTTGCTTCGTTTTCCTTTCTTTCTTTCTTTCTTTCTTTCTTTCTTTTGTTTGTTTCTTTTTCCTTTCTTTCTTTCTTTCTTTCTTTCTTTTTCTTTCTTTCTTTCTCCGTATTTCTTCATTATTTTAACATATTGTTTAATTCTTTCTTTCTTTCTTTCTTTCTTTCTTTCTTTTCTAATATAGCATAAGACTCACTTCTCCTGTGTGCAATGTTCACACGGTACCCCCCACCTCACCCTTGTTTCACCTCCACCACGATTATAAATAACTTGTAGAACCTGATACGCTTGTAGTAATGTTTTTTCGAGCTGTTTGGCTTGCGACTATGAAGATGGCACTCAACACTCCCTGACACACACATACAGAGACGGGTGTGCATGTGTATAAACAAAAGAACACCCATCCACATGCACACACATACACACACGCAAGTGTGCATGCATTTGTGTATGTGCTGACATGCTCGTAGAAAAGAACATTCAAAAGCATATTCATATGTATATGTACATATACGTGTGGGCGTGTGTCAAATGAATATGTTTATATTAATTTAATAATATATATATTATTAAATTAATATAAACTTAATCTAATAATAATAATAATAATAATAACAATAATATATATATATATATATATATATATATATATATATATATATATATATATATATATATACACATACATATATATATATGTATATATATATAATTAAATCAATATAATCATTTTCATTTGACGCACGCACACACGTATTATATATGCTGGTGCGAGTAAATTGTTGACAATTATTTTCCTTGTATATATTTGATGCTTTTTATTTAAATGACATGTGGGAGAAAAAAAATTAGGGAAATCACACATTTTGTCATTGCTTGATATGGAATAGGGTTTTTAATATTGGATTAAATTTCCTAGCCTGTTCATAATAATCTATCTATCTATCTATCAGTCTGTCCATATCTATCTATCTATCTATCTATCTATCTATCTATCTATCTATCTATCTCAGTTTGTTAATATCTGTCTGTCAGTCTATCTATCTATCTATCTATCTATCATTTTCTATTATTAAATACAACCTACATATATTGTTTGTTACATTTCCATATATTGAACAATACACGGACAGAACAATAATGATAGCCTTTTTTGTTTACATGGAACATTTCCATGTAGCGACAAAATCGTGCATACGATATGCTAGAAGCCAAAATCGCGAATATTCTTTAATGCTTATAATTGATAACTGTGTGAGCGTGTATTTTCGCAGCATGGTTTCGGTAAGACATGTCTCTTTAAATAATTTAAACAAGGTATATCTACCTATTTTTAATATGATCCTCTCACATTTACGGACTAGTTTCTTTGTATCCTTATTAAAGGAAGAAAGAAAATTACCATGTTGATACATATTCATTTGTTCAGAGTACTTTCGACATTAGTACAATGTCATCATCAGAGAGTTTTTTTTTAAATGATAAACACAACAATATTTTGTCTTAGCAATAAACAACACCCTGATGATAACTAAATTTCGAAAAATACCACAATTACATTACAATATATTACATTACAGTTTATTAACCAATACACGGACAAAACAATAATGATAGTCTGTTTTTGTTTGCATGGAAGATTTCCAATAACGACAAATTCGTGCATACGAGACGCTGGAAGCGAAAATCGTGAATATTCTTAAATGCCTATAATTGATAACAGAAGCTATTGGTTTATACCAACGGCTTCCCATTCTTAAGACTTCTCGTTTTCAATCCCGCGTTTGGTTGTCGTTCCTTTTTTTTTTTTTGGTGGGGGTTGTTACAAAATAACTAAATTTCAAAGTATACCACACTACATTGGAATACACACGAGGGGTGATGGGGCTTAAAGGGCTGGACCTCCCTCTATTTCTTTTAAAAAATACACTTTATTTTTCGATTTAAATACTAACATACTAAAACTCTGTTACTATTTCTTTTTTCGAACAAATCAAATTTAGTTAAATCTTCATTGCCTTTTTTCATTTTATTATTAATAAAAATGTAAATAAACTTAAATTAAGATACATAGAAACAGATTTAATTTAATCATTTTTTAAGGAAAACCAATAGCACGACTTTGAGAAAAAAATTATTTACTATTTATATTGGAGGGGAATTTAGATTTTTTAAACTAAATAAATTTTTATTTTTAAACATTAGATTAAAGAGGTAAGCATTTCTCCGTAAATGAATACAGCGAGAATTTTATTCTGAAAAGGAAATTTCAAGTTATATTTGTAATTTAAAAGAAAAATAATCTTTATTTAAATAAAAAAAAAAAAATGGCGGAGAGAGACATGAATTACGGTGAACATTAGTGATGTTGAATATTTGTTTTACGAATTTAAATATCTTTTGTTTAAATTAATTTTTGAAAACATATGGCTCGCTATAGAATTTTTGCTTTAATAAAACTTAATTTAAAATGAATTACTTTTTTTATATTAGTTACAAACTAATAAAACAATAAAGTTAATGCTTTAGAGATTGAATAAAAAATTATTTCCCATAAGATGGCCGAAAAATATTAACAAGTCAATAATACACAGACATACAGACAACAGCCCTTTAGGATGATACTGAGTCTGTGTGGGAGTCGAGGTCCTAGTGTGGAGGCTTGTTAGTGTGGAATTCACCAAAGTTTACTAAACTTGTTTACAAGTGGCTATCTTTGGATAACGTCCTTAATCCAAATATACACCAATTTATGGCCTTTTAAAAATGCACGCGAAGATAATTAATATAAAGATATATTAGGTTGGTGTAAAAAAATAATGACGTTTTCTCAGATATGTTACTATGTGAGAAAACGACATTATGTTTGCACCAACAGATTTTGCACCAACAGATTTTGCACCAACAGATTTTGCACCAACAGATAAATATTTAAATCTCTTAAAATAAAATATGAAATAATATTCAAAAAGTTCATAAGTTGGTATCAGAAAGTTCTTGTGTTGAAAGTCTTTTAGTCCTTAGCAAAAAATATTATGCTTTATTTTACATTTAAAAAAAAAAATCCACATTACAACCCAAAAAGTTTGCATACCTCTTTTCTTTTTAATATATATATATATATGTATATATATATATATATATATATATATATATATATATATATATATATATATATATATATGTATATATATGTATATATATATATATATACATATATATATATATATATATATATATATATATACATACATATATATATATATATACGTATATATACATATATATATATATATATATACATATATATATATATATACATATATATATACACACATATATATATATATATATATATATATATATATATATAGCTAACATTAGTGGTAAATATACACATACATATGCAAAATATATAAATATATATACATAGGTGCATACACCTAAATATATATACATAGGTGCATACACCTAAATATATATACATAGGTGCATACACAAATATATATAGACATACATGTGCAAAATATATAAATATATATATACATAGGTGCATACACATACATATATATATATATATATATATATATATATATATGTATAATTCTTTTTCCCTTTCTGCCTTAGCGTGGCTGATGCTAACCTCCAAGAGAGAGGCTCATTGCGCCTTCTCGCCCAAACGTTCTCCGCTGACATGAAGTGGAAAGATTATATTGAAGCAACTGCTACGTCTGCTGCTAGGAAAGCTGATTTGCTGTGTCATGGTAGACAATATTTCTTGCCAGAATTTATCTTACATACTTGTAAGTTTACCATTCATCCTTGCTTTGAATTTTGCTGCCACATCTGGTCTGGTATTTCTGCTATATATTTAGAGATTCTTAATAAAATCCAAAGAAGAATTTATCTTACATATTTATAAGTCTACCATTCATCTGTGCTTTGAATATTGCTTCCACATCTGATCTGGTGCTTCTGCTATATATTTAGAGATTCTTGATAAAATCTAAAGAAGAATCTATCTTACATATTTATAAGTCTACCATTCATCCTTACTTTGAATATTGCTGCCATATCTGCTCTGGTGCTTCTGCTATATATTTAGAGATTCTTAATAAAATCCAAAGAATCTATCTTATATATTTATCAGTCTACCATTCTTCCTTGCTTCGAATATTGCTGCCACATCTGGTCTGGTACTACTGCTATATATTTAGAGATTCTTGATAAAATCCAAAGAAGAATCTATCTTACATATTTATAAGTCTACCATTCATCCTTGCTTTGAATATTGCTGTCACATCTGGTCTGCTACTCCTGCTACATATTTAGAGATTCTTGATAAATTCCAAATATGAATCAGCAATATCATTGGTCCAGACCTGGCATCCCGGCTTCAGTCACTTTTCCGCCGCTGAAATGTAGCTTTCCTGTGCTTTTTCTATAAATACATTCATGATAATTCTTCTTATAAACTTTTCTTTAAGATTCCTAGAATTTATGAATTTAAGCACAGTGCTATATTGCCGTCAGGGTTTTATCATTTTACATTTGAAATGGCTGCATGTGACTGTAAGTTCTGTTCTAACAGTTTCTTCTATCGCACTTCTCACTTGTGGAACTCCCTTCCGACTTTTTACTTTCCAGCCAACCTCGATCTTCAAAAATTTAAATGCAATATCAATCGTTATCTACTGTCTTTTTGATTCCTGTTCTTTTATCGTTCTCGCTCCTAAATAATCTTTTGCTATTTCTTATTCTTTCCTTTGTGTCTTAGTGACTTTATTTCCTTGCTTGAAATGATAAAAACACAACAACAAACAGTGTGAATTACGTTTATTGGCTTAGACATTAGAGAAATCTTAGTAAAGAAATGGTGTTCTCGAATGAGAAGGTCGAAAGATATAATTCCTCTTTCGTATGTGCCGTGTCCCTACAGGACGTAGGCGATCATGACTCTCCACTTCCCCCTATCCCTTGTAGTAGCTCTCAATAAGTTGTGTTCTCCTGCTACTTCAGCCAGACCATGTTCAGTCATCTACCCACACAAGCCCGCTAGGCATGTCATGTGTTGTTTTCCATTGTCTCTCTTTCCCTCTATTCGACCTGTGAGTATCAGATTCTCCAAGCCCTCCTTTCTCATTACATGTTCCAGGAATTTCATCTGCCTCTTCCTGATGTCAAGTATAAGCTTCCACATGTTTGCATCCTCTCCAAAACCTCATCGTTGCTCATACGCTCGATCCATGATATCCTTAGCATCCTTCTGTAGAACCATACCTCCGTCGCCTCGAGTCTTTTCTTCATCTTTGAGGAGACCGTCCAACATTCGCTGACGTAAACGAGGACAGATATCACGTAGCAGTTCAGTATTCTTTTCTTTGTTACCAAAGAAATCCTCCTGCCTCGCAATACTCTCCCCAGCTTTTGGAATGCGTCCTTGGCCATTCCAATACATCTTCGGATCTCAGCGTCGCACTGACGGTCCTCTGTCAGAACACTTTCCATATCGTTCCCTTATCTCTCATGGTTGCTCACACGCTCGGCCCATGATATCCTCACCATACTTCTGTAAAAACATATCTACGTTGTCTCAAGTCTCTTCTTTATCTTTGAGGAAACCATCCAATATTCCCTGCCGTAAAGGAGGGAAGATATCACGTAACAGTTCAGTACTCTTTTATTTGTCACCAAAGAATTACTCATGTCTTCTGATACTCTGTCCAGCTTTTGGAATGTGTCCTTGGCCATCCCAATACGTCTACGGATCTCAGCGTCGCACTTACCGGCCTCTGTCAAAACACTTCCCAGATATTTAAATTTCCGCCCCTGTTTGATTTTAGTGTCCCCGACCTGTAAATCGCTTTACCTTTTACTGATGACCATGCATTTTGTCTTCTTGTAGTCTATGCTTAGTCCTTTTTTCTCGCTCCCCTTCGCCATCTTTTGTAGCAGGTTTTATAATTTCTTTTCTGCGTATGCTATTTGTACTGTGTCATCTGCGTAGCTTATCTTCTTAGGAATGTGGCCGCCATTGATGAATCCCGCTAGGATTTCAAATTCTCTCGAAATTCTCTCGCAGTATAGATTGAATAAGTCCTTGCCTTCATATCAGAAAATTTTTATTAACTGAATATGAGGCCTGATAAAAAAAAAACGTAATTTAAAACTTACTGCTATTTTTAACATACATTTGCCTCCCCATCCTTCCTTACATTTACGTTACATTTACTTTTTTTCCTTCTTTTCTGAGGAGAAAGAAAAGG
>OZ010599.1:19130185-19160185 GCA_963932145.1 Acanthosepion lycidas
ATACGGAACCGTCATTTAGCCTGACGTGCCTTTAACCGTTTTGGCCACAGAGGAGCGTTCGGTTAGCAAGGTCGAATTTACTTGTCTTTAAACTTTAATCTTACATGAATCTCTCACGTACATTCATATCTGCTGATGACGTATCCAAATGTAAACAAATGACTTCACACATTATGAATTGGAAAAGTCCGACAATTATTTTAAGACATTTTTATGTTTATACATTCTTTTTATAGATACAAATATTTAACTAAATGCTCTGTTTATAATAAACAGTATTAAACAACATTTACCAGCCTGAATGTCCAAGAACTTTTTATAGAAAATTTTCAACCTCCGACAAACCTGTGTCCTATACGGAACCGCCATATAGCCTAAACGTGTCTTTAACAGATTTCGCCACAGAGCAGCGTTCTGTTAGCAAGGTCGAATTTACTGCCTTTAATCTTCAATCTTCCGTATAGGATACAGGTTCGATTCCTGTCGAAGGACGAATATTTTCTGTGAACATTTCTCGGACATTGCAGCCGGTAAATATTGTTTTAATACTGTTTATTATAAAACAGAGAATTTACTTAAATATTTGTATCTATAAAAAGAATGTATAAACATAAAAATGTCTTAAAATAATTGTTGGACTTTGTTCATTTCATAATGTGTGACGTCATTTGTTTACATTTGGATACGCTTTGAGCAGATATGAATGTACGTGACAGATTCATGGAATACGAAGTTCTAAAGCCATTAGCGGAAAAGCAATCCACAGCAAAGTACTACAAATTTATCAAAGATGTTAAACATATTACACTTTACCATATTCAATATATAGAATAGACAGAGAAGTCTGCAAACTGGATTCTTTGTAAACTCACGTTAATAATGTTTGCGTGTGTGTGTGTGTACATATATGTTAGCAGGGATATCCGACAATGTTCAAATACAAGGCACCAAAAAAATATTTCGCTATTAAAATTCATTCTATTTTCATATTATTTTATATATTTTCTTTAATAAATTTTATTTACTGCAGTACGACTAATTAAAACATTATTTCCAAGTGAAAAAAAAAAGACCTTTGTCCAAAAAATATTCTCATATTGAAGACAATTGATGCCGTCTTTTATAGCCACATGGTTTTCTGGGCCCATTGTATCAGTGGTTCTCCCACTGACTGCCAAATTTAAAAGTTTGTCCGCCCATCCCGCCTCTGGAACAACCAACAATAAGCTGGTTCAGTAAAAAGACTGAGGGTAGCGACCTTCCGATAATGAGTTTAAGCCATTTTAATGATCTCGTCTTTGGTATGATCACAAACTTCATCCGGTAGCAGGGCCTCTTCTCGGGAAATTGAAGATTTTGAGGATCGTGGAACCACCTATTAATTTCCCTTGTTGCCAGTTCCGCCCTGACCCGGGGTGGTAGCACATCTGTGACTCAGCTGTGGGCAAATAGTGAACCCCACAAACAAAAACAATCTATGAAAGTACATAAATACATTTTTATAGTAAAAATACTAGAAATATATTTTATATAAAAAAATACCAACACTATTTATAGTAAAATTACCAACAATACATTTTATAGCAAAATGACCTACGCTACATTTTATCTGTAGTGGAAGGCGTACAATTGCGTTCCAAATATTTAGATTACGGCATTAAAAAACCTATAGAGGTGTTGGTATGCCGCTAAACAAAATCAACCAACATGAAAGAACGCTTTCATGAAGTTAATTCATATAATATCCTACAATTTCTTAAAGAAATCAAACTGTTTTTAAAAATATAACTTGAACAAAACTACAACATAAAACACACACACCACCGCCTTTAGGAATTATATCTACACAAACATGTATATGCACAAAAGCTGAGTATCATCTACCATGAATTCAATTGTGAAAGCAGAATAACATATAGCACTTTTTTTTAAAGCAATTCATCCCAAACAAGGTGGGAGTGCTACTAGTACGCTGGGGGTCACGGAGGATTGAGAACAAGAGTAAAAAAGCATGTTTGAGGAAAGGATACAGAGAAGGATTGAGAACAAGTTCGGGGGGGGATGTCAGATCTCGATTGACATTACACTTGAATATTTGAAGATGATAGTCATCCGGGAAGCAAGTAAGGGGAAGGGAGTTCCACAGATGGGAAGTGTGGGAGAAGAAGCTGTTTGAGTAGAAGAGACGGTTACATTTAACCGTTTTGACAGCGAACGGGTGGGACCGAGCTGCCAACCTAGTAGTACGTTTAAATTCATGCAGTCTGGGAAGCAGCGAACGTAGCTCGTCGGAACAGTTGCCGTGAAAATACTTGTAAAACACGACACGTCTGTGAGAAAGCGACTGTAGACGAGATGCCGGATCAGGACCTATATGTGTATTACTTCAAAGCTCCCCCACTAAATTAAATTTTTTGGCATTAAATGACCCAGATATGCCATGAAACAAACAAATCAAATCAATAGTTATTCATCCGCCTTATCCTCATAACTCTCCACTTTCTGTCATTTCTTCTTCGATTCATATCAGACTACCCATTCATTACCATTTTGAAAGTAACCCACTACCTTGAGTGGCTCTCGAGTCTTGCACTGTATGAATTTTCGTACATAAAATAATAATAAGAGAATTGTCGCTTGATTTGTTTCTTCCAGCCAGCCACGCTCAATCACACGAACAAGATTTCGGCTGGCTCAGCAAGTCCGTAGCTTGCAAGAATATGCATTTTGTGCTGTATCAAGTGCATTGACACGAACGTCTGTTATTCTGAAAAACAAATATATTAGGTTAGTGCAAAAATAATGACGTAGTAATGTCGTTTTTTGACGTATTTTTTAATGTCAAAAAACGACATTATTACGTCATTATTTTTGCACCAACCTAATAATTGTTTTGAGTAAAACTAATGCCTTCATTATCAAATGTCAGAGAACTTATTGATGTACCATCCTATAATTGAACGTTGTTTAATTCAGAGTGGAAATGAAAACATGTCTGTGCATGTATACAGTTGCATGTAAAATCCTGTTCAAACGTGTTTATTATCCGTTCGTTGTGTGTCGGCATTGAGAATAGGGTTTACTGATTATGATTACATAGCCCGAGTTTGTATAAAGCACTGACCAGGGAGACATTTACGTGGAATTTCTGACAAATGGAAAATGACGATTAAATCAGATTAGGTTATGAAATAAACGCCTACACAGAATAAGATTTGAAAGGTGAACGAGAACCCAATGATGTATGGTAAAAGGGGGAACGAAACAAACCTAAAAAGCACAGCTGCTTCAAATACTACCGGGTGTCCCTAAAGTCTGGTCTCCTTAGGCAAATATGTATATGTTTAAGAAATTAAATTATGAACAACATTTTACTGAATTGGAAAATTAACAAAAAATAACTTACATGAAAGGAAGAATGAAAGAAAGAAACAAACAAACAAAAAAATGAAAGAAAGAAAGAAAAATAAAAAATAAAAACAAACAAACAAATTATCAAACAAAAAAGAAACAAACAAAGAACGAAAGTGACAAAGAAATAAACAAAAATGAAAGAAGGAAAGAAAGAAAGAAAAAGAAAAAAGAAAGAAAAAAACAAACAAATCAACAAACAAAAACGAAAGAAAGAAACAAAGAAGAAAAGAGACAAACAAACAAAAAATGAAAGAAAGAAAGAAAAAAAGAAAGGAACAAAAAAAAAAATAAAAAAGAAAGAAAAACAAACAAAATCGAAAGAAAGAAAAAGAAAAAAACAAAGAAATAAACAAACAAAAAAAGAAAGAAACAATGAACGAAAGAAAGAAAGACAGAAAGAAAGAAATAGACAAAAAAATGAAAGAAAGAAAGAAAGAAGAAGCAAACGGTGAGAGTTTTCTCCTTGTAACCTTAATAATTTCATAATTAATCAAAAGAGATCATAGCATTTGGCGCAATAAAAATATAAATGTTTATAATATTTCCTGTCATATAGGGCGTTCCTAAAGTCTGGACACCCTAGGCAAAAATGTATGTTTAAGAAAATTAAATTTTCATCAGCATTTTGTTGAACTGGAATTTTAGCAAATAGCATCTTCAATATGATTTCCATCAATCGTCATGCAAAGGTTGGTGCACTTTGCAAGATTCACGCGAACTCGTTGCAATAACTCCACATTCTTTTAATATGTGAAGTTGTACATAACCATGATCACCCACATTCTGAAGGAACACGACACATAGAAGAGAAATGGGTCACGGAGGGAATACTGAAAAAAGGAAGATCTCTATCTATAAAACGCAAGATGTGTGTGTGTGTGCGTCTGTGTGTGTGTGTGTGTGTGTGTGTGTGTGTGTGTGTGTGTGTGTGTGTGTGTGTGCAACGAATGTACGGCCGCAAGTTTCGACGAATTTGCACCAATATTTACATGCACATGCTCCAAATTAGCGGGAAGGCCAAGACCAACTTTGCATTTCCCAACTCACATTGATAGTGGAAATAATCGATTTTTTAATGCTTCTTCGGCAGTTTTCATGTAGTTTGCGGCCATTTTCTACTGGACAGAGTGAGAGCCTATAGTTGGCTGCCACGAATAGGCAGGAAGATTCTATTTGCCAGCGTGAGACCCAACAGCGGGCTGACACGAATGTTAACTAGCATGCAAAAATCATCGATAGCTGCATTCGTCACAAGTGGGAAAAATTTAAATCTGCATGCCACTTTACTCCAATTGGCTCATTCGCTTGCTTAAACTCAACGTTGATTGTGATTCCGCAGAACTGGGTTGTGTGTGAAAAAGTATTTGTTGTCAACATTCTTTTTTCATTCGGTTTTTCCACTTAGGAGTCCTTTTTTAAAGTTGATCGTTTTGTGTTCATTTTGTTTAGTTCCTTTTCGTAACAGATATAATGTTTAGTATAGAGCTTAGAAAAAATTCGCAGTGTGAGATAGGCAAGAAGTAAGGCATGTAGCAACATCAGCACGGAAAAGGGCACTCGTTTAAAGGCAAGGAAGGCAAAAATATTTTAAGTCAAGTGATAGCGATTGCTGTATGAGTCGTACGATTTTTGAATCAAGCACGGGCAACGCCGGGCCATGCTGCTAGTCACTTCATATGAGAAATAGCCTATTTCGGCAGGCGAAGATGTCATTAGGCTGACGTATCAACCCCGGCGTTTGCGGCGGGAAATAGAATTCAGTCGTGAAAACGTCAACTAGTCGAACAACTAATACAGAATTTATCCATTTCAAAATTTCAATCAGATGAAAGGGAAGAAGTTTTATAAAATTAAACTCGAATATTAACCGTATGACGTTATTTGGCGTTATGTGAAGGAAGAAATATTAATTTAAAATTAAAAGAGGAATAAAATGGTTCTAAAAATAAAATTAAAATATGTAAATAAAAGGATGTAAGAGACTAAGGGAAAGAGAGTTGTTTCGTTCATTTCGTCTGACTGAAAGCTTTTATGTTTCACATTTAAATTTTATTTCCCGCCTCTCTTTCACTGTACAGACACAAACTCAGTCCACACCGAGGTTGATAAGACAAACCACCGATATCTTTGTCTGTTGAAATAGGTTATTCCACATATGATGTAATTTTGGATTTTATTATTATTATTATTATTATTATTATTATTATTATTATTATTATTATATTCATATATAAATATATATATATATATATATATATATATATATATATATATATATATATATATATATATATATAGATAGAGAGAGAGAGAGAGAGAGAGAGAGATACAACGGCATCTTCTACCTTCTTGGAACTCGTTCAGCTTTTATCCTTTCCTCAGCCCCCCCCCCACATGTATGAGTCGTATCAATATTAATACTAGTTTCATTATTATCGGGTTTAAATATTGTTTTATAGATTTGGAGACCTTACTTTTCAATTAGTCCACAATTACCCATTAGTTGCCAATTGGCAAGTGTAACTGGAGATTTGCGCTAGACAAAAATCATAGTGCAAAAAGCATAGCTAGAAGTTAATACATCGTTCTAATGATGTGAATGCTTGACTTGTTATCCGATTTTTAAATAACCAGTAGATAATGAGTGGTAGTTAATAGATAATAGGCAATAGGTACCTGTGATGTTTTCTAGAAATTTCTTATATAATTAGATTCAAAACTGTCTATTTTTTTCTTTAGTTTAAGCGGGGCCTCCGGTTAACGTTTGGAAAGGCCTCGTATTTAATGACATCACTTTGTTTAATGTTGGCGCCGGGCCAGAATTTGGAAGTACCCAGCCCAGTGTAGAGCACACTTTTAATGATTTGAAAGTTCAGCTTGTTCGCAGTAATAACAATAACCCTCTTTTGGGGCCCTTTGTGTACGCATTTATCTTTCTGTTTTTATTTAAAAAAAAAAAATTCTTCCGCCACCTGTGTTTCAAGGTGAAAATGTTAACACCATTTCCTAGGAAAAACGGTTTTGAAAATTTGCTTTGATGTTAGCATCAGCACCTGGTTTCCCTAATTGAATTGTTGAAGAATTCTGAATGCAGGTGGCAGCTTTCTCATCTGCCAGGTGAGAATCCAGTCAGATGCAGTACTGGAACAGCTGCCGAAGAAAATGACTGCATCGTAATTTTAGACATGTTTTAGCAGATTTTTACGAAATTTTCCGAAGGATAAAATAAGTTAATGTAAGCTTCACATTCTTACGAGCTTTGTCTAAATATAACATTTTAATTAAAAAAAAAAAAAAATCTCGTAATATATATATATATATATATATATATATTAGGTTGGTGCAAAAATAATGACGTAATAATGTCGTTTTTTGACGTTAAAAAATACGTCAAAAAACGACATTATTACGTCATTACTTTTACACCAACCTAATATATATATATATATATATATATATATATATATATATATATATATAGGTAACTACACTCGTCTCGGAAACCCTTCGGTTTCTTGATTTGCTAAAAAAAAAGGTTTTAAAAAAGAAAGAGCTATGAACATGAACGTCTGTCGAAAATGATCGTACATCATACAGTTCCAAAGCCAAAAGAAAAAAAAACCGATACGAGTCATCAACTAACTAAAAAAGTGTTCAATACAAAAGTAGAGCAGACCTAGTCAAACCTAGAGAGCCAGACAAAGCTACCAAGGTTTCACCTAGCTTTCCCTGATGATCCGCTTAGGTGAAACCTTGGTAGCTTTGTCTGGCTCTCTAGGTTTGACTATATTTATAAGATGTGATGGTTAAATTGTCACCATTTTATATTTTTAATTTCGCGCATGCGCGTTGTTTTTTTTATATTTTTGACTGCTCGGGGCACCGTCTGTGAGAAAAACAGCGCGATGACGCAATACACTCCGACAGAAATTTGGAAAAGTCAGGCTGTATTGCTTGACATTCGTACCGGAAACTCAATACGAACATTTCAGAGTTTGGGGGTGTCAATCCGTGGACAGTGTAAAGTTCAATGAGTCTAATGGTGATTACGAAATTACGTCTGTTTCTGATCGTTCTGATAAGTAAAGAAATCCCTAATTTCTTGGTATAGGCCTCAGACTCAATACAGAGGCCTACTTCAGGCGCCTTGAGGTGATAGTTCTGCAATGGGGAAGAGGGTGACAGCTGGAAGACCCTATGTCTGGCAACAAGATTCTGTACCATGCCACTCAAGCAGGGGGACCCAGTCATAGCTGTCAGACAATTTTTGAGACTACATCAGCTCTTACATGTGGACAACTAACTCCTTAAACTAAAACTCTTTTTATGTTTCGGGCGCAGTTGACCGAGTGACCAATAAAACATCTTGTAACGCAAAAGATGAACTGAAATCAAAGATTATGTCAGCATTCATCAACAAAGAGACCTCCCCCCCCAGAAGAGTTGCAGGAGATTCAGAAATCATCTGGAAGGCGTGGTTGAAGACAATTTCATTGAACAAATTTACATTTCAAGATATTTTCTGTAATTTTAGTAAATATCTCTGTTTAAATGAGATGTTATTTTAATTTTTACGTAACGTGGACGACAATTTATCCATCACACTCTGTATATCTCTCTCTATCTATCTATATATATATGAGAAAATATATTTTTATGGCATGCTATATTTATGGGTTAAAGTACTCAATATCAGGGATAGAGCGTATGTAAATATAAAAGTGGACATTGAATTCAACTCCTAGAGGCGACAGTCGGTTTCATGCTTATAGACATAATATATATATATAAAAAAATAAATAAATAAAAAAAATAAATATAGTCTTAAGGTGTGCTATATTTATGGAATAAAGTGCTCAATATCAGAGAGAGAGAGAGCGTATATATATAAACAGAGTTTTATGTTTATACATACTTTTTTATAGATCCAAATATTTAAGTAAATGCACTGTTTATAATAAACAACATTTACCGGCCTGAATGTCCGAGAAATTTTCATAGAAAATATTCGTCCTTTGACAGGATTCGAACCTGCATCCTATACGGAACCGTCATTACGTGCCTTTAACCGTTTTGGCCACAGAGGAGCGTTCGGTTAGCAAGGTCAAATTTACTGGCTTTAAACTTCAACCTTCCATGAATCTCTCACGTACATTCATATCTGCTCAATGCGTATCCAAATGTAAACAAATGACGTCACACATTATGAAACGGCAAAGTCAGACAATTATTTTAAGGCATTTTTATGTTTTTACATTCTTTTTTTTTATAGATACATATATTTAAGTAAATGCTCCGTTAATAATAAACATATATATATATATATATATATATATATATATATATATATATATATATATATATATATATATATATATATATATATATATATGTCTACAGATCTTTTTTTTAATTTGATCGGTTGGTTCGTTTTTTACGGCTTATCAACTCTTTTGCCGGTTATTTTAAAACCAGAAATCATTTTTAGACTGTAATATTTTTTTGTATTTGCATGTAAGTCAATATATCGAACACAATTGAAACTGGAAATCAACTCTCCGATTAACAATTTTGAGCCCTTATCCAAGCTTATAGCAGCTGGTATTTCCAAGTGGTCACCCATCTAGGTAATGACCAGACACGACGGTGCTTAACTTTTATATTGCATTATTTTTTTAGAGATAATAATGATTTAGTAATATATGTGTAAGTAATTAACCCATAGCTGTGGAAGAAGAGGTAGATTTATAGCTTTCCTAAGGTTATTTGCACGTAATTGGAACGCGGCCCCTACGATCAACAATCCTGAGCCATTATCAGTTACACCAACCGTACATCCAAGATTACAGCCCCTGGTATTCCCAAGCGGTCACCCATCTAGGTACTGATCAAGCTCAACGTTGCTTAACTTCGGTGACCATACGGGAACTGGTGTTTCAACGTGATATGGCCGTAAGCCTACCGAGCTTTTGTAAATTCTTGGCAGAACAGAGTGTAATAGTAAAGAGAAAAAAAAGTTCCTTTGAGCTCCAAAGGTTAAAAATAAAATTGTAGAATGTCCTGATCACCCGCGTCCCGAAAAAACACGGAAATAGGTGCCATTTTTTTTTTTAAATCTCTAATGATACACCTTTTTGCCATTGTACATTTAACATAGATTTTCTTCATCTAATCGGAGTCAGTGGGAAAATGGCACAGAATATGTTTTTATTGTGATAGAAAAAAGAATTTACATCAGACAAGTGATAGAAAAAAGAATTTACATCAGACAAAAACTGTTAAAATTTATGCCGTATTGGTGTTAACTTCATTACTAGTAGCATGGCCCGGCGTTGCCCGTGCTTGATTCAAAAATCGTACGACTCATACAGCAATCGCTATCACTTGACTTAAAATATTTTTGCCTTCCTTGCCTTTAAATGAATGCCCTTTGCCGTGCTGATGTTGCTACATTCCTTACTTCTCGCCTATCTCACACTGCGAATTTTTTCTA
This sequence comes from Acanthosepion lycidas, assembly GCA_963932145.1. Classification (NCBI taxonomy): domain Eukaryota; kingdom Metazoa; phylum Mollusca; class Cephalopoda; order Sepiida; family Sepiidae; genus Acanthosepion; species Acanthosepion lycidas. Next base: position 19,140,093 of record OZ010599.1, read on the forward strand.
AGCTCTATACTAGACATTAAATCTGTTACGAAAAAAGAACTAAACAAAATGAACACAAAACGATCAGCTTTAAAAAAGGACTCGTAACTAGAAAAACCGAATGAAAAAAGAATGTTAAAAACAAGTACTTTTTTCGCACCAAACCAAGTTCTGCGGAATCAGAATCAACGTTGAGTTTAAGCAAGCGAATGAGCCAATTGGAGTAAAGTGGCATGCAGATTTAAATTTTTCGCACTTCTGACGAATGCAGATATCGATTTTTTTTTGTATGCTAGCATGCTAGTTAACATTCGTGTCAGTCAGCTGTTGGCTCTCACGCTGGCCAATAGAATCTTCCTGTCTATTTGTGGCAGCCAGCTATTGTCTCTCACTCTGGCCAGTAGATAATGGCCGCAAACTACATGAAAACTGCCGTAGAAGCATGAAAAAATCGATTATTTCCACTATCGATGGGAGTTAGGAAATGCAAAGTCGGTCTTGGCCTTCCGGCTAACTTGGAGCATATGCATATAAATTTTGATGCATTCCGTCGAAAATTGTGGCCGTGCATTCGTTACACACACACACATACACACACACACACACACACACACATCCTGCCTTTTATAGATAGAGATTATTATTACTATTATTATTGTTATTATTATTATTAGAACCCTGGGAGCTCTATTTAGAAAAAGAAAAACAAAATTTAAGAGAATATTTAACAACGTTTAACAATTGTTATAGAATGGAAGGGCCAAGGCCAGAATTGTCCGTGATTTGCCGGAGTGCCTCGTGAGCGGGGCATTCTGACAGATTTTCTTTGTCTGGAGTTTGAGTATAAGTCCAAAACGATGTGTATTCAACAGAGGGTCTCAAGAATTCTGAACCGTCGATATGCCTCACATGCCCATATTTGCGACTGGCTAATACCACCTACGGAGGGACGCTGAGTCAACGTGTGTCATGCTTTCTTATGACGCCTTCCCTCCTACTTCCTCTTATAATCCAAGCTGCCACTCTTAATAAAACGAATTCCATAAGTAAATGAACCTTTTCATTGATATCGTTTTATGCAATAGCATAGGGATTCCGAGCTACACAGAATACAACAGAATATTTCAACGGCATGTCTGTCTTGGAGTTATGCTTAAACATTGCATATAAGTATAAAACATAAAAAAAACAGAAGTCTTTGTGCAAACGATATTTGTATTGAGAACAACGTATGTACAGGTAATTAACGCGAAAAAGCGAATGAAACACAGCCAACGTGAATGGAATGCAACTGAAACGTTAGTAACATGATGGGGAACGTGCCCGTCTTGAAATTTACCGCTAGTTGATTAATTAGTGAAACAAATTAATCAAATGTAATTATCTTCATGCGTTCAAATAGTTGAAAGGGCTATGGATGAAGGTACAATTTTGAAAACATATCCAGAATCCACCGACCTTTCAAATATTTAAGCACATGAAGATAATTACATAAGCAAATTACTAACGACACACCCCAGGGGAAAGAACAGAAAAGTTCCACAATATTCATACTAAACTATTTGATTAATTGGTCTTACTCACTAATATAAATAAATCTCAAACTCTGTCAATAACTAGAAAATATCATATGCCAGCATGCAAATGATAATGCTATTTTTTAAAAATATTAGCCGTTTCCTTATAAAGAAACATTCGACATTTATTGACCCAGCCGCCATATTTACTCGAGTTACGCTTTTCTTTATTCCTTGGTCACCGGGATGGGATCAAAGTGTAGTATCTGTTCTCCTTATCTCTAATGGCAATACTAGCCATTTCCTTATAAGGAAACATTTGACATTCATTAATCCAGCCGCCATATCTACTCGAGTTACGCTTTTCTTTATTCCTTGGTCATCGGGGTGGGATCAAAGTGTAGTATCTGTTCTGCTTATCGCTAATGCTTATAGCAATAATAGCCATTTCCTTATAAGGAAACATTCGACATTCATTAATCCAGCCGCCATATCTACTCGAGTTACGCTTTTCTTTATTCCTTGGTCATCGGGGTGGGATCAAAGTGTAGTATCTGTTCTCCTATCTCTAATGGTAATATTAGCCGTTTCCTTATAAAGAAACATTCGACATTTATTGACGGAGCTGCCAGTGCTACACGAGTTACGTCTTTTTTTCCCTTCCTCGCCAATTAGCCTGGATTTGAGTGTATTTGCGCTCCTTAACTTTAATATAAATTACAATATTATTATAAGGAAGCATTTGACATTCATTGACCAAATCGCCATATTTACTTGAATTACACTTTTCTTTTTTACCTATGTTGACCGATAAGACAGTACCACATTCGGTTGAAATGTATATAACCTTTGTATTAAAACAACTTTTCAGGGAAATAAGTTTATCAAGTCCAGAAACTGTTATCGCTCTTTCCAGTATCGATGGGGATTTCCTTCCTAACCTTTTGTTTGATGCAGTGTAGCTCGTCAACATCTTGATTATGTCATTACTTTCTCGCCGAGTTTCAAGTGCTATTCGTTTTAGTTGTTGCTGCTGTTTGTAGTCCTCAAATGATACAGGTTCTGTTATTTGATACAATCCCTTATTTGTGATTCTGTAGCGCCAGGCGACGAGGTTTCTAAGTTTGGTCCTCGTCACTGACTTCGTCCGCTCGAAGCTATTTTTAATCCTCGATCTGAGAAAGTTGAGTGTGTAGACATTTCTGAACGGGTCAGGATCAATGCGTCACATCCATATGAAAGCCTCGATCTGCCATACGTAAATTAGCAACAATAACATATGTGACATCTGTCGGTCCAGAGAGATGATGGAGCTGCGACCAAAATGTTATGCCTCAGCTGCAGATGGCGACACGGTATCTGATATGGCTGTTCAGGCCCAAACGGGAGGGACAGTTTCGATTGCTACCAATGCATGCGAAGACGCTCTCCGACGATATTGTTGCTTCCCGTTTTTTGATTTCGTTGTGAGGCAACGCTGGAGTGTCCTCTCCGGCGTGCAGGCTTCTTTGCAGGGTTTCATGAGAAATCGTTGGCAACATCTTCCTACCACTCGATGAACGTGTCCATCGCCCTGATGTCACTTTTGTATACGTTCGTGAAGCGAACATGAAGTCGTCCTCTCGCCGGTGGCCAGTTCTCCATAGAGAAATAACTTCGGAATCCTCCCATCAATAAATTGGTGTTTCCCGTGTTTTAATGTCGCAGTGAGGCGACGTTGGAGTGTGCTTTCCAGGTTGCAGGGCTGGGGAGAATTTGACGAGAGATCGGTGGTTCGCCATGCAGCACGTCTACCCTCTCCACGCCACCAATGTTGCCGAAAGGAAAGATAGAGACTTATATAGTTTGGTACTGGCATCGTCGCAGGAATTGTCAGAAAATAAAAACATGGCACTGAAATATGTCAGAACATGTTCCTTATCTAGCTGCATTTCGCTTAAACTGTTGAGTTTTCCATCATCTTTAACAAGTGGATCAATACAAAAGCTACTGAATACACTCCACGTCATTGCATCTCCCCCTCTTGGACTGTGTTTTTGCCACATTTAGGATTGGATTCCTTGCTTGGGCGGCGTCTGACAAAAGGTTTTTCCCTCCGATCCAAAGATGCAAAAGCGTTGACTCGTCACTCCAAAGAACTCTAAACCAATCGTTGGTCGTCCCTTGAATATGACTTTTCGCGAAATTCAGCCGCTTGAGTCAATTCCTCTCCGAAATAAATGATTTTTTTTTCTAGCAATGCGCTCGAATAATCCAAATTCTCTTAAACGGTTTCGGACAGTTTGCGGCGTAAAACTAACGCCAGCTTTACCAGATAATTGGTTGCAAATGTCCATAGCCATCAGCATTCAGATATTAGGTTGGTGCAAAAATAATGACGATTTTGACGTTAAAAATACGTCAAAAACCGTCATTATTTTTACACCAACCTAATAGTTTCGGAAAGTCTATGAATTCGTCTATCCATTTGCATTGTTGTTTTTCTTAGAGCTCCCGATCTTTGCCTATACTTATATTGCCCAGTATCCTGGTAAAGCTTCCAAGCCTGAACAAATGCTGTTTTGCTGAACTTTAATTGCTTTCTTATGTTCATAAAGGAAACTTTTTTGTTGATGAAGTAACACAATTTTTGATTTAGTCACTGGGCTAAGACTATGAGAACTTTTCCATAGTGAATTGATTGTATAACAATGCTCAGTTATTACACTATATAATGCATTAATGACCAGCCATGTGACCAGTCATGTGACCAACCATTTAGCAAATAATTTACATAATACCCATAAGGTCTTAAACTTATTTTGCCAGCAATTTAATTTAAATTAATCCAGCATAAAATTTTTCAAGTTGTAGAGAAATATACAATTTTTACATCATTCGAAAGAGAAATAAATTCAGTATAAATAAAATAAAATTAATTTATATTGTTTTATTAGAAACATATTCTGAAATGAATAAAACATTAAACATCATCGGTCTTAAACTTATTTTCGCCAGTCTATCTATCTATCTATCTATCTATCTATCTATCTATCTATCTATCTATCTATCTATCTATCTCGGTCTGTATCAAGCTATCTATATATCTATCTGAGCCTATTAGTTATCTAAGTTTATCATTATCTATCTATCTATCTATCTATCTATCTATCTATCTATCTATCTATCTATCTATCTAATCCTGTTCATTATCTATCTATCTATCTATCTATCTATCTATCTATCTATCTATCTATCTAATCCTGTTCATTATCTATCTATCTATCTATCTATCTATCTATCTATCTATCTTAGTACATATATGCGCAAATAAGACAACGTTGAGCACGTGTCTATATCAAAGTTTGCAGGAACGTTTGTATGTCTACCATCAGTTTACCAAAGATGAGATACTAATGAATAATAGATGCGGATATTAATTCATGCACGTGTTTCTTAAAGTACAGAGGTGGAGTTATGCCATCTGGATCCAAAGATGAATCATTCAGTGAAGTAAAACCGATATAGGCCAGGCATGTCTGGTGTGCAATGTTCACTTGGATCTTCTCCGAGGTGCTGGTGGGGCGGAGTTCCTCATGGTTTAGAGCAATACTAACGGCTATGAGTGATAAGCAAGACATTCGATATTACTGATAAAAAAATATTTCAGTGTGTCGTCGTTGGCGGTGTTAGGGATATCCAGAGCCTCTTTCTATTTACCTCTCATCTCTGGTGAGTGATTTAAGGAGCTATCGGGTGTGGAATGCCTTTCTCGTGAAGGGTGTGTCGAGTAGAGGGACCCAGGAAATGTCTTTGGTGCTTTCAAAGGATGAAAGGGCGCGTGGGGTGAAATGCAAAAGACTAGTTGCATGCGGTCCCTAAGTATTTCTTATTCTAAATCTGTTTTTATTTAATATCTTCAGAGACAAAATTTACTAATATATGAAAAACTAAAAAAAATATATTACTTCATACTTTATTTTTAAGGGCTATCCGTGTTTGGAATAGACGACCTGGTTTTCTTCTGAGCAATGCGTGTTCATCAGTTTGCAAATGTCTAAAGAATATACATTTATACATATATATATATATATATATATATATATATGCACACACAAATGTATATCTATCTATCTATCTATCTATATATATATATATATATATATATATATATATATATATTGTTATGGGGTCCTCCCCATTTTCATATAAGTGGACTCGACCAGAGTGTTACTTGGACTGCTGCCGTTAAATACCCAGAGTCACTCAGGAGATTGGGAGAGTGAGCTGAGATTCTGATTGAGTTGGAGGTAGAGTGATAGTGTGAGGTAACCGCTTGTAGAAGTCACAGTTACAAGCACGTAGACTCTAAGGAAGTCCTACTTCGAGACTATATATATATATATATATATATATATATATATATATATATATATATATATATATATATATATATATATATATATATATATATTATTGCTACTAACCGCGTTCCTGGATTTACTAACAGTATTACCCATTGTATTATTGTGTAAATACATTTAATTTCTTATATTTAATTCTTGCGTTTGTCATTCATTGGAGACCGAATTTCATCTCGGAATCCACAACATATATATATATATATATATATATATATATATATATATTAATAGAAATCTTATAAGTATCAGGAACTATACACGCTCGGAAAACCTTCGGCGTGTTGATTTACAAATAAACAAGACAATACCAAAGGGGGGAAAAATGGTATAAAAAAAAGAAAGAACCAAGAACATGTACTTTAGCCGACAATAATCGTCCAGCAATACGAGTTCAAGACCCAAAGAAAAAAAAAAACCAATGCGAGTACCCAAAATAACTAAATAAAGTGCTCAATACAATGAGTAGAGCAGACCTAGTTAAACCTAGAGAGCCAGACAAAAACTACCAAGGTTTCACCTAAGCGGATCGTCAGGGAAAGTTTAGATGAAACCTTGACAGGTTTGTCTGGCTCTCTAGGTTTATTTATCTATCTATCTATCTATCTATCTATCTATCTATCTATCTATATATATATATGTCTATATGTCTGTATATATATATATATATATATATATATATATATATATATAAAGGGAAAAGATTATAGTAGTTCTAATGAGAGAAAAGTGTTTATATTAAAACGAAGAGAAAAACCACAAACGTTTTTGGTTGTAATGTGTGTTTTTTTTTTAAATGTATTATGATTTATTTTCCATAATTTTTCTACACGTGTTTCCATTCTCACGACCTTCATCAAACAAAGAGTGGATATTTCCACATATTATTAAAAGGAATTAATTTTTCTTATGTTTTTCGAATTTAAACATTCTCTTTTTTGTGTGTCAGTCATCCAAACGTGTGCCTTGATCTGACAGTGAAAAAGTTCTTCGTGAAGGGCAAGAAAGCAATTAAGACTGGTCCGAGAAAAGGTGAGGAAATATATCTGTATTCTTATCTTTTAATGACCCCTGTGTGTTCTTTGGCCTATTTCCATTTTTTGTGTCTTTGTCAGCATGCGTACGTATACTCCATACATACATGCATACATACACACTGTCTTATTATAAGGAAGTAGTATACACATATATACATACACATACCCATATTGGTGCAGCAGATCATTATTTAAACATATGTTATTAAATATAGCAGACAATGGATGTCTATTATGTCTGATCATGAAACGTTCTAATGTTCGAATATTTGCTTTAATTTCGGGTGAAAATAAAGCCAGAAATTGTCCACCATTTAGATATTTTTTTATTAGGTTGTTCCTAAATTTTCAGTACGCATGAGCCATCTTCAGAGTGGTTATGCAGACATAAAACAATCCATCGTCAAAAATGATATTTTGTTATAGAAAATTGCTAGGCGACGATAACGGTTGCAGAATAGCAGACGCAAATCGTAAGTTCAAGATTCGGTTCTATGACGTCATACCACGTGATAGACCGAAGTATTACAACAGAACCAATGTCCAGATACAAAGTAATGTGCTGTGACTAGTTTGAAAACTTTGCTTTATTCAGTTTAAGTTAATTAAAGCCGACTTATTAACGTCGGTGGAAATAGTCTATACTCATGAGGTTATTTTCATTTCCCTGTTATGTAATATATATATATATATATATATATATATATATATATATATATATATATATATATATATATATATATATATATATATGAAATGGTCAAAATCTGACACTTATTTTAAGACATTTTTTTTATGTTTATACATTCTTTTTATAGATGGTATTTATCAATCCACCCACGAGGATTGAATGTGGCACAAGGCCTTTTTAATGTGGGTATCTCCGAGCCCGTAGGCTCAGCCAAAAATAAATATCCACCCAAACCCCCCGAGGGGGGCCAGTTCCGTCAACCTCCCCCAACGCAACACTACCCTTCGGCGGAGCTACGTCAGGGTTCTTCTCTGCAAGCAGAGAGTTCGACAGACACCCGACCCGGCAGCTCACATAGCACAGATACTACACTTTGATCCTAGCCACCGGGCCGAGCGGGTATTCTTTTTAGAGATACAAATATTTAAGTAAATGCTCTGTTTATAATAAACAGTATAACAACATTTACCGGCCTGAATATCCGAGAAATGTTCATAGAAAATATTCGTCCTCCGACAGGAATCGAACCTGTATCCTATACGGAACCGACATTTAGCTTGACGTGTCTTTAACCGATTTGGCCACAGAGGAGCGTTCGAATCCTGTCGGAGGACGAATATTTTCTGTAAACATTTCTCGGGCATTCATATCGAAAACTGGTTGAAATAATGGTGATCATTGTTTGTAATACACGATGCCATTCTTACCCCATCAGGTATAGAGCATCACCTACACATTCAAAATAGAAAATAGAATAGCGATGAAAATTGATCGTAATAAAAATTATATTCTTTTACTACCATATACAAAGAATCGCCTTAGCATTCAACATCGAAAACTCGTTCGAATAGCCATGATAATTGATCTTAATACACAATGCCCTTCCTCTGCCACCAGATAAACAGCTTTGCCGTCTTATTCAAAATCGAAAACTGGTTTTAATAGCGATGGTCATTGAGAGTAATACACAATGCCCTTCTTCGCCTACCAGATACACAACATCGCATTCTGAATCAGAATCGACAACTGGTTCGAATATTAATGATCATCGATCGTAATACACAAAACCCTTCTAATCCCAGCATATACACAGCGTGACTTCTCCGCACAAGTTGAAAAAAAGCTTCGAGTAGCAATGACAATTCATAGTAATACACAATGCACTTCCTTTTCAAACCAGATGCACAGCATCGCCTTCTTAAAAATCGGAGACTTGTTCGAATTGCGTTGATCTTTATTCGCAATACGCAATGCACTTCGAATCCTATGAGATACACAGCATCATCTACAAATTGAAAATTGAAAACTGGTTCGAAAGCGATGGTCATCGAACGTAATGCCCAATGTCCTTCTAATCACACCAGATACAGATCCTTGTTTTTTCAAAATCTCAGACTGGTTTGGATACTGATGGTCATTGTTCGTAATACAAAATTTACTTCCAATCAAAGCAGGGAGAGTACATAAACCTTCTTATTCAAAATCGAAAACTGGATCGAATAGTGATGATTATTGATCGTAATACACATTGCCTAGCTTTTCCTGACAGATAAAAGTCATCATTTTATTCAAAATCTAAAACTGGTTCGAATTTCAATTCTCTTTGATCATAATACACAAGAACGTTGTTATCCCATTAGCTACAGCTCACCGCGTGCTTATTAAAAGTCGATAACTCGTTCGAATAATAATAATAATTGGACGTAATATTCAAATACCACCAGATAAACAGCATCGCATTCTTAAAAATCTAAAACGGGTTCGAATAACGATGATCATTGATCATGATATAAAATGCTATTTCAATCACACCATGCACAGAGCATCGCCATCTTATACAAAATCCCAGACTGTTTCGAACAGTAATAATACAAAATACCCTTCCAATCCCACGAGATAAACAGCAACGTCATCTTCCTCAAAATCGAAAATTGGTTTGAATTAGGGCGACCATTGATATTAATGTACAATACTCTTTCTCACCCACCAAGTTACAGCCTCGCAATCTTAATCAGAATCGAAAACTGGTTCGAATAATTAATTATCATTGATCGTAATACCCAACCCCTTACAATTCCACCGGGTACACAGCATCGTCTTAATCCAAGCTGAAAACTCTATCGAGTAGGAATGGTCATTGGTCGTCATATGCAATGTCTTTCCAAACTCACCAGAAGCCACATCACGTCTGTCGGAAAGAGACTGCAGTCAAGATGTCAACTAAGGACAGATCACATTACAGATCCATCTTTGGATTTTGTCGAGACCTTCGAAATGAACAGCAGGGGCACCAGACCATATATGACAAAAGTATTCAATGAAAGGACGAATGGTAGATTTGTAGATGTGTAGGATGGACTCAGGCGAGAAAAACCTCCTGGCACGACACAGACGTGTCTCTTAAATGCAAAGATTGTATTATAGCAACCTTCTAAATCTAACACCCCAATACCTATTAATCTGGCACAGGGCCAAAATAAAGGAGTACCTGATGCGACAGGCTTGATAAAATTAACTTTACAGCAGGCTCTTTCACAGACAGACGAAAACTGGTTCGAATAGTAATAATCATTGATCCGAATCCAAAATACCCTTCCAATCCTTCGAGATAAACAGCGACGTCATTTTATTCAAAATCGAAAACTGGTTTGAATTACGATGAACATTGGTATTAATACGCAAAGCCCTACTCACCCACCAGGTATACAACGTCGCAGTCTTAATCAGAATCGAAAACTGGTTCGAATAGTTAATGATCATTGATCGTAATACGCAATCCCTTTCAATTCCACCAGATACACAGTATCGGCTTCATCCAATCTGAACACCTCTATCGAGTAGGAATAGCCATTGGTCGTCATGCACAATGGACTTCCAGTCCCCCCAAATATTGCCTTCTTATTCCGGAAATTGTTCGAATAGCAATGATCATTGATCGTAATACACAATGTCCTTCCAAACCCACCAGAAGCCATTTTCGCTGCTCTACCGCTACTCCCAGGGAAAGTGCTCGGACGAACTACATTCCTTTGTCCCGCCAAGACAAGAACAGTCCACGCCACTTACATAGTAGCAAAACACTCACATTCCCCCCGTATTCCATTGGTGAGAAGTAAATTTCACTCGAGGAGCTTCTTCACGGGAACCGCTGCCCTGTGGATCCGTCTTCAAATAGGATATTTTCCCCATCACTACAATGTTAACCTGTTTAAGGCTAGTCTAAAACGTTATCTTCCACTCCTATAGACACAAATAACCTGCAAACGTAATCCTCTACCCCGTGTGGCTTCAGGCATTGTAAAGGGTGAACCTTACGGTAAAAAAGAAAAAACAAAACAAAAAAAAAACAAAAACAGTCAGTCAAGAATCGAAATAGACATTTCCTCGTCCACCAAATCAAACCTTGACGGACAGAACACCCCATGCCACTTACATAGTAACAAAACACCCACATTCGCCCCGTATTCGATCGGGGAGAAGTAAGTTCCACTCGAGCAGCGTCTTCCCGGGAACCACTGCTCTCTGGAATCGACTCTCAACAGGATGTTTCTTTGGTCACTACAATCTTAACCTATTCAAGGCAGAGGCAAACCGTTGCCTTCTACTCCTATAAAAACATATGGCCTCCAAACGTAACCGTCTACCTCGAGTGGCCCTCAGGCCTTGTAAAGGGTGAACCTTACATGAATCGAAAAAGATATCCCCTAGTCCACCAAGTCAAACCTTCACGGCAAGAACACTCTATGTCACTTACATAGTAACAAACACTCACATTCCCCCCCCGTATTCCATCGGTGAGAAGTAACTTCCACTCGAGCAGCTTCTTCCCGCGTACGACTACCCTATGGAACCGACTCTCAACAGGATGTTTCCCCAAATCTTAACTTGTTCAAGGCTAGGGATAAACAGTTATCTTCCACTCCCATATACACAAATGACCTGCAAACGTAACCCTCTACCATGAGTGGCCCCCGGGCCTTGTAAAGGGTGAACCTTACTGCAAAAAAGAAAATGGGAAAGAAAGTCAGTCATGAGTCGAAAAAGACTTCCCCTAGTACGCCAAGTCAAACCTTTACGGCAAGAACACTCTATGCCACTTACATAGTAGCAAATCACCCACATTCCCCCCGTATTCCATCGGTGAGAAATAAGTTTGATTCGAGCAGCTTCTTCCCGGGGACCAGTGCCCCCTGGAACTGACTCCTAACAGAATGTTTCCTTGATCACTACAATTTTAACCTATTCAGGGCTAGGGGTAAACCGTTATCTTCCACTCCTATATACACAAATGACCTGCAAACGTACCCCTCTACCACGAGTGGCCCCCGGGCCTTGTAAAGGGTGAACCTTACTGCAAAAAAAGAAAATGTGAAAATACAGTCAAGACCAGGGCTAACCGTTATCTTCCAGTCCTGTACACACAAATGGCCTCCAAATGGGTCGTGTAAACGTTGAACCTCGCTGTAAAAAATGCATTGTTTCTCAGGTATTCCATTTATCTGTATATATTCTTTCGTTACTTTTATGCGTGTATGTGTAAAAGGTTTATTTACTAAAGAAGTCAAATGATTAGGAATGTGTTAGCATTCTCCTGATATCATGGATGGTAACTATTAGTCTTAAGCGCTTTAAGCATGTATCAGATGGGAAGACGTGCCGACATTCTGAGAGAAAAATGGAAGTGGGCTTGTCATGAGCTTACAATGGAAGATAGAAAAAGGAAAGAATGTAGGGGAAGGCGAAGAGAAAGGATGATAGAACGAAAGAAAGAGAAAGAAAGAGAAAGAAAGAGAAAGAAAGAGAAAGAAAGAGAAAGAAAGAAAGAAACAAGGATTGCATAATAGAAAGAATGTCTTTGTAGTAATCAAACAACCAGGGAAGGCATTCCATAGGTAATTCACTAATGTTGGGACGCTGATCCTCATTGGGTGTCGAATGATTCTAACGCCAACGAAGCTTCCCAAGGGTGGTTTGTATCGTGGAGATCCGAGTGGAAACACTCGGACCGCTGGTTTAATCTGGTCTTAGCCTGTCTAATCTAGTCTTAGCTGGTCATAGTTTGTCTAACCTGGTCTTATCTTGTCTAAGCAAGTCTTAGCTGGTCATAGCTTGTCTAACCTGGTCTTAGCTTGGTTAAGTTAGTCTTAGATGGTCATAACTTGTCTAAGCTAGTGTTAGCTTCTCTAAGCTAGTCTTAACTGGTCATATCATGTCTAAGCTGGTCTTAGCTTGTCAGCTAGTCTTAGCTGTTGATAGCTTGTCTAATCTAGTCATATCTTGTCTAAACTGGTCTTAGCTTGGTTAAGCTAGTCTTAGCTGGTCATAGCTTGTCTAAGCTGGTCTTAGATTGTCTAAACTAGTCTTAACTGGTCATAGCATGTCTAAACCGGTCTTAGATTGGCTAAGCTAGTCTTAGCTGGTCATAGCTTGTCTAAGGTGGTTTTAGCTTGTCTAAGCTGATGTTAGCTGGTCATAGCTTGTTTAAGCTGGTCAGATCTTGTCTAAGTTGGTCTTTGTCTAAGCTACTCATAGTCGGTCATACCATCGTTATGTAATACGTTACGCAACGGTGCGGGACACAAGGAAGGAGAGAAGGCCTCCGGCACAGAACAGATACTACATCTTCAGCATCCATCCCGACGGGAAAAGCGTACTTCTACTCCTCTGCCAATCCCTCCAGAAAAAACCCGGGGTAAAGCCCCGAAAGCTGGACGATCCCCTCGTTTTATCTGTACCCACTTTAAATAATGACCAATGTTCAAACATTAACTGAAGAATTATGATTCACTAAAAATTAAAATAGTAACTCTTGAAATTTTCGCAGACACTATTAGTTTTTATTAATGTTCAGAAAATGTTACTTGGTACAACAGGAGACCAAAATGAGGTAGATTAAGAATTGGAAGATTGTATAGCGTCATTGATTCTGAAGTGGTTACCTCGGCTTGAACACCGATCACCAGGGACAGCCTACTTGCTAAATTTATAGTAGCCTGGCACAAGATCAACGAAAATAGAGCGCTGACACTGTTAATTTTTATTAATGTTCAGAAAAGGTTACTTGGTACAACAGGTGACCAAAATGAGGTAGATTAAGAATTGGAAGATGTATAGCGTCAGTGTTTTCGGTTCTGAAGTGGTTACCTGGGCTTGAACACTGATCACCAGGACCAGCCTATTTGCTAAATTTATTGTAGCCTGGCACAAGATCATCTAAAATAGGGCACTGAAAGCGGATTGAATAATTCCCGAGGGAAGTGTTTATCAATGGCTAAGCAGTAAATTGTCAGGTGGTGGTTTGGTGGGTGGGGGGCAAATAAATGTCGGTACAAATGAAATAGACAAGTTTTTTTTTCTCATTTCTCTGAAGAAAACGTTAAACATTAGCTATTTTGTTTCCATTTTTCTTTATTTCCCTTTTTTTCCTCACTGAAACCGAACAACATCTGTGATATATCTTTTTCAAAACCGAATGGTCCATTATTTATTTGAGGTAGTGGCAGGGAATAGCGTACGTGATAAATAACTGATTGAAAAAGAAAACTGGAATAAATTACCGTAAACCGATGTGTGAATATGTTGGAGCCACGCAAAGGAAAACATGTAGCAGCAAAAGGAATTCAACTACAAATAAATAAATAAATAAAATAAAAAAAAAAACGAAATTTAAGAAAGAGAACGAAGAGAAAGAAAAAAAAAATAAGGAAGGAAAACTTCTCGGGGCCAAGAAATGATAAAAGAGCAGAAATCTTTTTAGAAAAACAATAATTATTGGCAGTACCTATGGTATGAAAACATGTTTGGTTAGCAATGCCGATTCACTGAGAATTGTGCAAGCGATTGCTATTTAAACACAGAAGCATAACTTTAAACACAAACCAGAATCTGTTTTTGAGAAAGAATAATACAATTGCTTTGGAACTTTGAAATACAAACGAACCAACCAATCAGCTTTGAGAAATGACATCACGTGATCACAGGCAATGAAGTGAAGCTCTGTCAGATTAGTGGGGTGGGGGGTAAAGAAATAAAATGAGAATAAATGTTCACCCAATACAAGGCCTAAGAGCTACTCAAGTTAGAGGGTTACTAAATGAGGTTGTTGGATGGACGTAAGAGGAGGAAACAGGGAGTGTCAATTATGGGGACAAACAGGCTAGATAGCAGTTGAAGACTTTAAGATTATAGTGATAAAAGAAGCATCCCCTCGGGTGTCTTTTCCTCGAAATAGCGGTTCTCGTGAAAAGTGTGTTTTTTTAATCCCCAAATGAATTACGAAAGGAGCATAGTGATTCAACCATGTGTACGTGTCATGGGGAATCCTCGATGTGAAGGTCTGAACTAGCCGAACGGAGGAATGTACCTTGTCTAAACATTTTCCATGGAAATAGCGATAGAGTAAAGACAGGCTTATGACGTTGCGCCAGTGGGAGAGGAGCTACAGGTTAAAAAATAATTCATCACTCGCAAGGACGCAGAGAAGCTTTAAAACTCGCTCAAGGCGTCGGATACAGTGGATTGGGCAGCTAAAACCCAGATATGACAATAATACTCTATTTTTGACCTCATCTTGATCTTGTAAAGATAGATCATGACAGGATGCGTCAGATAATTTCTGTACCGATAATCTTTAGTGATCGATCGTATACAGGAGTTCCATTTGAGGTCTGCGGTGAACTTGAGACCTTCACTAACAAAAAAGAAAGACGTTGGTGCCTGGGATAATGTAATCAGAAAATTGATCGACTTTTTGCAGGTTATTTAAAGCCAGAAAATATTTTTAGATAGTAAGATTTTTTTTTTTTTTTGAGGTGGGAAATAATAATTTTTTAATGATACAACTTTTACTAATTAACCCATAGCTGAGAGAAGAAGATGTAAATTCATACGTTTCCCAAGTGTCTTTGTGCGTAAGTGAATATAAAAAACCCAACTGGAATTGGAACTCGGCTCTCCGATTAACAACTTCGAGCCATTATCTATTACACCACCCGCAAACCCAAGCTTACAGCAGCTGGTATTCCCAAGCAGTCTGAATAAAGAAGAAAGCCGTACAAGTCTTAGAAAGAAAGCGAGAAAAGAAAAGGAAAGCGAACGAAAGAGTTAAACGAAAAGGAATGATGACTAAAAACGAGAGAGAGAAAATGGCAGAAAGAAAGAATCAAAGAAATATCTTCTAAGAAAGAAAGAAAGAAAGAAGGAAAGAAAGAAAGAAAGAAGGAAAGAAAGAACGAAAGAAAAAGAAGAAAAATAGAGGTAGAAACTCCTATCGGGTACATTGAAAGATTTGGGGACAAAAAAACTTTCACAAATGTTTTAAAAGACAATAAGAAATCATCAGTATACATTGTCTGTAGACATGACCGGGAGAAAGGCTCAGTCGGTGGGAACTGTGCAAGTGACTTGAAGATTTGAAGACAGATATCAGATTAAGCAGAAATCATAATTTTTCGGGAGAAGAAGAAATGTATATTTGTTAGAAACGGATTAGAAGACCTAATGAGTTAATTTAATCATGTGATCATGAGTTAATTTAAGCACGTGATCATGAGTTAATTCAAAAGATTTGTCAGACTTTGGGGAGATGGTAAAGAAACAAAAAATTTCTAAAAGAAAGTCGAGAAAGAAAGAAAGAAAGCGAAAAAGAAAGGAACTACACAGAGAGGGAAGATTAAAGAAAGAAAGCAAGAAAGAAAGGAAAAGTAAAAGAAAGGAAAAGTGAAAGAAAGGAAAATTTAAAGAAAGAAAGAAAGAAAGAAAGAAAGGAAAAGTTTTAAAGAAACAAAATAAGAATGAAAGTAGAGAAAAAGAGAGGAAAATTTTCTTAAAGAAAGAAAGAAAGAAAAAAGAAAGAAAGAAAGAAAGAAATTAAATATTAGGGAAGATGATTTTAAAGTAAGAAAGTTAAAAAGAAAAAAGTAGGGTAAAGTGAGGGAAAACGTTTTAAAGAAAGAAAAAGAAAGAGAGAGAGAGAGGGAAGATGGTTTTAAAGAAAGAAAAAGATAAAAAGAAAGAAAGTAGAGAAAAAGAGAGGGAGAATTTCGTAAAGAAAGATAAAGTAAGGGAAGATTTCGGAAAGAAAGAAACACGCGAGGGAAGATGTTTAGATAGATAGAAAGAAAGAAAGAAAGAAAGAAAGAAGGCAAAGGAAGGGAAAATTACTTAAGTAAAAAGAAATAAAGCAAGCAAAAAGAAAAGGAAAAATTCTTAAAGAAAAAAGGAAAGAAGAAAGAGAAAAATGACGAAAGATTTTTTAAAGAAAGAAAGAAAGTAAAAAAAATGGGAAAAGAAAACAAAGAGGCAATCAAAGAATAAAAAAGGAGAAACCATGCAAACAATGAGTAAAAATTATAAGATAAAGAGTGTATGTCAGTGAGAGAGAGAGGGTGGAGGGGAGAGAGGGGGAGAGAGGGGGAGAGGGGGGAGAAATGATGGGAGAGAGAGAATAATAAAGAAAGGAAAAAAGAAACTCTTCCGTCGAAGTAAAGAAAACTAAGGAGAAATACAAAGAAAGTATAAAAGAATTTACAATAAAAAAATGTTAAGAAATTAAGGGCGAATGAGAGAAAGATGAATGAAAATAAAAAAGAGATCAAATTAAGAAAAATAATGAAAAGAAAAGAACAAATAAAAGAAAAGAAAGAAGAAAAAGAAAAGATTAAAGAAAGAAAACGAAAGAGCGAAAAAGAAAGTTAATAAAAAGAAAGGAAAGAACGAATAAAAGAAAAGAAAAAGAAGAAAGAAAATGAAAAGGAGGAAGAAAGTAAGAGCATCAATTAAAGCAAGAAGAAAACTAAACCGAAAAAAAGAAAAAGAACAAAGAAGAAAGAAAAAGAAAAAACAAATAGAGAACATAAGAAAAGAAATAAGAAAAGGGAGAACGAAAAAAAGAAAAAAGATCAATTAAAAAAATGAGAAGAGAGAACGAAAAAGGCACAAAAAAGACAAAGAAAAAAATGATAAAGGGAAAAAGAAAAAGAAAAAGAAAGAGAGTTGATCAAAAGAATAATAAAAAGAAAGAAGTAGAGAGAACATCTAAAAATCAGAACGAAAAAAGTATAAACATACCAAATAAAGAGAAAAAAGATAAAGAAAGAGAAAGAATGAAATGAAAAATAAAATATAACGAATATAAAAAAGTAGAAAAAATGAAGACAAAGAAAAAAAGAAGAAATAGAATGAGAAACAGTAAGAGAAAGAATCAAAGAAAAAACTAATGAAATAATCAACATAAATGAAAGAAGGAAAAAAATTGAAACAAATAAAAGAAAACAGAATGAAAAAGAGGGAAAATCACACAGAAAGCGAAGGAGACTGAATTAAAAAAAAATAAAAATGAAAATGAAAAAAGTAAAAAGCAAGAAACAAAAAAAAAAAAATGAAAAAATGAAAAAGACCAATCAAAGAGAAAATAAGAACGAATGAAAGAAGGAAGGAAGAAGGAAAATGAATAAAGAAAAAAAAAAGGAAAGAAAAAAGACAAGGAATAAAAGTAATAACAAAAGAAGCAATGCCGCTCGAGTATCCGAATGTATCGTTTGACTTTTCAAACTCTTTTACAATGCAAGATGCTTAAGATATGAAATAAATACGATGCTTTTGTACAGACTTCATTCCAACTTTGCCTTGTAATGTGTGGAACGGTAAATGAGGCTCGCGAAGACCGTCAGGTTGAGAATAGCACACCTTTCGACAATGTACGTGGAGTTCCAAACAAAATCTGGGAGTGCATTTTATCTCTTTCCCATACGCATAACATGACATACACATTATTATTATTATTATTATTATTATTATTATTATTATCCTAATTCTTCTTCTTCTTCCTTTTCTTCTTCTTCTTCTTCTTCTTCTTCTTCTTCTTCTTCTTCTATGTGTAATGTGTTATAATGTTGTTCATCATGATGGTCGTCTTTGAGTATAGAATCCAGAGGTTAGCAGTGAATATTTCGAAGACAGTAGGAAAGCGTAGTTCAGGTTAGCAGTGGATATCGCAGCAAAGTAGCAGAGCGTAGTACTTCCTTCTGTTCATCTTCGCCTGACAGGTTGGCACTGGTCATTCGGGTAGGGTAAACTGATTGGTTAACCTTCTATTGGTGGACTATAAAGTGAGTTAAGTCATTTTAACTGGCTCACTAGTTACATGATATACACAAAAAACTGTAACATAATGTCCTTTCAGGACGTAGAAGATGATGACTCTCCACAGCTTCATGTCCTTTGTATCTCTTAGTAAATTTGTTCTTTTTGCTATATCGCTTAAACCCTATTCTGCCATCTATTTACACAAGCTCGTTATTTTTCATCTTCTATATATATTGGCGATCATGGCTGTCCACAATTTCATTAGCTTTGTAGCTTTTAGTAAATTTGTTTATTTTTTATTATCTCTTATAAACCCTGTTCTGCCATCTATTTACACAAGCTCGTTCTTTTTCATCGTCTATATGCTGTGTCTCTTCAAAACATTGGCGATCATGGCTCTCCACAACTTCCTTAACTTAGTAGCTCGTAGTAAATGTTGTATTCTGCTATATCCCCTAAACTCTATTCTGTTACCCATTTGCAAAAGCTCGTTCTTTTCATCTTCGATACACCGTGTCCCTTCAAAACATTGACGATCATGGCTCTCCACAACTTTCTTAGCTTTGTAGCTCGTAGTAAATTTGGTCTTTTTGCTATATCCCATAAACCCTATTCTGCCATCTATTTACACAAACTCGTTCTTTTCCATCTTCTACATGCCATGTCCCTTCAGATCATTGGCGATCATGGCTCTCCACAATTTCCTTACCTTTGTAGCTCTTAGTAAATTTTGTCTTTTGCTATCTCTCCTAAACCCTGTTCTGCCGTCCATTTACATATAAAAAAAAATAAGAGAATGAGGAAAGTACGAGTTTGAGAAAATATTTATATAAGCTGCAAATTAATTCCTATGACGACACTTGGAAGCCAATTCATTCCTTTTGCTTAGTAAAAGGTTTTGATTATTAAATTTGATAATTCTAATTTTCTCCTCGAAATATAAATTACATCTACCCATAAAGCTACTTGGAGTCCGAGCAAAACCTATGAATTCCCAGTCAATTTGAGGGTTCAGGTCTTTCTCCCTCAATTCCCAAGATTTTTTTGGAGAGAGCATTTTGGTGCTTAAGTCTTGAGTTGGAAAAAGGGTGTCTATGGTTATATAGTCTTGTTTCCATTCCCCCGCATTAATACCAATATAAACATGGTGGTTTGATCTATTTTCTTTGAGGTATATGGTGTCTTGATAAATAACATTAGATGCACTACTTTTTCCCTCTACTGAGCAAAGGTTGCTATTTCTACAATTACAACAGGGGTCCATACTAGTCTTGTTGTCATCATTGTATTTATGTGAAATTTTCTTGGCCATTTGTCTTTTTGTAATTATCAATACTTTTATTTGTTCATTTAATTTTCATTTTCTCTTTCTTCACTTTTTTCT
>OZ010599.1:19162685-19205185 GCA_963932145.1 Acanthosepion lycidas
GATGAAGTGCAAAAAAAAAAAAAAAAAAAAATGTCCTTCTCCTAAATTAACTTCAAAATCCCTAATCATTTTTTCTTAACGCCATGTCTATCGACAGATCTTTTTTTTTATTATCTACTAGCAGGCTTCGCCCACTCGCCATTGCTTTGCAAAGTAAGATCTATTCACTACTTGAAATCTTTGAAACAAAACTTTTAAATAAATATTTCATTCATAAATTGGTTGTAAAAATGAAAGAAAATATTTGTATTTATTCAAACAGCTAAACATTAGAATTTTAGCCATTTTAAACATTTTTAATAACATTTAACAGATGTTGACAGAAATAAAATACATATGTTTGCATAAATGAAAAACATGAACTGGTCATTTTTCTAAAGAAAAATACTTGTTTTTTATGGTATTAATGTTCATTACTAATGAAATGTTCAAGTGGTTGTGGACGTTCAATATATTTGTTCAAAGAATATGACTGTAAAGACATAGAGAAATTAATTATTTGGATATGGGGGTAGGCTTGTTATAGCTAAAGAAAGGTTTACAAGTTATAGATGCTAACTTGTTGAAGGCCAAGTAAATGCGAATTTCGAACACATTTCTGCACTGTATAAGACGATATTCCTAAACAGAACTATTTTCGATATGAAAATCAAAACAATCCTCGAATAAAAGAACAGTAATGAAGAACAGTTAATTAATGAAATATACTTTGTTAAAATCAATATAAAAATTAGTTAAACCAGAAAACTGCTATTGCTGAAAAGTCGATAATCTATAATACAAATGTTTAGATTTCAGCGTTTAAATTACTAAGGGTACAACGGATAGTGTAGCAACTGCGGGCAATTTTTGTTCCTAGCTCAGGTGTACACCCTCAGGTTGCCCACATTAAACCGACATGTGTACAAACCTGACCTCGTGTTGGGTTGAGTAAATACAAATTATTCTCAAGAGTAGTTTGTAACAGGTTTATTTATTATTTCTCAGTTGCGTCTTTGTCTTTGGGAAGAGTGCGCTCAGTTGCGGCTCCGTCAAAGGACAGAGTCGCAAATAAGGAACATTATACCGAGAGATCACCAGCCCTGGGGAACAGCTACACGAGGCCGCGCCCTCTCATTGCATCAGAGAGAGGGATCGGTGCTCGTCGGTTGCGGAGGAGGCGGGCAATTTTTGTTTTTAGCCAAGGTGTACGCGCTCGGGTTCCCCACATTAAACCGACCTTCTGTCACAACGCGACTTCGTGGTATGTCTATTCAAGAACCATCAAGGGAACGGTGAATAACTTTTAAAAAGCGGGAACTGTAGAGAGGAAAACTGGATCAGGAGGTTACAACAAGAAAATTGATTCATGGACTCGAAAGGATTGATATATATATATATATATATATATATATATATATATATATATATGTTACACATTATGAAATGGACAAAGTCCGACAATTATTTTTTAAGACATTTTTTATGTTCATACATTCTTTTTATAGATACAAATATTTAAGTAAATGCTCTGTTTATAATAAACAGTATTAAACAACATTTACCGGCCTGAATGTCCGAGAAATTGTCATCGAAAATATGCGTCCAGGAATCGAACCTGTATCCTATATGGAGCCGTCATACAGCCTGACGTGCTTTTACAGGAAGACGCGTATTTTCTATGACAATTTCTAGGACATTCAGGCCGGTAAATGTTGTTAATACTGTTTATTATAAACAGAGCATTTACTTAAATATTTTGTATCTATAAAAAAACGTATAAACATAAAAAATGTCTTAATATATATATATATATATATATATATATATATATATATATATATATATATATATATATATATATATATGTATATATGTGTGTGTGTATAATAATCCGTTGGTATATGATCCAAGTGTATCCTAATAAGATAAAAAATTAAACTCATCCACAAAAAGAGCTCAATGTATTTATTATAATAGAGCATATAAATTAGAAGACAGTTAAAATAACCTTGACCTATATTTAAAAATATTAACATCTCAACTTAGGTTGAAACACAATCACAGTATTAAAGATACGAGTTCAAACAATTTTTAAAATTAAAATAAAGAATAGTAAATATTAGTTCGAAATAAAAGAACAAAAAAAATACTTTCTCCTTTTTTAAAGAAATGAATTCCCAAATCTATTCTATCAAAAACATAGGAAGAAAAGCACCAATACATAGTCTATATCAGGAAAATTACATAAAATATAAGATTTTGAAAATTTTTTTTTAAGAAAATGCAATACATACATATATATATATATATATATATATATATATATATATATATATATATATACAAGTATAGGTTTGGTGAATACGGAAGAAATTCTACATTCAACACCATCACTTGATAAGACACCAGAAGTCTTGAAACAAAGTGGTTATTTTTTTAATGATTTTATAACAATTATGTTATAATTTTCCAATATATATATATATATATATATATATATATATATATATATATATATCCAAGTATAGGATTGGTGTATACGGAATAAAACACCGTCACTTGATAAGACATCAGAAGTGTTGAGACAAAATGGCTATTTTTGTAGTGATTTTATACCATATTTATATTATAATTTTCCAATAAATAATTATATATATATATATATATATATATATATATATGAGAAATTGTGATCACTTTTAACAGGCTGAGATAGATAGATAGATAGACAGATTGGAACAAATTGAGATATATATTAGTAGACAGTGATAGATAAATAGATAGCGAGGCGAGAGAGAGAGAGAGAGA
This sequence comes from Acanthosepion lycidas, assembly GCA_963932145.1. NCBI lineage: Eukaryota > Metazoa > Mollusca > Cephalopoda > Sepiida > Sepiidae > Acanthosepion > Acanthosepion lycidas. Next base: position 19,165,476 of record OZ010599.1, read on the forward strand.
GAGAGAGAGAGAGAGAGAGAGAGAAAGAGAGTGAGAGAGAGGGGGGGAGGGGGAGTAAGTGATTGACGTGTTTACAGACTGCCATACACGAGTGTGGCTGGTCCAACGTTCACAATGATCGCCGCTATGTCATACTGAATCCTTCATGGCATGTGGAGCGTAATAAAATGTAACTTGACGACATTAATCTTTTTACCAATTAACAATGGGACATGAACAGGAAAATCTCTCTCTCTCTCCCTCTCTCTCTTCCTCTCTCTCCCCCTCTCTCTCTCCCCCTCTCTCCCCATCTCACTCCCCCATCCCCCCTCTCTCTCGACTTCTTTTTTATTCAGCCAACATATTCGCTGCTATTTCAATTCTTACATAGTACCATCTATGTTGTCTCTTAGATAGCTCTTTAATGCCATGTCCCTTCAGGACGTGAACGATCTCCACATACGTTTTTAGCTGACATGAAATGGGAAGACGATATTGAATCCATTGCTAGGTCAGCTTCTAAGAAAGTTGGTTCACTGTGTTGTGCGAGACAATTTTTCTCACCAGAATCGACCTCACATTTCTCTACGTCCACGCATTGAATATTGAACTCTGCATCTGGTCTTGTGCTTCTGTTGTCTATTTCTCGATTCTTCGGGAAATCCAAAGACGAACCTACATCTTGGCTTCACTCACTTTCGCACCGCCATAACTTCACATCGGTTTCCTGTGCCTTTTCTGTAATTATTTTCATGGTAATTGTTCCGATGAGCTTTCCTTTCTGGTTTTTAGACCAAGGATGGTACGGTGGAGTAATGGATAGCGACTCGGATTGAGGAATCGGAGAGCCGAGTTCGAATATTACTCGAATCCATTACATTCACTTACGTTCTAATACACTTGGGAAAGGTATGTATCTTGTTCTTCTCCCAGCCACCAGCTATGGGTAAATAGCAGGACAGACCGGGTTCTATAGCCTTGGATGGTCTTCCGCAGAAAGAAATGGCAACCTACTGAGGGAAAAAAGAGTAATGGATAGCAGCTCGGATTAAGGAATCGGAGAACCGAGTTCGAATTCCACTCAAATCCATTACATTTACTTACGTGTTAATACCATTGGAGAAGGTATGAATCCTCTTCTTCTCCCATCCAGCTATGGGTAAATAGCAAGACAGACCAGGTTATATAGCCTTGGATGGCAGCTGGTCTACTGCAGAAAGAAATGGCAACCTACTGCGGGAAAAAGGAGTAATGTATAGCGGCTCGGATTGAGGAATCGGAGATCTGAGTTCGAATTCCAGCCGAATTCATTACATTCACTGATATGCGAAAGGTACGAATCCTGATCTTCTCCCCTCCACCATCTATGGGTAAATAGCAAGACGGAACGGGTTCTATTGACTTGGATGGCAACTGGTCTACCGCAGAAAGAAATGGCAACCTACTGCGGGAAAAATAAGCCCCGTCAGTCATGTATCGAAAGATACATAATCGCCTATGCGTGTATCACTCAAGGCACATAACTGGAACAAGACTTTATGATTTCAAGTGCAGTACTAGATTGGCGGTAAGGTCTCATCATTTTACGATTGAAATGGCTAGATGTAACCATAATTTCTATGCTAACAGTTTCTTCCATCACGTCTTGTCTAAATCTTTGTCATTTGATATTTTAAACGGGATGCTAAAATTCTGGAATCTTTTGTGGAACTCTCTTCAAGGTACTTGTTTTACAGCAAACATTTAAAAAATTTAAATGCAATATCAATCGTTATCTTCTTTATTCTAAATTATTGTTATTTTATTATTCTTTCTCCGTAACAAGGTTTTCTTTTATTTCATATTTTCTCATACTCAATAATCACCTTGCGTCTTAGTGGCTTTATTATCTTGCTTGCGGTGAAATGCTTAATAAAAGGTCAAAATGAGAATGAACAGCGCAACAAATCTCGGTTAAAAATCATTGATTAAGGCTATGTTGCCTTAGCTTTTTATATTACTTTTTTTTTCTATATTCTCATTCAGTATAAATCTCAAATGCCGGTCAAGGTAGAGGATTGCTGAACAAGCTTGTATGAACGTAAGGAGTTAAGTGGAGATTATGAAGATATATAGGTAAGATAACTGTATAAGCCTAGACTTGAAGTTTGTAAATCTTAAAAGTAAGGATTCCTGGAAAGAATCTGGAAGAATGGCACTTCTTCCTTACTAATGGAATATAATTCTTCCCAGTGCCCGTGAAGGTTTGAACTGTTGGAATCAAGGAATGTAGCTCATCAGAACATTTGCAATTATATAGCGACTGAGTAGGGAGAATCTTGCGGTGTTTCGTCCGTAAGAAAGAGGTTGTAGGCTGGAGAAAAATTCATCACCCATAAGTCCGTGTAGACGCATTTGAACACTATAAAATCTGGATAATGCGTATTCGGCAGGTCCGGTCCATTTTGGAGTATGACTTGGATCTTCTAAATGTAAAGAATAACAGGAGGAGGAAGGTACTTACTGGATCAGCGCATGAACTTTGAAATTGGCACATGTGCATCCAATGGCAGTAAAAGATTTAAATGTTCGAACCTTTGACAAGATATCTGATACGTTTATATGGCGATGACCATTTCCTCACTAGAACCAAGAAAAATCCCTGAACAGACCTCTCTGTCTTCTCCACTATCAAATGTCGAGCAGACGAGGCTTTTGATAAGCACACTGGATTCATGCCTTTTTTTTTAATGGATTTAAGACGCGGCAAATGACGCGCCCTTAACCGGTGTTTGAACACGGTTGATGTATTCTGTTTTTCCGCGCCGATAACCATTACGCCATCCTGTAAGCTCCGGACGTAGGTATGCGTGTGAAAAATTAACAGGGTAATCTCAACGTGTGTGGTGTGTTTTTTTTTTGTTTTTTTTTTGTAAATTGTCTGTCGACTTGTGTGGGTTTTAACTATCCCTTCCCCCGCTCCAAAGTTTTCGTAGAGTAAAATAACTCCCACGCATGTCAGCCCAGCTATTGCAACTACAAACACGCGAGCACAGACAGTCACCCGACACCCAAAGAAAAAAACAAAAACAAAAACAAAAAAAAACACCCCCTCCACATACACAAGATAAAAACCCTGACACATTTGAATTATAGAAGCCTGTTTAGTTTTCTTTTTTATTTATTTAAAAAAAAAAATCATCTTCTTTCAGGCTCTAGATGATCATGGGGCTCTACATATTCCTTTGATTTAATATGTGTGGAGTCTACATTATTATGATCATTCTTGGGAAAATAACGGAATGTTTTCCTGTTCTTTTCGTTAATGGCTTTGAGTCCAGGGTCGTCCTAAACTGTTTGAACTATCAAGGCTAAAAAGTGCATCCAGTATACCCTACTATTTTACCGGTAACTGGACGAGATTCTTTCTTTCCCAGATCCATGATGGAAAGTGAACAATTCTTCCATTTTAAAACTAAGTGGTTACATTCAATGGCTCGAAAACCAAAGTAGTTTTATTCCATCATGACCGATTGGACCCTTTATTTTTTTATACTGATGTTCAGTCATTATAAGGCCCGGGAGACTCTCGACGTAGAGGGGTACAAAGTACGAGGCTTGAACAGGTTATGATTGAAGTGATCAGGAAAGCATCCTCTTGGGAGTCGGTTAAACAGAGCAACAGCTCATGCAAAGAAGCTACTCGAGTGGAATCGAGTAAGATAGAAATGTAGTGCGTCTGAGCACTCTTCATGGAAATAGCGATAAAGCAGTGAGAAGCTTGCGACTGTGGGGAAAGTGGTTGTAAGGTGGAAAATAATTCATCACCCACAAGGACACGGATACGCTTTTGGACTCTGTCGAGACTGTAAAGCTCCTGGGCAGCTCTTGTCCGGATGTGACAGCAGTGCTCCAATTTCGGCCTGATCTGGCTCTTGTAAAGGCAGAGGAAAAAGAGGAGTCAGGTACTTACTGGAGTGGTACCGGGAACAGACCGTCTTCTGACTATCTTTAGCGATGGATTGTATGTACGAACTCCACTTGAGATCTGTGTTGAGTCACAATAGGCGATCAAGGCACAGGGCTTCCCTCAGGGAACATCCATTCATCCTGAATGTGGAAAACTCTCGATGGCCAGAGCTTGGCAACTGATCTCTCCTCTGATCTAACTCAAGCAGCTCAGTGGAGAAAAACTAGTCTTAATCTTCGCGGCCAAGACCAGCCAATTCTACGCACTTTGTAGTGAACCGCTTTCAGTTCCTTCATATTCCCCTGGTGAGATATAAATTCAACCTGCCTCTTCCCACGAACTGTTGCAATGTGGAACCGACACCCAAGAGGCTGCTTCCCCGATCACTACAATCCTAACTTGTTCATGTCTAGGGTTAATAGTTATCTTCCGCATATATTCGTATAAGCTGTATTCTTACTCTGTAAACCGCTACAGAAAAAAACTGGTTGATGACATACAATGCCTGAAAGACCAAGCAAGTGACCTTCAACCATCACCAATCATAGTGAACGGATGTTCTCTCTGTGAGGTTCCTTGAACGTCTCTTGAGCCTTAAACTCAACCCAGACCTCAAGTGGAACTCGTACATACGATCCATCGCTGGTGATGTCTGGGAAATTTTTGGTTAGCTGTACCGCTTCAGCAAGTAACTGACTCCTCCTGGTATCTGGCACTTTTACAAGAGAGAGGTCCGGCCTAAAAATGGAGTATTGCTGCCATATATAGGCGGGAGTAGCCCTGTCTTCACTTTAAACTATAGATAAAGCGTCTGCGCAACCTTCTAGGCGACGAATTATTTTCTGCTCAACATCCTCTTTCTCCCAGACGAGGCGACGCAAACATGTCGCTCTTCTATTGCTATTTCCATGGTGAAGGTTCATATGATCTACACGCCTTAGTTCCACTAGTCTTAATCTTCGCGGCCAAGACCCGCCAATTCTACGCACTTTGTAGTGAACCCTTTTCAGTTCCTTCATATTCCCCTGGGGAGATAAAAGTTCCATTCGAGCTGCCTCTTCTCACGAACTGTTGCAATGTGGAACCGACACTCAAGAGGCTGCTTCCCCGATCACTACAATCCTAACTTGTTCATGTCTAGGGTTAATAGTTACCTTCCGCATATATTCGTATAAACTGTATTCTTACTCTGTAAACCGCTACATTGGTAGGCAATAGCACTTTTTACAGGATGAGCAACAATTTAAAAAAGTACTGATCGGCTATAATAATAGTTTTCTTTTCGAGACATTGAATTTAACCAGCCATTGAGATGTTACTGTAAGGACAAAAGAGAGATCGGCTGCCTATATCTGATCATTTAGAGATGTAAAGGGGCCATGATATTCCGTTATATCAAAAGTTAAATCAACATTCTTAACGTTGGAATAAAGTTGCGTAAAGTTCTGTATTTATTGTCTCAGAGGCACTTATGCTTATCTTTGCCTGGCAAAAGGATATTGCAAAGAACCGCTTAATAATTATCAATTATATTGTACCATCAAATAAATATGAATTACATTGTACCATCAAATAATTATCAAATACATTTTGCCATCAAAATCCTCTTCGAGGTGATTTTTTTTCTCACCGCAGTGAGCCATTCAAATTACTTCTGAAATTTATCTCTGTTGTTGTTTTATACAGTGAAGTTCACCCTGTAAAAGGCCCGGGAGACACTCGAAGTAGAGGGTCACAGAGTAAGGGTCACAGTTTATGCAGATAAGTGGAGAACAAAACGGTTAACCCTAGAATAGAAGAGATTAGGATTTTTGTGATCGAGAAAGCATCCACTTGGGAGTCGGTTCCACAGAGTAGTGGTTCGCAAGAAGCTGCTGCTTCAGTTGAAAACTCACCAATAGAATACAAAGGCAATGAAGGTGGTTCGCTATCAATTCCATCTTACCATTGAAACTGCCTTAAAGGTGAGTTTCTTTTCTCATCACAGAGAAGAATCCAAATTATTTGTGAAATTTATCTTAGTCTAGAACAGAAAATGATACTAAGTAAACACTGACTGGAAATCTACTCAATAAGAGATAAGGTTACTGGTCATAAGACATTTAAAGGATTTCATTGTGGAAAATGTCAAGGTGGTTGTTGATCAAGTAATAAACAAATCATTATCTTTCTCATATTTTTTTTAATATGCTTGGCTTAATCAGTATTAATTTTGACTAGTAATTCTAATCTTAACTTTGGTTGCTATCTTTGGGCTTATCGTATACTAACGGACCTAGCCCGCTATTATGACAAACTAAGATATATCGCTACTTGAAATCTTTGAAACAAAAATTTTAAATGAACATTTCATTCATAAATTGGCTGTGAGCACGAAATAAAACATTTGTGTATATTCAGATAGCTAAACATTAAAACTTTGCCGTTTTTAAACAAATGAAACAGGATGTAACTGAACAGGTGTTCTCAGAAATAAAATACACGTATTTACATGAATGAAAAACATAAACTGGTAATTTTTCTAGGAAGAATTGTTTCTCTATGGTATTAATGTTCACTATTTATGAAATGTTGAAGTGGTTGTGGACGTTCAATATATTTTTTCAAAGAATATGACTATAAAGACAGAAGCAATTAATTGGCCGGATGTAGGTCGGCAGGCTTGTTATAGTTAAGGAAAGTTTTACAAATAGATGCCAACTTGTTGAAGACCAAGTAAAATGCAAATTTCATACACTTTTACACTATATAAGACAAAATTCCTAAACATAATTTTTGGTTCCACCGACAAAAACTAAATCATTGGCAATAAAATAAAATTTCCATAAGGTTTTTAGAATGTTAGTTTCTAATTTATATGATACTAGCAGGCTTCGGCTGCTCGTTATCGCTTCGCAAAAGTAAAATTTATTCACTTCTTGAAATATTTGAAACAAAAATATTAAATGAACAGTCCATTCATAAATTGGTTTGTTATAGTTAAGGAAAGTTTTACAAATAGATGCCAACTTGTTGAAGGTCAAGTAAAATGAAAATTTCAAACACTTTTCTGCACTATATGAGACAATATTCCTAAACAGAACTTTTTTGTATATGAAAATCAAAACAATCCTCGAATAAAAGAACAGTAATGAAGGGCAGTTAATTTATGAAATATTTTTTTTTGTTAAATCAATATGCAAATATGAAATAAGAAATAAAAAAAACCGGAGAGGATTGTGAATTGGATGATAGGCGGATCTATCTACTGCGATTGAAGGAAAAAATAAAATGAAAAATAGTCTATAAAATTTCAGAGTTTAGACAGAGACGTTAGACGTATAGAGTTGAAGTAGACATTAGAAGGAACCGGAAACCCAATCCTAAACAGGAAATAAAGGATAAAGTTCTACTCCCACTCAAAAAACCGCGGAGGAGTGTGAACCTTGTAGTAATAGTAGTAATAGTAGTAAAAATATATTGAATTCTTTTGAGATGGAGCATTGTCAAACCTGTAGTATTGGTAGTAATATATCGTGAATTTTAGTTTGACTAGAAAGATTGTCAAATAATTTTGACTGTCATTTTTCTTCATGATTTCACACACTTTAATTTCACTAGTAGTATTAATATTATCATGAATTCTTATTTATTGCCAAACAATATAAATTTTGACGAATATTTCTTTCAGAACTGTTTTATGAGTAACTAGTTTTAACAGGTGAAAATTTCACAGTTTTTCTATTTTCATTTTCTGATACATCTTATATCTTGAGTTAATGATTGAATAAGCTCATGTCGAGTTCTACGACCATAAAATATCCATAGAAATCCCTCTATCAGTTCGTTAAATATTTGAGCTTAACATCTTTAACAAAATATTGTAATATCAATCATAAATATGAATGATGGTCGTTATGTTAAGAAGTAAGGGGGTACAAATGAATATTTTTCCATTTCACTGAAACAGCCGTTAAACACTTCTAGATTTGTTTTTTGTTTGTTTCTTTGTTTCTAGCTGAAACCAAGTATTGTCTTTTCGCCTCTTCAAACGGGATCAAAACGGAATAGTCCATTATTTATTAGCTATTATTGGCAGGAGACATTAAACACGTCTTTCTTTCTTTCTCTTTCTCGTTCTCAGCAAGTAATGACTTTCCCAATTTTATTGGCAGGGTGTAACGGTCGTGCGAACTTACGAAGGGGAGTTCAAGTTTTATTATAGTAGTAATTTTTAGTAATTTTATCTTGAATTTTTATTATCCGATTAACGAGTCTGTAACATTAATAATTTTGTATTTCTTTCTTAATTTCGTCATGTATTATTCTGATTTTACTCTTCCTCATTCAGCCATTTTTTAAGTGTCCAGACCGGAAAAAAAATTCAAGGCCGTGATGTCATTACAAAATGGAGATTATCACCTTTTTAACTACGTTTATATTTTTAAAATATTTTTCTTAGATGAATCCAGATTCACCATTATTAATAATACTGTCCTGTATTTCCTTTCATATTAATTTTGCAGTTGCAACGTTATCACAACGCTTTACTCGGATGGTCGATGTGAGTCAAAGAATAGATGGCGCCGACTGAAAATTAAAAGTATTGGTGAGACTCGTTTCGCCTGATTGAAGACTAGTTGAACTCTCCATCTGCTTTGACCGACTGAATTGCAAAATTCCAACGTCTGACAGGAAATCAAATCTAAACATTGCTCGTTCCACGACTACTCTCGGCGCCATATTTGTTTTTGTTTCCGTCTGATCATATCAATCTAGCTGCCTAAAGATTTCGCCTACCTACCAACCTACGTACGTACCTACCTACCTACATTCCTACATATATACATACATGCATACATAAATACACATGTATCTCTCTTTCACTCTCTGTCTCTCATTCTCTCTCATCTTCTTTCTCTCTCTTTCTCTTTCTCTTTCTCAACCTCTTTCTCTCTCTTTCCCATCCTCTCTCTCATCCATTTTCTCTCTCTTTCTCATCCTCTCACTCATCCTCTTTATCATCCTCTTTCTAATCCTCTTTCTCTCTCTTTCTCATCCTCTCTCTCATCCTATTTCTCTCTCTTTCTCATCCTCTCCCTCATCCTCTTTATCATCCTCTTTCTAATCCTCTTTATCTCTCTTTCTCATCCTCTTTCTCATCCTCTTTCTCTCTCTTTCTCGTCATCTCTCTCATCCTCTTTCTCTCTCTTTCTCATCCTCTCTCATCCTCTTTCTCATCCTCTCTTTCATCCTCTTTCTCTCTCTTTCTCATCCTCTCCCTCATCCTCTTTCTCTCTCTTTCTGATCCTCTTTCTCTCTCTTTCTGATCCTCCCTCTCATCCTATTTCTCTCTCTTTCTCATCCTCTTTCTCATCCTCTTTCTCACCCTCTTTCTCATTCTCTTTCACATTCTCTTTCTCACCCTCTTTCTCATTCTCTTTCTCTCTCTCTCGGACATACACTCTTTTTATAATTTCTCTCTGACTTCATTTATACTTAATATATAAAAAAATTAATATAACTGGAAAATAGTTTTTTTATAAACATATATTTTTTAAAAAAATCGGTATCACTCCAAGCAAGGCTGTACAGCCACTAGCACGCAAGGGGGTTACAGGGGGAGTGAAAGAATTAGGAACAGAAACATCAGCAATCAGGAGGAAAAGAAAAGAGCAATCAGGAGAGCGGTAGATAGCGATTGACATTGCGATTAAATTTCACTAGATTAAAGTTGGCTGGAAAGCATGGAACCGAAAGAGAGTTCCACAAGATAGAATGCGGAATAAGAAACTATCAGAATAGAAATTACAGCTATATCAAGCTATCTCAACTGTAAATTGATGAGATCTCGCCGCCAGTTTATTATTGCGCTTAAATTCATACAGTCTAGGTATCATGGCGAAGAGCTCAGTCGAACAATTACTATGAAAGTATTTTTTTTTAAAAAGGCACAGAGAGGAACTCTTACGTCGGTGGGCAAGTAACTGAAGCCGAGCCGCCAAATCAGGACCAATAATATTGCTAATTCTTCTTTGGATCTTATCAAAGAGTTCCAGAAAATAGCAGAAGCACCGGACCATATATGACACCAATATTCTAAGCATGGACGAGCGGTAGACTTATAGATATGCAAGATAGAGAAAAATTATCTCACTCGAAACAGTGAACCGAATTTCTTTGCAGCTGATCTAGCAATAGATTAATGTACTTTTTCCTCCTCATGTCAGCTGAGAACATTAGCCCGCGAAGGCTCAATAAGTCATTTTCTTGGAGGATACAATCAGCCATGTTGATGGAAGGCAGAGAGGGCTCTGCCAGATGATTATGGGGAGAGGTGTTTAGTTTCAAGAAGTTAAAAGTGACAAGCCATCCCAAGTTAACGACGGTCATATACATACATACATACATACATACATATATATATATATATATATATATATATATATAATATACATATTCACACACACGCACACACACACAAACATATATATATATATATATATATATATATATATATATATATAAACGTGTGTGTGGGCACGTGAGTGTGTATGTGTGTGTGTAATGACAAAAGTACGTAGGTGTAGGTATTAGGTTGGTGCAAAAATAATGACGTAATAATGTCGTTTTTTGACGTTAAAAATACGTCAAAAAACGACATTATTACGTCATTATTTTTGCACCAACCTAATATTAAGAAAAAAAGACCTTTCACTATATTCCTTGAAGGAATTTACAGAGGCTTTTAATTTACAGAGGCTTTTAATTTACAGAGGCTTTTTTATTTTGTAAAATACGAGCAAAATAATGGAATCTGACTGTTTTCAAATTTTCGAATGTATAAATAAACTTTTAAAAAGGAAAACAAAAACTATTTAAAAGTATTTTTTTAAACCTACATATTTTAAACTATCTACCTTAAAGACTTTAAAACATTTGTGCAGTCTTCATAATTAATTTTATTTAGGTTTGGTTTCAATTTTTTTAATATAGATAGCTTCGATAATTTACAATTTATGCTTATTAATTTTATGAAAAAGTATAGATGTATTTTCAACAAGAATTTTTTTTTAAATTGCGAATGTGGACATTAATGCTATTGTAAACATTGAGAAACATTAGATGAATCATTCAAATGAAAATTGAACATTCAAGAGAACGTAGTAATAGTATGGCCAATATATATATTACTTTTTCTATTGGAGATAAAATATCTCAAGGGACATTTAAATTTATATACAATTTTGGTTTTCTGCAAAACGTTATTTCGTGGGGAGTGTCATTACGTATGATTAAATTGGATACATTTAATTTACAGTAGATAGTTTAAAATATCAAGGTTTTAACTAATAATTTTAAATAGATTTTTCTTTTTGAAAAAATATTTAGACATTCCAATAACTTAGTTACCTCCCTTGACGCTTGTACGTGTGTCTACATGATAAAATTTTAAAATCATACAGAACACACTTCACACGTAAAAATTTAATTTTCAGATAAACACAATTTTCTTTTAGAAAAATGAAGAACACAACAATTTTTTTTTCTTAGAAAAAAGAAGACCCGGATGATGGCTTTCTGCTAATATCGGAAGTAGTCGGAATAAAAAGAATATATGTCAGTATTGTAATTTTCTTTCTTCATTTAATAAGGTTACTAAGAAACTTGTCGGCAATTACGAGAGGATCCTGCTAAAAAGAAGTCTAAATTATTTAATGAGACATGTTTTTACGTTCTTTCTATAGATACAAATATTTAAAAAGTTGATATTTCCACATATTATTAAAAAAATTAATTTTTGTTTTTCGATGTAAAATATATTCGATATTAGACATTATCTTTTTTCTGTGTTAGTGACCCAAATGACTTTCTTGAACTGTCAGTGAAAGAATTCTGCGTGAAGGGTAATAAACAATTAAAACTGGTCCGAGAAAGGGTGATAAAGATATCTATATTCTTATCTTTTAATGACCCTTGTGTGTTCTTAGATCTATTGCAATTTTTTAGTGTTTTTGCCAGCATGCGAACGCATACGTATATTCTCCTTCTCTCTATCTGTCTCGCTTTCTCTCTCTCTCTCTCTCTCTATATATATATATATATATATATATGAAGAAAAATATACGGAAAAACAAACAAAAATCCTAATATGCAATTATGCTGTTTTAATGTTAATATAACGTCAACGTCGGACGTTTCGGTCTAGTAGACCATCTTCAGAACATATTCATAAAACATAATTAATATTAGACTATATTTAATTCAACATGAAAGACGATGGACATAAGAGTAAGACTAATCGTCTTTTCAAATTGAATTAAATATAGTCTAATATTAATTATGTTTTATGAAGATGGTTTATTAGACCGAAACGTCCGACGTTGACATTATATTAACATTAATACAGCATAATTGCATATTGGGATTTTTGTTTGTTTTTTTCCGTATATTTTTCTTCATACTTTCGGATCTATATCCATATATTTGCTTACATATATATATATATATATATATATATATATATATATATATATATATATATATATATATATATATATTGTCTTATTATAAGGAATTAGTATACATATATGTACACATACACATAGACACACATACACAAACACATATACATACGCTTCTTATGTTGTGTAGGATTCGTGTGCGTGAACCTGAGTAGTTTTGTTTTTGTCAATATGCGTATATACATACTAGTACGCGTATGTACATGAGTACTCTCTCTATTTATCTATATATTATTGCTTAAAATTTCTTTGCTTATTTTTCATGTACGAAAATGAAGCCAGCAGAAATTCCCTAACAAAAGATTAAAACAGTGCGCGGCGGAAATACCTTTAATATATACCACCCACATAATGGAAACAGATTAGTAACAATTTTCTCGACAGAAATATTTTACCAGACATCCATGCATCGGATATTGCTGCTCCATATGGTCTGGTGTTCCTTTTTTATACTCAGAGATTCTTGATAAACTCCTAAGAAGAGTCTTCAATATCATTGGTCCTGACCTGTCATCTCGGCTTCAGTCACTTTCCAACCGCCGGTACGTAGCTTACCTGCGCCTTTTCTATAAACACTTTCATGGCAATTGCTTTGATGAACCTTCCTGTATGGTACCTATGCGCAATATTAGATTAGCGGCAAGGTTTTCATAATTTTACAGTTGAAACGGTTAGATGTAACCATAAGTTCTATGTTAACAGTTTTTTCTCTCGCACTTCTCGATTGTGGAACTCTCTTCCGGCATCTTGCTTTCCGATCTAATTTGGTCCTCAAAAATTTAAATACAATGTCAATCGTTATCTTCTGCCTTCTCTCTTCTTGTTCATGGTCCCTCTCTCCTTAATAGCATATATTTTTCTCATATTCTCTCTCATTCACTAGCCTCTTGCGTCTTAGTGGCTTTATTGCCTTGTATGAGGTGAAAATGTCTTAATTTACCATTATGTGGGAGATATTCCGGTTGCACGTTCTATTTCTAAAGCAGATAATTGAAACTTGATTTATCACGATGGTTTTCCTTGACCTAACTAGTAGGCTTTATTCGGCTCGAAGAATAATCCCACGGATGGAAAAACAGAATACAGGAGCGTGAGATTGCTAGATCTAGGCCGGTGGACATTAAGTTCACTGTTTAAAATGACGTGGACGTCAAATGAAACATGTGTACCCAATGAAAATAATATTTATGGTAATAAGAAATACATATTGAACTGTTTTTTTATGATACGAAAGACGGTCTTTATGAAGTCGTTTAAACTAAACTCTCCTAATGCCACCTGGCAAATAATAGAGCGAACCTTTTGACAAACCCAGTCTTTGTCTATCTTCCCGGCTCATATGTTGATACGTGTAATGTTGCTAAGCTAAGCATATGTTTCTTTCTCTATCTCTCTCTCGTTCTCGGTCTGTATATATATATATATATATATATATATATATATATATACACTTTCTTCTTTTAAATTCAATCACCATTTTCTGTCTTAATTCTTATACTTTTATTGCAGTCTCACTTTAATGGTAATTTTTCCCATAGTCTCTCGTAATCTATAAAATCTTGCGTCTTAGTGGCTTTATTGCCTTGCTTGGGATGAGATGATTAATATATATATATATATATATATATATATATATATATATATATATATATATATATATATATATGCGGTACTTAGTGGAAAGTGCTCAAAGTTTGTAACCCTGTTGTCACGATCATCAGTCACTCTCTGATGATCTGTGAAAAGAGTGAAACCCAGTGTTACAAACTCATATATATATATATATATATATATATATATATATATATATATATATATATATACATGTATATATATATGTGTGTGTGTGTGAACAGTGAAGTCAACACTCAGAGGCGGCAGGCTGTTTCCTGCTCGACGCAATCGTCCTGACAATTGCGCCTAGCATGAAACAGCCTGTCGCCTCTGAGTGTTGATTTCAATGTTCACTTTTGTATTTATATTTACATACGCTCTATCTCTGAGATTGAGGACTTTATCCGATAAGTATAGCAGACCGTAAAAGTATATTTCTTTATATATATATATATATATATATACATATATATATATATATATATATATATATGCATATATATATGTATGTGTGCATGTATATATATATATAGATAGATAGATATATGTATATGTATATATATGTGTATGTATGTATATATATATATGTATGTATATATAAATGTGTGTATATATATATATATATATATATATATATATATATATATATATATATATATATATATATATATATATATACATGTATATGTATGTATGGGGAGAGAGAGCATCACAAGGGAGGGTGTTTTTAGCATATGTTGGCATATGTTTTCAAATCACTTTCAAGTACGCTATTACAACATAATGTATGTCCGTCATTCTAACTTCTGTCAGGATGTCGTTGTGTTTACCAACGTACTTATACCTATCTGCAATCTTCAATAATATCCAAGCGTATACATATCTATATATTCTGTATCCCCTTAAAAAAGAAGATTTAAAAAAGAAAACAAAATTTTTCTCTTAACTCTTGAACAGCTCCAGAAATAACTCAAAAGAAAAAAAATAATACTTCGAGAGCCAAATACTACTTGTGTGGTCGTTAAATCTGTGTTTTACTTTCTTTCATATATTTTTTATATTTTAATTTTTTTTTTGTCTCAAGAATAGCCTAATGATATTTTTTCTGTTGTCGTGAGGACATTGTATCCGAAAATGACTTCCTTATGTTGAATAGTCATTTTCTGAGTTAGTTTTTGCGCTTAGGAATCTCATCAATATGTGTGTGGATCAAAAACTTGATTCGAAACTCCGTAAGCGGATGATACAACATTTGAGTTTAGAGTTTCGGAATGTCTTTTGAGACCTATCACCACTTGCAATTCCGTCCTGGGTAAGACGATAAACTACATCCGATGTCCTGGGTAAGACGATAAACTACATCCGATACCCTGGGTAAGACGATAAACTACATCCGATGTCCTGGATAAGACGATAAACTACGTTCAACAGAAAGGCCTCCGATCAGGAGGATATGACGAGCGTGGAACCACCTCTTAATTACTGATATTCCCAGGTCCACCCTGACCCGGGGTGGTAGCATCTGGTTGGTTCCCTACTATGGTCAAATAGTTAACCCCAAAACTGGGGTCAAAACACTATGAAAATGTAAAAATAGGTTTTAATACTAGCAAAAAGATTTTTGAGGAAAAATTATTACCAGCAGTAAGGAAAAAAAAGCTTTATAAGAAGTACATTTTTGAATGAAAAATATTACCGGCAGTAAAAATCTTGTCGGCATTGAGGTTGATATGCCGTAAAACAAATCAAACCAAACCAATATATACTGAGATAGATAGATAGATAGATGGATAGATAGATAGATAGATAAAAATATTACCAGCAATAAAAATCTTGTCAGCATTAAATAATCACTGAGGTTGATATGCCGTAAACCAAACCAAACCAAACCAATATATACTGAGATAGATAGATAGATAGATAGATAGATAGATAGATAAAAAATATTACCAGCAATAAAAAATCTTGTCAGCATTAAATAAGTCATTGAGGTTGACATGCCGTAAAACAAACCAAACCAATATATACTGATATAGATAGATAGATAATATTACGAGCAATAAAACTCTTGTCAGCATTAAATAACCCATTGAGGTGTTGATATGCCGTAAAACAGACCAAACGGTAAACCATACCACTTGCAATCATGAACAGAGACTAAATAGGAATGAATATACGATAAATCAAAATATCCGATTTTTTTGCAGTACTTGGGAAGAAGAACCTTTTTCTATATACCTTATCACTTCAGAACATTGCGGATCATGGCTCTCCACAATTTCCTGTCCTTTGTAGCTTTTAATAAATTTTATCATTTTGCTATCGCCCACCATACAACTCTATCATACATTTATTCAAGCTTGTTAGGTCGATTATGTATTGTTTTCCAATGACCCACTTGCATTCCTTCTGTCCTGTGAGTATCAAATTTTCCAAGTCCTCTTTCCTCATTATGTACATTATAAATTTCATTTGTTTCATCGTGTTATTAAACGGGCTTATGGCCACATCAAACTGAAACACTGATTCTCGTACGATTACTGAAGTTAAGCAACACCGTGCTTGGTCAGTACCTAGATGAGTAACCTTTTGTGAATACCAGGTACTGTAAGCTTGGATGTGCTGGTATTGTAATGGATAATGACAGGGTAATGTTAATCGGAGAGCCGAGTACCGATACGAACACCGAAGGTAAGCAACATCCACCCAGGTCAGTACGTATATGGGTGACCGCTTGAGAATACCAGGTGTTTTTAAGTTTGGTGGTGTAATGGATAAAGGCTCTGAATTGTTTATTGGAGAGCCGACTTCCGCTATGATCACTGAAGTTAAGCAATATTCACCAATGTCAGTACCTAGATGGGTGACCACTTGGGAATACCAGATGCTGTAAGCTTGGATGTGCTGGTAGTGTAATGGATAATGACTCTGGAGTGTTAATCTGCTCTCCCCAGATATGGGTTAATTATTAAAACTTGTATCACAAAAAAAAACCCCACTATTATTTCCAAAAAATTGCGTACAAAATATTTCGGCTTTAAATAACGCAGAGCGTTTTTGAATCCTGCTAAAAAAAAAAAGAAAAGAAGAAAAAAATAGCAAAAACACAAAAACAAAAGCATAAGTGTCCTTTTTGTTTCTATTTACTCAGAAACTTTACCATTGCTCACATATTCGGTTCATGGTATTCTCAGCATCCTTCTGTAGAACCACATTTATGTTGCTTCTAATCTCTTCATCTGTGAGGAGATAGCTATACAGGAGGACCAATCTTATGAAAGGTTCATTTCTCTTTGAAAATTTGCTTATCTAGGCATCTTTGTCTACCACATGAAGATGACAAAACATATTCTTGTCTTAAATGACTTTTTATCGACACGTTTTATGTTTTAAAATTAATTTACATTCGTAGATATGCGTCTCCCGCACTTATAGGTCAGAGGGTTAAAAAAAAAAATAATATGCATTCAATAAAAATTTTAAAAATATATAACTTAATATTTGAAAAAAATAAATAATTTAAACTGAGTCCAATTTTATTAGATACATTATTAAAGATCTTGTATTAATTATTCAGTTTCAGGCCGAATATAGTTCTGGGTTTGACAATAAACTACACCGAGCAGCAAGGCCTTTGATCGAGAGATTGGAGATTTTTGAAGAGAGTGGAACCACCAATTAATTGCCCTTGTTCCCAGGCCCAACCCTGACTCGGGGTTGTAACACCTGTTAGGGTGTTAGCTATCGGCAAATAGTGAATCCCCAAACAAAGGCAAAACACTATGAAAGTATAAAATACATTTTTATAGTAAAATGATGAACAATATTAAAGCAAAATTAGCGACAATTCATTTTATAGAAAAAAAAAAAGCTTCCAGAAGAAAAAGAAAAGCAAGCATCTTCCAGAAGATACCGGCTTCTAGAAATTGAAAGTAAAGATCCCGGTTTCCAGAAGATGAAAGAAAAAATCCCGGTCTCTCAGAAGATGAAAGAAGAAATCCCTGCTTCTGGAAAATGAAAGAAATGAAGCCGGCTTCTAGATGATGAAAGAAAAAAATCTCGGCTTCCAGAAGATGAAAGAAAAGAAGCCGGCTTCTAGAAGATGAAAGAAATCCTGGTTTCTAGCAAATGAAAGAACAGAAGTCGGCTTCTAGAAGATGAAAGAAAAAATCCCGGCTTGCAGAATATGAAAGAAAAGAAACCGGTTTCTAGAAGATGAAATAAGAAATCCCGGCTCCCAGAAGATGAAAGAAAAGAAGCCGATTTCTAGAAGATGAAAGAAGAAATCCCGTCTTCTAACAAATGAAAGAACAGAAGCCGGCATCTAGAAGATGAAAGAAAAAAATCCGGGCTTCCAGAAGATGAAAGAAAACAAGCTGGTTTCCAAAAGACGAAAGAAAAAACCCCGGCTTCCAAAAGATAAAAGGAAAAAATCCCGTCTTCTAGAAAACGATAGAAAAGAAGTTGGCCTGCAGAAGATGAAAGAAACAATCCCGGCTTCTAGATGATGAAAGAAAAGAACCTGGTTGATAGATGTAGAAAGAAAAGAACCCGGCTTCCAGAAGATGCAAGAAAAGAACCCGGCTACCAGAAGATGCAAGAAAAGAACCCGGCTTCCAGAAGATGAGAGAAAAGTACCCGGCTTCTAGAAGAGGAAAGAAAAGAACCCGGCTTCCAGAGGATAAAAGAAAAGAACCCGGCTTCCGGAAGATGAAAGAAAAAATCTCGGCTTCCAGAAGATATAAAAAAATCCCGGCTTCCAGAAGATGAAAGAAAAGTTCTTGGCTGACAGGAAAACATTTATCTGTAGTTGAAGGCATGCAATTGCGTGCAAAATATACTTAATTGACTTCATAAAATTGTGTTCAAAATATTTAGATTTCGATATTAAATGACCCATAGAGGTGTTGATATGCCATTAAATAGAACCAACCAACAAATCAGACTGAATACAATCATTTTTTTTATTAAAAATATTAACGAGATGCGATATCGCTACTGAATGTATACGAACTTAAATTCCCTAGTAGTTAAAAACTGTATTGTGTTAAGGCATTTTCTTCATTTAAATTTTATTATAAAATAATGATTTTAATCCTGTCGTTGAAAGATTTTAAGGAAAAAAAATGATATATTATTTGAATAATATGAAGGTTTGCAATGTTTTGTCAATTAAAATCAACTAATGCTCGAAAAGTTTGTTGCAAAAGAAAAAAAACCATGGTCGCGTTTTATGTATTTTTGTAGGTGACAAAAAAAAGAAAGATGTATTTTAGCCACTTTTAAATAGCTTAATCTTTTCTTAAATAGGACCAATTAAATTAAATTTTGGAGGAAGATCTGGATGGATCAAGGGATATTAATTCGTAAATGAGATATCACATAATACCGCTTGGCTGGCCTCTTTGAGGTTTGCCATTATACTGGGACACTTGTATATTTCGCTTCGCGCCGAGGGCCCGGCAGTTCCTCTGATCATTTCTTGTAACCACTACCAATATAATTAGGACTCTTGTGACGTCCCCCCGGTGTCCGCTCCGCCAAATGTGACGTCTGCCTGGCTGCGTCCGTCGTGCTATCCTGTCCTGTGACGACCAACTGGCTTGGTATTGGTCGCGGCACCAAATGTGACGTTCGAACCTTTTGGTGATTCGGATGGGAATCTGGTTAGATTCGGTATCAGCCTTGTCGTTCCCAGCTCGCCTCCAACGTCTGGTTACCGAAGTAACTGTTTTGATTTCCAGTCTAACCTACCCACGTTGTGATTTGATCTTAGGCAGACGAAATCAATCAGTCGCTGGGCCGTAATGCAAGCCGAGTTCGATCAAGGGTAACACCGCACAAGTATATGTAAAATAAAATAAAATAATAACTCGAAAAGTTCAAATGTGTTAAAAAAAAGGATAACAATATTTTATATCTGGTTGCTGAATACAGGACTGCGTCTTCTTCCCAACCCGCTATATGGATTCGTGACACTTTGTGTTTGTTAGGCGAGTCTTAACATCTTAAGTTGTTTGTTCTTTAAGAAACTGGTTCTTGGTGTATCTTCAGGCGATATTCGTAAAACTTGTTTTAATGGTATGAGTCTAAGTCGTTCTTCAAAAATAAATTGTTCTTGGCTAGAAGTTGAGGTCGTGATGCCTGGAATCTTTCAAGTCAGCTATCTGCGAGGCGGGTGCAACTCCAACTGCGAACTTCACTCAACTGCCTCTCAACTGGAACTGGAACTGGTACTGCTTTTCGCTCGCTGCGACTCTGCTTATATGGACGTCGACCAAAACCGGGGTGGGCTTGTCGGGGTTTGAGGTTCCTTGATAATTCTAAATCCACAATCCACTTCTTTGTTTTCGGTCAGGAAAATTTATTATTTTCCATTTTTGGAAGTCTTTCGTCTTCCCACCTTCTTCTGTTCTCATATTGGTATCTCACCATACCGTCAGAGGGTGTCAACGGGTTTCCCCTCTCTCTCACAGTGGCATCTCACCCTATCCCTTCAGGGGGCGCAACAGGCCCCCCTTCTTCTTCACATGATTACCTCCGCCTAACGCTCATGCCACCATCCAGCCAAAGGGCGCTCAGCGGCGTAGGTGTGGCCAGACTAGCCTCGGTTTAAAAAATCTTGCTCAAAGAAAAAAAAATTGTCTACCTTTTTCTTTTTTTTTCTTTTTCATTTCTTTCTCTTTCTTTCCTTCTGCCCGACAACAAACCTTAGACTCTTATCTTAGTCAAATGTCACTTGGACTTTATCACGCAGGGCCTTCGCCAAACAAGTGGGTGGTCAATTGGACGTATTTGCATTCTGTTGCTAATTAACTGTTCTGATAAAATAATTTCGCTATCATAGCCAGCCTTGACAATAAACAGGTGTTTTTCCCAAATGACATGGAGGTGGTTCCACGGACATTTTGGTTTCGGTCAAGTTTGACCTAATTAATTTTCATCTCTTTAGAACTCTGCGGGAGGTTGCGCGTGCATTTTGTTTTTCGGTCAGTGCGTGCGTTAATTTCTATTTCCCAGTTTCTGTTTCGTGGGGGTCTCGGCCAGCCTGAAATTTTCATTATCCTTGTCATAAATTAATTTAAATCCGACACATCCGCGACCCTACTTTCCTCGCTAATGAGAATTAAAACCCTTTTCTGTTAGAAAAAAGATAACATCGCTTAGTGTCCTTTTCGTGATGGCTTCTTATCACCTTAATTTAATTCTCGCCTTTTTTTTCTTTCCAGCAACCCTAAATGGTGTCACACTCTCCAGTCTTTGGTAATTGTATTGTTGGTCTCTTTTCCTAAGAACTTGTAATTCAGAAAGTATTTTCAATGCCCAGACTTTTTTCAAGGTTTTAAATTTCTCACCAAAGGTATGTCTTTA
Organism: Acanthosepion lycidas; assembly: GCA_963932145.1. Taxonomy (NCBI): domain Eukaryota; kingdom Metazoa; phylum Mollusca; class Cephalopoda; order Sepiida; family Sepiidae; genus Acanthosepion; species Acanthosepion lycidas. The sequence goes on from OZ010599.1 coordinate 19,186,893, forward strand.
TCTTGTTGCTACCATATTTGGAAGACATATCTTCGAACCCGTCTATTGTTAATAGTTAAAGTACACCAAACCGGTGCAGAGGAGATGTTCATATAAGGCCCTCGTTTCTAGTTCCTATTTATATGCCTCTAAACCTACTCATTTATTGAGAAATCTTTCATATTGCGAATTACAGCAGACTTTATCAATATTTTCACGTCTTATTTACATTTCACACTGACTGACCTTTTAAAAGTTTTCCCTTTAAAATTTTAAGAAGGTTTTCTCAAGGATCGGACAAACTTTCAACTTTGATGGTATTGAAAGAAGAAGAAAAATTAAAAGTATACAAAAAAAAAAAAAAAAAAATTAAAATAAAAAAAAAATAAAATAAAAAAAATAAATAAAATAGGTCTCAGAAGAAAAGAAAAGAGTTCCCAGGAGAATAAAGAAAAAAAAATCTAGCTTCCAGAAGAAAAAAATGAAGCCAGCTTCCAGAATAAAAGAAAGCAAATTTTGAAAGAAAAATAAAAAGAAGCCAACTTCCAGAAGAAAAGGAAATGCAGTAACCTTCGCAAGAAAGAGAAAACAGTGTTTACCGAAGAAAGAAAAAGAAGGGAACACATTTTCCAGAAGAAAGAAAAGAACTGTTTCCAGAAGAAGGAGAAGAACTCCGTTTCCAAAAGAAGGAAAAGAACTCAGTTTCAAGAAGGAGAAGAACTCAATTTCAAGAAGAAGGAAAAGAACTCAGAAAAAGAAGGGAACACATTTTGCAGAAGATAGAAAAGAACTGATTCCAGAAGTAGGGGAAGAATTCAGTTTCCAGAAGAAGGAAATGACCTAGTTCCAGAAGAAGATCTTAGTTTCCAGAAGAAGGAAAATAACATAGTTTTAGGAAGAAGGAAAAGAATCAACTTTTTAGAAGAAAAGAAAAACAGATTTCAATGAAGAAGAAAAACAGCACAATGAAGAAGGAAAAATGAAAAACATCCAGAAGAAGACAGAAAAGAAAAATGTTTCCAGTAGAAAAGAGAATACAATAGCGTCCTTAAGAAGAGAAAAAAATAGGATTCCTATTGAAGAAGAAAGAAGAGAGCACAGTTTACAGAAGAAAGAAATGAACTCAACTTCCAGAAGAAGATAAAGAGTACCCGGCATATAGAATAAAAGAAAAAAAATTCCAATAGAAAGAAAAAAAAGCCTTCAATAGCGAGAAAGGAAAAGAGTACCCAGAAGAAGAAAATCAAAGAACTACCAGAACAAGAAAGAAATTAAAACATCTTCCAGAAGACAGAAAAACATCTTCCAGAAGAAAAGGAAAAAATCCCAGAATAATAAAGAAAAGAAGACAATTCCCAGAAGACAAATGAGAAGAACACATCTTCCAGAAGAAAAGAACAAAAAAAAACTTCCAGAATATGAACGAAATGAAGACAATTTCCAGAAGGCAAATGAAAAGAACCCAGCTTCCAGAAGAAAAGAAAAACCTTCCAGAATAAGAACGAAATGAGGACAATTTCCAGAAGGCAAATGAAAAGAATCCAGCTTCCAGAAGAAAAGAAAAAAAAAAACTTGCAGAATAAGAAAGTAATGAAGGCAATTTCCAGAAGACAGATGAATAGAAACCAACTTCCAGAAGAAAGAAAATCTTCCAGAATAAGAATGAAAAGAGGATAATTTCCTGAAGGCAATTGAAAAGAAGGCAGCTTCCAGATGAAAATAAAAATTGCCTAATAACAAAGAAAAGAAAACAATTTCCAGAAGTCAAATGAAAAGCACTCAGCTTTCAGAAGAAAGAAAATACAAGTGCTTAAGAAGAGGATAAAAGAGCAGGCCAAAGAAGAGAATAGAGCTCACCTTCTAGAAAAAAAGAATAACACAAGTTCTAGAAGAAAAGATAATCGTTTTTAATAGAAATAAAATAAAACAGCTTCCAGAAGAAAAGAAAAGTACACAGCTTCCAGAAGAAACAGGAATAGATTCCAGAAGAATGAAAAGGAAAGAACTCACAGAAAATGAAGAAAAGAAGATCACTTCTAGAAAAAAATGTAGAAAGAAAAAAAAGCGACCCTAGAAGAAAGGAAAGAACTTCCAGAAGAAGAAAGAAAAGAAAATGTCTTTCAGAAGAAACGGAAAATGATTCCAGTAGAAAAAAGGAAACAATTCCTAGAAAAGAAAAGAAAACTGCTTCCAGAAGAAGAAAGAAAAGAATCAGGCTTACAGAAGAAAAGAAAAAAAATTCCAGCAGAAAGAAAAAAAAAACAGATCCCCAGAACAAACAAAAGAGCTTCCAGAAGAAGAAAGAACAGAACGCAGCTTCCAGAAGAAGACGGATGAAGACCCAGCTTCCAGAAGAAGACGGATGAGAACCCAGCTTCCAGAGGAAACAGAAAAAAGAAAAGAACACAGAAAAAAGCTTTCAGTACAAAGAAAAGGAAGCAACTTCCAGAAAAGAAAAGAACACAGTTTCCAGAACAAGCGAGAAAAGAACTCGGCTTACGGCAGAAAAGAAAGAAAAAAAGCTTTCAGTAGAAAGTAAAGGAAACAGTTCTCAAAAGAATGAAAAAACAGCTTTCAGAATAAGAAATTCCAATCAGATCTATCTTATTTAGCATGCTTTTTATAACCCTCGTGACAGAGACTTTTCGATAACTATCTACTTTAATTACTCTCCACCTGAGAGATCGATAGATAGATATATAGATAGATAGATAGATAGAGAGAGAGAGAGAGAGAGAGAGAGAGAGAGAGAGAGAGAGAGAGAGCGGATGTTAGTCAAATCAGGAGAATAGGGAGGTTGATTAGCCAGTTCAAAGCCACAATCAAACACGGCATCCATTGAAACTAAGGACTTGTGTGCTGAAACAGTCCTGATGAAACAAGAACTCCTTTCCTTAGTTTCTCTAGGCGACTTATGAATGTTTTATTGGAGATTCTGGCTAGAAAAATTGTTTAACACGACACAGTGAGCCTGGCTGGGATTCATTTCGTGAGCTTATTCGCAACGCACCCTGGAATGAAATCTTTTATCTTCTCGTTGAAACCAAATAGCTAGTTGTCTTCCCGAAGGCAGTTCTTTTTTTGTCCTTTTTTCTCACTAAAGTCTTCTTATTATCTCACTCTTGCGTCTTAGTGTCATTATCGCCTTACTTAGGATGAGATATTTGAAAGAAAAAAAAGGTGACACTGTGTTTGTTGATAGCAGGCACAGAAAGTAAACTTACAGGACATCTTAGACAAGGTAGTAAAAGATAATGGAAAAAAAGGATTAGCCATCGACTGTAAATAGACAGGAAGAGGAAAGGATCAACATGGGAATTATATCCTGGAGATACCGCCATAAAACATGTAAAGAAGTTTAAACGTCTGGGTATTTTTAAACAGTTTAAACATGGAAACCGCTCGTGTCTATAGACATTTTTCCCAATCGTCTATTAGGCCAGAACCTCTTATTATCTTTTTGTTACTGTAAAGAAGTTTAAATATATGGGTATTTTTTTAAACAGTTGAAACAAGGAAAATGCGACAAAGGAATCAGGAAAATCTCTTTGTAATGGGATATCAGTCTTGCCTGTGTACTAACGACAATCTCCCCAAGAGAAAACTAGAGGCAACAGAAATGTGCCCTACAGAATGATGACGAGAATTCTATGGAGGGATTGCGTAAACAACGGAAATGTTTTACGGAAAATTAAATCGAAAAAGGTACTTATACCTAGAATCAGAAAAAGGTGCAGTTTATTGGATATTTTATAATTAGGAGGATGGGTTTGGAGAATTTCCAACTCACATGCTATATCGACAGTAGAAGGGACAGTGGGCCACTTTTGCGACGAGCTTGTGTAATTAGATGGCGGTATGGGAGGCCGGAGTTTTGGTAAAGCGACAAATGTTTTTAAGGACTACAAGGGATAGAAAATGGTGGAGGGAGAGCCATAAACGCGAAAATCAAGATTCGCTGCAACGGGTCTGAATGGAATAATGATGATGATCCTGAAACATCGCCGCTTTTAATACTTCAATCCCATAATTTTAGGCTAGTCAGGGTAGACACACCAGAGTTTTCTTTGCGTCATATCAAACTCTCTTAATGCCAAAATCAAAATATTTTGTACATAATTTTATTTCATTTTGTTTAGATAATAATGATTTTAGTGATACAGTTTTTACTAATTAACTCATAGCTAGAACGAGAAGAGTTGGATTCATGCCTTTTCCAAGGGTTTTACGCTCGAGTATAACGAACCCTGATGCAATTGGAACTCGACTCTCTAATTAATAATTCGGCGCCATTATCGACTACACCACGCGCACATACAAACTGGTATTGCCAAGCAATCACCCATCTAGCTACTGTTCAAGTTCGACGTTGCTTAACTTTTAATTTTTTAAGGAAATAATGATTTACTGGTACACTTCCTACTAATTAACCCATAGCTAGGGGAAGAACAGGTGGATGCCTTTTCCAAGGATATTTGTGCATAAGTGACTATAACAAACCCAACTGGAATTGGAACTCGTTTCTCAGATTAACAATTCCGAGCCAGTATGCATTACACCACCCGCACATCCACCTGGTATTGCGGGTAGTCATCCATCTAAGTACTGATCAGATTCGACGTTGTTTATCTTTCACCTGCAATAATTTGGGTTGGGGGTAATAATGATTTACTGATACAATTCCTAATAATTAACCCATAGATGGGGGAAGGGAAGAAGTTGATTCAGAGCTTTCCCATGTGTATTTGCGCGTAAGTGATTATATCAAACCCAGCTGGAAACAGAACTCGGCTCTCCGATTAACAATTCAGTGCCTTTATCGATTACACCACCAGTGCATGAAGCTTATAGCACCTGGTATTCACAAGCTGTCACCTATCTAAGTACTGACCTGGATGTATGTTGCTTAACTTCGGTGATCGTATCGAAACTCGGCTCTCCGATTAACAATTCAGAGCCTTTATCCATTACACCACCAGCATATCTAACTTTATAGCACCTGGTATTTCCAAGCGGTCTCCCATCTAAGTACTGACCTGGGTGGATGTTGCTTAACTTCGGTGATCATATCAGAACTCGACTCTCCGATTAACAATTCAGAGCCTTTATCCATTACACCACCAGTATATCCAAGCTTACAGCTCTTGGTATTTGCAAACGGTCGCCCATCTAGGTACTGACATGGATGAATGTTGCTTAACTTCGGTGATCATATCAGAACTCGACTCTCCGATTAACAATTCAGAGCCTTTATCCATTACACCACTAGTATATCCAAGCTTACAGCTCTTGGTATTTGCAAACGGTCGCCCATCTAGGTACTGACATGGATGAATGTTGCTTAACTTCGGTGATCATATCAGAACTCGACTCTCCGATTAACAATTCAGAGCCTTTATCCATTACACCACTAGTATATCCAAGCTTACAGCTCTTGGTATTTGCAAACGGTCGCCCATCTAGGTACTGACATGGATGAATGTTGCTTAACTTCGGTAATCGTATCGAAACTCGGCTCTCCGATTAACAATTCTGAGCCATTACACATTACACCACCTGCACATCCTGGTAGTCCTAAGCGGTCGCCTATCAAGCATCGAGAGACGAAATGAAATGAGAATGAACTCATGCAATATATCACTATTTACTCAAACGGCATATCTTCATTGCCAGCATCACTAGTCTTGTGCTCTTGGGACATTATGAAGTAACATATACGACTTGGTTGGCCGGGGATAGCTGAAACCACCGAATGAGAAAACGCGGATAAGGAAGGTCGCGGCATAATGCGGCTCGTTATTTTCAGAAATTCTTAAATATAAGATGAAAATTTATCCAATGGACGAAATGGAGGGTGTGATTCTGAGAAGGTGCCTTTTTTTTCTTTATCTAGTAATCGCCATATCGTTACGAAGTGGAGTTGCTCAATTAAACATTTCTGTAACGAGAATACTAGGCTTACTTGTTTCGGTTTGTCATGGAAATAATCCGTGAACTAAGATAATACGATTGCAAAATATATTGTAATGTTGCTGCTGCTACTACTACTACTTCTACTACTACTACTACTGCTACTTCTACTACAGTCTGTGTTAAAAGAACTTGAGCTAAATATACGAGCAAGAACAGATTTACCTACTGTTTACATACTGAATGGGATTTTACTTGCAAAATCTTTATCCTGCCACTGCAAGTGACTCAGATGAATGAATGATAGCGTACTGGAATTGTATAGTTGTGTTGTCATATCCTGCTATGGCAACAAAAAATGACCATGATCGATCTGAACCTTTTAAAACCCTTTATTCTACATTCAACACCATCATTGATAAGACACCACAAGTGTTGAAACAAAATGGCTATTTTGTGGTGATTTTATAACATTTTTACGTTATAATTTCCGAATAAATAATTATATTTTCTCTAATCTGTACTGAGCACTCTTTTAAGAATAGTATTAGTTGGTTATTTGAATTTATTCCGTATACATCAATCCTATACTTGGATATATATATATATATATATATATATATATATATATATATATATATATATATATATATATATATATATAGGCAGCAACTTTTCTTTCAAACATTTTTCATTGAATACGGCCGAAAAGGAAGATTGATGTAATGTTTTTCCTGCATGATAACATTTTTCCGTTTTGTAGGAGTTAAAGAATATAAATGTTATCCATAATTTTTATTGTCTCAAGCGCTTTCGATCAATTCTGTAGCCATTTTAAACGGAGTTTTGCCTCCGGTTTTTCTTTTTTTTTTTTTCCTCATTTTTTGACTGTTATATTGTAAATTATGTTTGTGCACTTTTTTGAAAAAGAGCGTTCATTCCAAGCTCTCACACGACTGTAATTCACATGAGTAACCTTCTAATTTTTATTTTAAAAAAGATCTTTTAACATTCCATTTCCACTATTAAATAATGTAAGGATGATGATAAACGATAACTGGTTGATATAGAGAGCCTCTCGAATAGCAAGATGTTTCTGATAATCGGATTTGTATAGAATTCTTGTTTTCAACCAGAATTTTCCTTAAGGTTTCTTGTAGATTATGGATTAATAAATATTTATGGTCAGATAAGTGACACATAAGACGTTTACTCACGGGAGTGGTAATCTGTCCGATATAGATATTTGATGAAAAATGCTTGAAAATGTCTATAAAAGTAGTCCTTGAGACAATAGAAATTATGGACAATTTTTTATAACTCCTACAAAACGGAAAAAAGGTTAAAATACTGGAAAAAAATTAAAAATAGTTCAATCGTTCTTTTCGGTCGTATTATATATATATATATATATATATATATATATATATATATATATATATATATATATATATATATATTCTAGTGTTCGCCCAGTACAAGCCCAATAGCCACATAAGGTAGTGGGTTACTGTGTGATGTTTTATGAGCGTAAGAACGATTAAGATATGAAGTGTATGGGTATATGCTGAAAAGATAAGATTTTAACCCTAAACTTGAAGAGGTGAAAATTATAGCACCCGTAATTGGGAAAATGTATTGTGGAGTAGCTGAACACCTCTCACCCACCAATATGAACTGGTCTAAGACTAAACAGCATTCTCTCTTACAGAAGGAGAGAAGTTAACGATTACGATTAACTCTGCTTGTGGACACTCTGCCTCTGGGTGGAGAGGAACCCAAACGAGGCTCTACTGATGGGCAGAATCTCGTCTGGGGAGGTAGACAGCTACGCAACCCCGTGTATACGGGGTCTACGGGCAATTTTTGCTCGTAAACACTCACGTTAGAAACCGGCTATGAATACACAGTAGATGCTGCACAGATTTATGCATATAAATGGGTTATCTTTATGTAGGCATAATTAGTAAAGGCGGTGATATGTGTGTTTTATGTTATACGCCCTTGTGCAAATTAACTGAAACAACCGATTTAGTTTCCTTTCTTTCATCATTCGGTCAGTTTTAGGCCCACTGGAGTGACAGGGTGTAATCGATTTCTATTTTTTCCTCAGATTTGGACGAATCTATTTTCGGGGTATATGCTGAAATTTGTTTGGCCTTGAAAAATATTGCGTCATCCGTGATTGCATCAGATTTTTATCGCGCCCAGACACTATTGTTTCGATTGTTGATTAGTTGTCCTGCGGCCATTGTCTGTGATAAATGTTACTCAAAGGAAGCAGACAAAAATTGTAATGCTGCACGAACACAAACCAAAGTACTATAGACTGGCTCGGGATCTCTCCTGATTTAAATCCAGTCAAGAATCTGTGGTCAATCTCCAAGGAACGACTTCGGAGAATGGACACACGTAGTATTAACATGGGCACTGGGTCATGTTTCATTGGAAAAATACAAAAAAATCAAATAATAAAAGAATTATTCGTTTTGTTTCAGTTAATTTGCACAAGGGTGTAGTTTTCTTGAAGATATAATACAGTTTGATTTAAGAAATGTCAGGTTATTGTATTGATTAATGTCATAAAAATGTTCTTTCATATTGGTTGATAGACTGTTCGTATTTTTACTATAAATATGTATTATTGGAAATTTATATATATATATATATATATATATATATATATATATATATATATATATAAATGAATTGTTGGTATATTTACCGTAAAATGTGTTTTTAAACTTTCCTACTGTTTTTATTTTGTTTAGTTAGGAGGTGATTATTTCCCCATGGCGGAGGCCCGAACAGATGCTACCACCCTCTGTTAGCGTCGACATGGGAATAACAGCAATTACGAGATGGTTACACGCCCGGAAACGTCCAAACTCCCGATCAGAGGTATTGCTGCCAGATATAGTTTATCGTCTTACCCAGGACTATATTTTAACAGGTTTTGATTCGTATGGATACCAACTACGAATATATAATGTTAAAATCAAATAATTATAGAAGCTTAAATATCTGGGAAATATTTTAACAGGGGACAGAATATGTTACACCGAAATCCGAAGCTGCATTCGATTAACAAATGATAGATTCAGAAAACTAAGGAAAGTAAGAAGAAACAGGAAAATTTCGTTCAAAACAAAGAAAAGGGTAATAAACTGCTGCGTAGTATCACATTTCTTACATCAGAACAGAGAAAGTAGCCTTCCAGAAACTAAGCAAAGTATAAAGAAATATAAAAATTTCGTTATAAAAAATAAAATAGTACTGAACTGTTGCGTAATATCTCACTTCTTACATCAGGATAGAGAAAGGTGCCTTCCAGAAACTAAGCAAAGTATATAGAAACAGAAAATTTCGTTAGAAAAAATACAAAGTGTACTGAACTGCTGCATAATATCTTATTTCTTAAACAGAATAGAGAAAGATGACTTCCAGAAAGTATAGAGAAACAGAAACATTTTGTTAGAAAGAAAGAAAAGAGTACTGAACTGCTGCGTAATATCTCATTTCTTAAATCAGAATAAAGAAAGATGACTTCCCGAAACTAAGCAAACTATTAAGAACAGGAAAGTTTCGTTCTAAACAAAGAAAAGAATGTCGAATGTGATGTAATATCAATCCTTTTTATATGATAGTGGGTGTTGGCTAATTTCCTAACAGATGAAGAAACGCCTTAAAGCGACAAAAATGTACCTCTACAGAAGGATTCTGGGAATTAGAAAGAGACAGCTGAAATTTCTAGAATATTTAATGAGGAAATAGGGCTTGTAAAATCTAAAACTCTCAGGGCATACTGAAGGTAAAAGTAAGGAGGGGAGGAATCGGCAGAGGGTCACCTACTTAAATATCTTATGTGAATAGATGTCAGAACCGGGAGTGGTAGGGGTGGTAAAAAAACAACCGTTACTAAGACGTTCAAATGATAGGAAATTGTGGAGAGCTATGATCGCTCAGGTCATGAAGGAACGCAAAGAAATAAATGTTTTAAATTTTAACCTGTTTTGTTTTCACATATGTGCGTTATAACCTAGTTATCTCTGCTGCTAACAAGCCTCTGCGATGCCTTATTTTCGTTACCCACAATGCAACACCATCGCCATTATTATCGGAGAGCTGTGCTGTTTCAACAAAAGATATTAAGTCTTATCTCATTTGTCTGTAATTCGATACTGTAAGTCAAGTGCCGACGTTAGTTGTCATATTCTGCTTTAAAGACTTCTTTTGTGTGCACGCGTGTGTGTGTGTGGATGGGTGGGATTGTTCTTCGTAAGTTTCTCGTCGTCCACCCTTGCTAGATGACCGGTCGTTCGGTCATTTTGCTTGGGCGGCTCTGTGTTTTGGGTTGATGTTGAAAAAAAAAAAAATGAAATTCTTGAAAATAATCATTCGAGAACAGAGAAAGGAGGAGGAGATTACGCGAGGAAATTCGAGACTTGCCTGATACCAGAAAGAAAGAAAGAAAGAATGGAACAATGAAGAAAATGACAAAATTTAAAAAGAAAGTAAGAAAGAAAGTGAGAGAGAAAGAAAGAAAGATAGAGGGAGAGAGAGAGAAACAGAGAAAGAAACAAACAAAATAAAAGAACAATCCAAGAAAATAAAGCCAAAGCGTCTGATGCAGGAAAAGAAGGAAAAAAGAAAGAGAAAAAGAAAGAATTGAACAATGGAGAAAAAGACAAAATTTAACCAAAGCAAGAAAAGAAACTAAGAAAGTGAGAGAGAGAAAGAGAGAGAGAGAAAGACAGAAAGACAGAAAGAAACAAAAAAAATTGAGAAATGCTAGAAAATAAAGCAAAAGCGAACAATGCAGGAAAAGAAAAAAGAAAGAAAAATAAGCAGGTAAAGAGAGAAAGAAAGAACACAATAAAAGAACTAAAAAAGAACAGAAAGAAAGAAACAAACAAACAAACAAACAAACAAACAAAGAAACAAAGAAAGTGAGAAATGGATAAAAAATAGGAACGAGAGTGTGAAAAGTGAAATAGAGGGAGAAGGTTATGAAAGAAAGGAAGAGGGACAATATAAAATAAAGAAAGAAAAGGATGAAGGAAAAAGAGGAGGGAACTGAGAAAAAGAAAGAATGGGAAGCTGTGAAAGGGAAAGAGGAAAAGAGAAAGAAATAAAGAATAAACGAAGATGGAAAGAAAGAAGAAGAAATGAATAAAAACATAGGCGGAAGAAAGAGAAGAATGGTAGGAAAATGAAAAAAATGACAGAACGAAAAAAAGAAAGAAAGAAAGAAAAGAAGAAAGAAAGAAAGAAAAAAAGAAAGAAAGAAAGAAAGAAAAGAAGAGAGAAAGAAAAGAAGAAAGAAAGAAAGAAAAGAAGAAAGAAAGAAAGAAAAAAAGAAAGAAAGAAAGAAAAGAAGAAAGAAAGAAAGAAAAAAGAAAGAAAGAAAGAAAGAAAGAAAAGAAGAAAGAAAGAAAGAAAAGAAGAAAGAAAGAAAGAAAAGAAGAAAGAAAGAAAGAAAAAAGAAAGAAAGAAAGAAAGAAAAGAAGAAAGAAAGAAAGAAAAAAGAAAGAAAGAAAGAAAAGAAGAAAGAAAGAAAGAAAAAAAGAAAGAAAGAAAGAAAAGAAGAAAGAAAGAAAGAAAAAAAGAAAGAAAGAAAGAAATAAAAGAAGAAAGAAAGAAAGAAAGAAAAAAAGAAAGAAAGAAAGAAAGAAAGAAAGAAGGATGACAGTGCAGACACAAATGAATGAATAAAAGAAAGATAGATGAAAATGATGGAAGGAAGAAGAAAAAAGAACGAAAAATGCAAGAAAAGGACGAAAATGAGAAAAGAAGAAATAAATGAAAAACAGAAATGAAAAAAAAGGAAGGAAGGAAGATAGAAACGAAGAACGTCAAGGAATGAACGATGAAAACAAAGGAAGCGAGAAAAATGAAAGAATAAATAAAGCAAGGAAGGAAGGAAGGGAATGAAGCAAATATAGAAACAGGAAGGAAGCAAGGAAGGAAGGAAGGGAATGAAGCAAATATAAGGAAGGAAGCAAGGAAGGAAGGGAATGAAGAAAGGAAGTAAACAAAAGAAAGCCAGAATGAAAAAACGGAAATAAATGAAAAATACATAAAAATAAATGAAAGAAAGAAGAAAAATAATGAAAGAAATAAAGCAAGAAAAAAAAGAAAACACAGAAAAAGGAAGTTTCTTTGAATCCGGAAATATATATATATATATATATATATATAATTGCTTATACATTATGAAATGGACAAAGTCCGACAATTATTTTAAGACATTTTTTTGAAAAATTTCATAGAAAACATGCATCCTCCGACAAGAATCGAACCTGTATCCTATACGGAACCGTTATATAGCCTGACGTGCTTTTACCGATTGGGTCACAGAGGAGCATCCGGTTGGCAATGTCAATTTTACTGTTTTTAAACTACAATTCTCCTTGCTAACCGAAATGCTCCTCTGTGGCTCAATCAATAAAAGCACGTCAGGCTATATGACATTTCCGTATAGGATACAAGTGCGATTCCTGTCGGAGGACGCATATTTTCTATGAAAATTTCTCGGGCATTCAAGCCGGTAAATGTCGTTAATACTGTTTATTATAAGCAGAGCATTTATTTAAATATTTGTTCTCCTTCTCTCAGACGAGTTACCATCCAAGGTTATAGAATTCAGTCTATCCTGCAATTTACCCATAGCTGGGGCAGAAGAAGAGGATTTATACCTTTTCCAAGGGTATTAGCACGTAAGTGAATGTAATAGATGTGACTGGAATTCGAACTCAACTCTCCGATTAGCTTAATCCGAGCCGCTATCCATTACTCCCTAAATTAAGATAATTGCTAAATGACTAAGGCCGACTAAAAAAAAAAAAAAAAAAAAAAAAAGAAGGATTTGGATAGGAAAAAGAGGAAAACGAAGAATACTGGAAAAATTGGAAAAATATAAGAAGGAAACGCAAGAGAAATTTTAGATAATAAAAATGGAAGATTTTTTATAAATGACAGAAAAAGAAAAGAGAAAATAAGAAAAAAAAAAACAAGATAGAAAGAGAAAAACGGCAAGAAAGAAAAATTGAAAAAAAAAAATTAACGAAGAGGCAAAAGTAACCGAATGTAACATTGAAACAGTAATGGCGACATATTTAATGAGTTAGACATTGCGCATGCGCACTGAAAAATTTATTTCGTTTCTGCACTCTTTGAACCGGCACATATATAAATACACAGACAGTGATACTTACCTGGCCCAGGGATCCGTCACTGAGCTGGTCGTATGGCGGCTACAACTAGCACCTTGGACCAGCTATGACAAGCTTAGACCAGTTCTGATCAGCTTGGTCCAGCAGCCCGAGTGAAAACATTTGGGTCCCCACGTTAAAAACTGGCCTTGTGTCACAACCTGACTCAGTGTGGGGGTCAAGTAAATCTCTCTCCCCATACATAAATGCACACACACACACACACACGCATACACGCTCACACACACACACACACACAGACATATATATATATATATATATATATATATATATATATATATATATATATATATAGGGAGTGGCAGAAATACCTCCCACGTATATCTCCCAGAAATACCTGTCAACTGTCCAAGTGGCTAAAAGCGTTGGTTGGATCCATTGACTTGACCCAAAGCGTTGTGAGTTCAATATCTGGCTACGGCAGTGGTGAACAAAAACATGGACAGTTGAGTTAAAGGGAGATAACTGAGACATCCGAAAGAGGCATGGCACGTGGAACTAAAACACTCTACTCCGGTGGACGAAATAAAGAGTTCAGTTCGAAATTCCGATTACCGGAAGAAGGCCAGAGCGTACAGCGGCCGAAACCTTCGAGAATATGGCGATAAAGATGATGACAACAATCCGAACAATGTAAATAAGATAAAAAATCGTAGAATATTTTCTTTAGCGGAAGTAAAATACACCATTAAAATACACAAGTAGATTAGATGGTCTGGTATTTAAATTAAATTTCTTTTTCAGGATGTCGGTGATCATAGCTCTTCACATCTTCCTGACTGTTGTATCTTTAAACAAACTTCTTCTTTGGGCTCACTCTGCCATCCATTCGAATAAACGCATTTGGTATGTTTCTTGATGTTTCGCTCTGCCTCTCATGTCATCAATTTTTCATCAATTTTAATTATTTCTGATTCTAAGTATAATTTTTCTTTAACCTTTCTCGTTGCTTACATGTTCTAGCCATGGTATTCTCAGCATCCTTCTGTATAACCACATTTCTGTTATCTTCAAGTCTTTTCTTCATCTGTGAAGGAATTGTTCAGCAGTGATAGGAAGATTGGCATAACAGCATTTAGGCACGCTTTTCTTTGTATCTAACGAAGTTTTCCTGTTTCTTAATACTTTGTTTAACTTTTAGAGAGCATCTTCGAAGTTGTCAGCTAAGCGAATTGACTGGATCAATCTCTAAATTTTCTGCCACTTTCTTTATTGATATAATCTTCTTAACGCGTTCTCCACTAATGCCATTAGACAAAAGGTATGGATTCAGCTTTTATTCACTCAGCTATAGTAGGGTAGACTAGATTTTATGGCTTTGGTAGGGCAACAATTCTCGAAGGATATATCTTATTGTGCAACCGTGAAGAATGTAGTGCGAGCATGTTTCAAGATCTGTTATGGTGATTCATGTTTTATAGATGTAAAAAAAAAGCAGCTAGGGAGAGCCATGATTGCAAAGGTCCTAAAGAGATTTTTTTTCTTAAATTTTAAACTAAGACTCGCTCCCGAAAACTGATAAATCCATAAATTTTATTTTATTTTAATTTTTTTTTTAAGATAGTGAACAATTTATAGGACGTGTGGAGGAGAGAAAAAGGAAGTGACTAAATCAGGCTTTTGAAGATGGCACATATACACACACGCACAAATACAGACATACACACAGAGACACAGAGAGAGACAGAGACAGACAGACAGAGAGAGAGACACACACACAGAGACAGAGAGATAAACACACAGAGAGACACAGAAAAACAGAGAGAGAGAGAGAGAGAGACATACACAGCGAGATACACAGAGACAGAGACAGAGAGACAGACAGAGGGAGATAGAGAGAGAGGGAGAGGAGATAGATCTGGGGTTACGGTCGGGGCTGACGCTTCTCTCACCTCTGATAACTATCAGTGGGCGAATGTAATCTGAGAAATATTAATAATTTTTTTATTGACGAAATACGAGAAGAGAGAGGCAATGGCCCTCAGCACCAACCTCTTTCCTGGCTTCCTCGGTAATCAGACCAAAGCCTTCGGGAGATGATCAGAATTGGACATCTACATTTCAATTATTCGTAATTGTAAAAAAAAAAAAAAAAAAAAAATTAAAATTAAAATTAAAAAATAATAAAAGTGACAGAGAGAAAAAAAAATCGAAATATATATATTAGGTTGGTGCAAAAATAATGACGTAATAATGTCGTTTTTTGACGTTTAAAAATACGTCAAAAACGACATTATTACGTCATTATTTTTGCACCAACCTAATATATATATATATGTAGAAATATATATATATATATATATATATATATATATATATGTAGAAATACATACATATATATATATATATATATATATATATATATATATGTGTAGAAATATATATATAGAGAGAGAGAGAGTGAGAGGGGAGGAAGGAACAGATTTATTTGATGTCAGTAGAATAATGTAATGATTAACGAGTTAACCCATCAAACCAAAAATATTTTAGGACTAAAAACATGCCTACAAACGATATATTTGTGTACCTTATTGAAAAGTAATGGTTAACGTGCTAATCTAGCAGCGTGATATATCAACATATACCGTGTAATCGACACTTGAGGCTTTCAATGACATTAAAAATATAACTACACTAGCGGCTATAAATGACAATGAAAGCAACGCCTTAAAACTGTACAGAGTATGTTTTATGAAACGGGGAAAGGTAACCTCACTTGAGAGCGATTGAACGAATGGCCAAAAGGAGAGGAATGTGTAATTTGGAATTATCTATCGAACAAAAAAATCATCAAAATCTGATGAAAACTGTGGAAACGCATAAACAACATCCGATCACACACCCAAACACACACACACACACAAACATATATATTTTAAGAATTATATATATATATCCTTGCAGTATAACCCCTCTTCCACTGAGAATTTTTACCATTTAATTGGAGCAGTTTAAGTCTAAAGTCAGCCCACCTGAAAATCAATATTAGTAACAACAATTGGATAAAACTGAGGCACATCTGGGGGGGGGGTAACAATTTGAAGGAGGGGGCTGAAAAGTGCTTTTTTTGCGTTCTTAATCTTGCAACGAAGGAACCTCTTCCATGGACCGTCATAATAATAATATACGATAATTTTCATTTATAATATAATTTTTTTTTATAATTCTAATAATCTTTTGCGTTAGATTCCAACTCTCTAAATTAATGTACAGATTTTAAATTTTGCCTTTGCCTTTCGCAGAGTGTAAAAAATCAGTTTTTGTTTTCGATTTTTTCACTTCAAGGTTGTAATTTTTTCCAGCCAATTTGAACTCAAAACCGGCACTGAAGAATTATCTATGAAACTTAAGAATTTCATCGAAATCTGATGAAAACTGTGACAACGCATAAACAACATCAGATAACACACAAACACACACACATACATATGAGAATTCTAGATATAGAGTATATATATTTGAGTATCTTATAGTAGATAAGGTACCGCCAAAGAAACGCGATACCTCAGGTGTAAAATGATTTTTTTTTAAATGAAAAATCTTTCTTGAAGCTTTTATTTCAGTTTAAATTTCAAGCGGATATATTAAATTTAATATTCCCCATGAGCAAAATACTTCGCTGTATTTCAAAATTAATTTAAATTGACTGGAAGGAGATTTTTTAAATTGCTGACTTTAGCCATTTTTAGCCATCTGTCAGTAACAATATAATTCTTTTCATTAAAAAAACTTTAAAAAAATAAAATATACTTTCTTGAAACTTTAACTGTTCATAAGAAAAAAAAATTGCTGATTTAAATTCTCCAAGGACTTCTGCATATAACTAATTAAGCCTTACAAAAAATGAATTTCTCGATACTTCATGAATTAATCTTGCGTCCCTGAACAACTTTAACCCTTCAGAGCTCCTGAGTCAAAATTGGCAAATAATTGGTATGTAATGTTTCATGGTAGATATAAAAATAGTTACAAGTGTTTATCCACCGTTCACAACTGGTAGCTGGGCATTACATCATTTTTCTCTACTACTGGTAAAGTGGAGGTCAGGGCTCAAAGAGTTAAGCAACATTGAGCCTGGTCAGTACCTAGATGGATGATCACTTGGGAATACCATGTACTGCCAACATTCATTGGGCCAGCATATTGGGGTAATGGCCCATTCTTCCCCAGAAACGGCAAAGGGAAAGATCCAAATGAGGTCTACGCCCAACAAAGGACTTTCACATGATAATTAAGATTCTCCATTGAATTACCAATTCTTCCAGATCTTTCGCAAGGCTCACAAGTATATTTAACACTTTGAGCCTTACGTTTCTAAATAATTTCAACCCTTCTGCCTGAGTTCCAGAGTTAAAATTCGCAAATAATTGGTATGTAATGTTTCCCCAGCAGATGTAAAAATAGTTACAATTTTTTACCCAACGTTCAACCGGTGGCTGGGCATTACACCATTTTTCTCAACCACCGGTAAATCGGTGGTCAGAGTTCAAAGGCTTAAGTCTTCTTTCATGCTTATAATATAATCATAATTTGAGGTAGAAATTTAAGTGTTTTTTTTTGTTTTTTTTTTACACTAATACAAAAAATAAGTCACTTGACTCTTTGAGCTCTGCGTTCCTGGACAATTTTAACCATTCTACCTGAGCTACCGATTCAAAATTCGCAAATAATTGGTATGTAATGTTTCATGGTGCATATAAAAAGGGTTAAGCAACCGGGTACCTGGTCAGTACCTAGATGGATGTTCACTTGAGAATACCATGTACTGTAAGCCGCTGCCATCATTAACCGGTTGGGATAATGGCCCATTCTTCCCCAGGAACGTCAAAGGGAAAGATCTGGATATGACCTACGTCCAACAAAGGACTTTCACATGATAATTAAGATAAGATTTTCCTTTGAATTAACCAATTCTTTCCAGATCTTTCGCAAGGTTCTCAAGTATATTTAACCTTTTGATCCTGACGTTCCTGAATAATTTCAACCCTTCTGCCTGAGATCCTGAATCAAATTCGCAAATAATAATTATGTAATGTTTCATGGTAGATATAAAAACAGTTAAAAGTGTTTACCCACCGTTCAACCGGTCGCTGGGCATTACGTCATTTTTCTCTACCATCGGTAAAGCGGTGGTCAAGGCTGAAAGTGTTAAGCAACATTGAGCCAGGT
>OZ010599.1:19210185-19237685 GCA_963932145.1 Acanthosepion lycidas
GTCTTACCCTGGACGTGGATGTAGTTTATTGAAGTACACAGAAATGCTACCAGGAGTGTCTCTTGAGCCTTGTAATGGAGGAACTCAAAGAATATTACATGTATCACCGCGAGAATAAGTTTGGTCACATTATCAGTTTTATGCTCATACATAGAGATAATTTTTTATTCCTTATGTTACTAATAAATTTAATTTAGTACAACACAATGACACATTTGTGTGGCAAGCTGTGTAGGTAACGCAATATTTTTGGTTTGCTTAACTTGTTAACCGTAATCTTCTTGTAAGGTAGCCAAATACGTGGTCAGGTCGAAAAGTATTGGGACTAATGGTAGAAGCAGAAAACTATAACACATATCAATTCAACATTTAATCTGCTTCGAATATATCCGTCTATGTGAGGAAGAGTTACTTTTAAACGAGTGACATTTAATTCGTTGCTACATAATAAGTGTGACGATGCTGTTTGCTATTTGGCGTCAAAATGATAGCGTGAATGTGATAATGAAGGCTAAGGCTAAGAGTGACAGAAGAATAGGCCGGCATAAAAGAATAAAAAAAAGGGTTTGTAAGGGGACACGATTTATTTAGTCTAATAGACAGGTACCTGACGGGTCCGGGATTAATTTAATGCAATATATTCACACATTGACGTGGCCAAAAATATTTGCAAATATTTTAATTTTCAACTACCTATCTATATACATATAAAAATATATTTGTTTGTATGGATAAAAAAGGTATAAATATATATCTATAGAAGTATATATATATATATATATATATATATATATATATATAATCGACTCTCCCGTCTATATAGATATATAATAGACTCTCCCGTCGAGATTCGACGTATGAGGGTCAAGCAGATCAGTTTCAAGGAAACCAACAGACCGACACCGGCACATGAGATTTGATTATAGTGGTGAAGGCCTCGTGCAGGACCATCCACACTTTTTAGAGGGACGAATACAGAGACCTGGTGCACCGAATGCCACAAGGTTCCCGAACGAACCTCCGCAGGTTTTGAATTCAGAGTTGTCCTTCTCCTACACCAGTTGCCATCCAAGGCTATAGAACCCAGTCTGTCCTGCTATTTTACCCATAGCTGGAGGGAGAAGAAGAGGATTCATACCTTTCCCAAGGGTATTAGCACGCAAGTGAATGTAATGGATTCGACTGGAATTCGAACTCGGCTCTCCGATTCCTCAATCCAAGCTGATATCCATTACTTCACCGTGCCTCCTCGTATGTATATATATATATATAATTATTTATTCGAAAATTATAACATAAATATGTTATAAAATCACTACAAAAATAGCCATTTTGTTTCAACACTTTTAGTGTCTCATTAAGTGATGATGTTGAATGTAGAATAAAGGGTTTTAAAAGTTTCAAATCGACCAAACACCCCTCGCTAGGGGAAACGCTGTCACATTAGCTGGAATGACCAATCAAAATACAAGTATACTAGAATTCAAAAAACCTGACAACAAACTAAGGTTATAATAATTATTTAATGCTTTAATGTTGGGGTTAGACAAAGATAGAATTTATTCTAAATAATAAATATTAAATTATACGATAAAATTTGAAATTAAAAATTACCCATTTTAAAATTTAAATTTAATCTATATTAAGTTTAAAATTATAAAATTACTGAGGAAAAAAGAAACATATATTTTATTTATTTTCTTTTTATTGAAATTAAGTTGGAATAAAAGTTCAGATCAAATGTTGCTCTGAGCTTCATGACAAATAATTATATTTGCTTTACTCAGTATTGAGCACTCTTTTAAGAATAGTATTTGTTGGTTATTGGAATTTATTCCGTATACCCCAATCCTATACTTGGATATATATATATATATATATATATATATATATATATATATATATGTGTGTGTGTGTGTGTGTGTGTGTGTGTGTGTGTGTGTGTTTAGCGAACATACAATATGGTAATCCGTATGGAATTTCCAGGAGGATATAGATCCAGTCTGAGCTCTATGTCAAAAGACAGAGCAAAATTATTATTAATTAGAGAATATCAAACACTTAAAATCCCACAGCTAATATTTTTTTTATTTCATGGGAGCTCTAAAAAACAGCAACTGTCAATCTTCAAAACGTAAAAATATATATATAACTGCGCAGGTATGCAGAAAATAGAAAATAAACGTTGGGTGCATAATCCGGAGTTCCTTAGTATTTTTGTTTTTATTTTTAAGAAGACAGTGCTCCATACAGAAGTAGAGCTTAATTATAATAATAGTTTTTTGTTTAAAAATATGATTCCTTCGCTACATAAGAGTTCTCATGTTTTAAGAACGAGAGCCGAAATCATCCAAATAACATTAATTTAACTTAATTTTAATAATTATTTGGATGATTTCGGCTCTCGTTTTTGAAACATGAGAACTCTTATGTAGCGAAGGAATCATATTTTTAAACGAAAAATAGTATTATATATATGTGTGTGTGTATATATATATGTATATATGTATGTATATATATATATATATATATATATATATATATATATATATATATATGTGTGTGTGTGTGTGTGTGAGTGTGTGTATATATATATATATATATATATATATATATAAATATATATATGGAAAAATTTCCCAGAATGATTGGTATATCAATTTGTCTTATCAACAGAATTTCTGGGAAATTTTACCATATTGTTGTCATGGAAAGCAAAACCAAACTCTGAGTAAAATGGAAAGAAAGAGGCTTACATAGGAGTATCTCTCTTATTAAAATTTTGGATTTAAGATAACTATGACAAAAAACATTTAGTTGCTTATGACAACGAGACTGACCACACTTTTGAAATAAAAAAATATTCTACTCTAATTAAAAGAGAAAATAATGAACTAACATGAAAATGTCTAGAAAGTGTTTTAATCGCTCGTTCATCTACAGTAAATTTCCGCCCAGGTTCTTACAAGGCCTCACTAATCGTGGCAGATCTGTTAATAGATTGTCGGATATGTAATAACAAAGACGATGGGAAAAAAAAGAATCTAAATGAAATTGTCTAGATTATCGACCCAAAAAACCTACAAATATTTCATTATCTTATTTGTTTAGCTTAACATATTGTCTTTGTATATTTTTGCTTCGTTAGGTTTTGCTTGTCGTTAGGTTTATATCTATCTATCTATCTATCTATCTATCTATCTATCTATATATATATATATATATATATATATATATATATATATATATATGTATATATATATATATATATATATATATATATATAATCAACCATGTTTCGTTGAATAATAAGACATATTATAAATATTTATTTTTATTTTAGATATAATATATGAAGATTATATGAAGATTATTAATCAAATATGCATGAATTAAAATATGCTGCCTATATATATATATATATATATATATATATATATATATATATATATATATATATGTGTGTGTGTGTGTGTATGTATGTATGTGTGTGTGTGTGTGCGAAAATATATAGAAAATAGGAAAGAACTGGTTAGGTAAATAATCCAAAGTTCTTTAATATTTTTGTTATTATTTTTAAAAAATAGTGCTCGATACAAAAGTAGAGCATAAATATAATTATTTTTATATAGGTGTGTTCATTCAGTGGAATAAATTATTTCTAAAATTTACGTGTTTTAATAGCAACCTTACCCTGACTTGACACCTATGAATGTAACTCTATACTGATACAAATTATTAACACCCTGCGCCCCTCTCTATATGAAAAATCGCGCTGGCCGTCACCATGGATATTTTGATTTCAATAATGAATCTGCTATTAAAACACGTAAATTTCAGAAATAAGTTATTCCAAAAAAATTTCGCTTGAAGATGGAACAGACCTTACTTTAATTTAATTTAATTCAAATAATTATATTGAAGTTTTCGGCTCTTGTTTTGAAACATGAGAACTCTTATGTAGCGTGTTGGAATCATATTTTTAAATAAATAATTATATATATATATATATATATATATATATATATATATATATATGTGTGTGTGTGTGTGTGTGTGTGTGTACAGATTTTTAGTATCCTTATTAAGGGAAGAGTAAAAATTAAGTCAGTTATATGCTATACATGATACACGCTTAAGCGATCATGTATCTTTCGATACATGACTGACAAGGCAGTTTGTTTTTGCAGTAGGTTGTCGTTTCTTTCTGCGGTAGACCAGTTGCCATCCAAGGCTATAGAACCCGGTCTGTCCTGCTGTTTCTCCATAGCTGTGGGGAGAAGAGGAGGATTCATACATTTTCCCAAGGGTATTAGCACGCAAGTGAATGTAATGGATTCGACTGGAATTCCAACTCGGCTCTTCGATTCGTCTTCCTTTTATTCCGAGTACTATCGACATTAGTACAATGTCATCATCAGGGTGTTGGTTTTCCTTTTAAGACAAAACGGAAGTGCTCATCATGTGTCTGCGCGTGTGTATGTTAACAGTCTTTTCATATCTATCAATCTATCTGTGCATGTCTATCTGTCACTATGATATATCTGTTTATATTAAATATATTTATTTATATATACGCAGTTCTATGTGGAAGTTTGATTTTTGACATTCATACATACTCGCAGAAACTCAATCTTGGTATATATATATATATATATATATATATATATATATAAATATATATACAGCATAGCAAACAGTTAGACAGAGAGAATATTTTATTTCTAGGGCAGAAAAATACTTTATGAAATTTATACTTATATGAACGCAAGAAGATACTTTTTAAGTTATTATTCAATCAATATAAAGCCCCAAAGTCCCTCAAGGTAGGGAGGCGCTGAATGAGTGTGTTGCAAGCACGTAGAGAGTAGGATTTTAAAAAAATGCAGATCATGAGGATAGGTGGGATAGATAACGGCTGACCCTAGACTTAAAGAGGTTAAGATTATTGTTATACGGGAAAACCTCATATCGGGAGTCTATTTTTAAAAGCAACCAAACCTTCAAGAACTTCCTCCTTACTAATGGACTATGAAAAGAACGAGGACCTTTCATCACAAGGCCAGTCTTACATCAAAATGTTTGAAATAAGAAATATAGTTAATCCGAATATATATATATATATATATATATATATATATATATATATATATATATATATATATATATATATATATATATGAAATTAGAACTCAGAGTGTTACTGTAGGCGTCGGGTACTATGTATTTTTATAAATATATACTTAATAGCTCTGTTGTTTAACATTGAGCACTGTTTTTCATACATCAAATGATATTTGTATGTATATGTATGTGAACACTTAAACGTACATTTATATATATATATATATATATATATATATATATATATATATATATATGCATACGTTTGTGTGTGTATGTATATATATATATATATATATATATATGCATACGTTTGTGTGTGTATGTATATATATATATATGCGTACGTTTGTGTATATATATATATATATATAAATATATATATATATATATATATATATATATATATATATATATATATATATATATATATATATATATGGGGGTGTTGCCCATGTGTGGGTTGGTGAGTGAAGTGTGAACGACATGTATCGGGTCGTATATCGTTTTGATAAATCATGCGAGGTGCTAAGCTGCGAGAAGCCAGTCGACGCAGCTGGAAAGGCCATAGAGGCAAGCATTGTCCGCTTCTAGGGGAAATAGATTTTGAAAAATCTACACAACTTAAGTTGGATTATGCGAGCGTTGAGAAGGGATAATAACTATTAAAGATAGATGTGTGGATATGACGAAATAACTCACTCTGTTTTATACACAGAAAACCGATTGATAGAAAGAGAGACATGTATATACATATATATATATATATAATATATATATATAATTATTTATTTAAAAACATGATTCCAACACGTTGCATAAGAGACAAATCGAGCACTATTTTTTAAAAACAAAAATAACAAAAGAACAAAATACTAAAGAACTTTGGATTATTTACCTAACGATTTCTTTCCTATTTTCTATATATTTGCACACGCAGACATAGATAGATAGATAGATAGATAGATAGATGAGAATATACTGAGAAACATTTAAATATGAATTCACTTAGATGGATAGATATATAGATGGCTATGAATACACTTATATATATATATATATATATATATATATATATATATATATATATATATATATATATATATATATATATATATATATATATATGTTTAACGTTCTTTTTATAGATACAAGTATTTAAGTAAATGCTCTGTTTATAATAAACAGTATTAAATAACATTTACCGGCCTGAATGTCCGAGAAATTTTCATAGAAAATATTCGTTCTTTTCTATGAAAATTTCTCGGACATTCAGGCCGGTAAATGTTATTTAATACTGTTTATTATAAACAGAGCATTTACTTAAATACTTGTATCTATAAAAAGAACGTTAAACATAAAAATGTCTTTAATAAATAAATTGTCGGACTTTGTTCATTTCGTAATATATATATATATATATATATATATATATATATATATATATATATATATATATATATATATATATATATATATAATGTCATCCACAGACAGACTGTTTCGCTGTTTCATAGCTTCATAGCTCAGCTATAGAGATATAGATATATCAATACACTTAGATAGATATGGATAGACTGAGGTACACAGAGATATAGAGATATGAATAAACTAAGACAGATAGATATCAATACACTTAGATAGATAGATAGATAGATAGATAGATAGATAGATAGATAGATAGATAATGGACATACTGGGATAGATAGATAGATAGATAGATAGATAGATAGATAGATAGATAGATAGATAGATAGATAGATAGATAATGAACATACTGGGATAGATAGATAGATAATGAACATACTGGGATAGATAGATAGATAGATAGATAGATAGATAGATAGATAATGGACATACTGGGATAGATAGATAGATAGATAGATAGATAGATATAAATCATATATGCGAAGTTTATATATTAGCGGGTAATGTTTACTCTGACGATGTAGGCAACCAATATTTGTAATGAGCCATGTCGCATTACACTGTAATTTTAAATGCAAATCGGTCAGACATATGCTCGACTTTTTTTTCTTCTAATCTTTACCCAGAGGCCGTAGACAGTAAAACAGAATCCTATAGTAAAAATCCCTCGGCCCAGTGTGCGATGGATAAATTGTCACTATTTTATATTTTTAATTTAAAACAAGAAGATTTCCCACGCAACACAAAGAACAATGCTCAATTATTTCTACTCAATAACTTTTAGAAAAATTTGTAACATAACAGCATATATAAATAGTCGAAGCAAAACATGGCCTAAAGATTGCGTTTAAGCATGTAACAGACCGTTGCCCCACGTGTTTGCCTTAGTAGGTTTTCCTAACGTCCGTTTCTCTCACCTTCCCAGTCGTTTGAACAAGAGTAAAGATATATGCTTTTCTCCTGCTTAAGACTTCCGGACCCTTCCAAAGTCTTCTTATTCTCTTTCACTCCCCGTATCCCCTTGGGTCTTAGTAGCATTATTGCCTCGCTTGGGGTGAATTGATTATATATATATTCTACCCGCTTCCTACGAACCGACAGCCTGACACCAGCACACGAGATTTGTTTATAGTTGGAAAGGTTTCGTGCAGGACCATCCACACTTTTTGAAGGGCCGAGAACAGAGACCTGGTTCACTAAGTGCCACAAGGTCCCCAAATGACCCTCCGCAGGTTTTGAAATCAGAGTTGTACTTCTCCAACATCAGTTGCCATCCAAGGCTATAGAACCCAGTTTGTCCTGCTATTTAGCCATAGCTGGAGAGAGAAGTAGATTCATACATTTCCCAAAGGTATTAGCACGTAAGTGAACGTAATGGATTCGACTGGAATTCCAACTGGGCTTTCATATATATATATATATATATATACATATTATATATATATATATATATATATATATATATATATATATATATATATATATATATAAATATATATATATATATTGTCATCCACAGACAGGCTGTTTTGCTGTATCACAACTCATCAGTGGGGCTGACATCCGTTTGCCTTTAGCTAGGGTCAAAACCCGGCTGAATTGGCATCAGTCGGAGATTCGACCACTAAGCCGTCGGCGCAAGATGGAGGTGAATTTAAGCATACTTATTTTTAGATAAACACACAGTGACTGAGAGGTATCAATTCGCTTTACCAAAAAGTCTTGCTATATTAGCCGTAGTAGTCACTGTTTAAAAACCTACTATTCATCCCCCAGAGAGATCAACTGAAATAAATTTTTCAGAAGCATATATATATATATATATATATATATATATATATATATATATTAAATGTAACAAACCCGTTGGTATATAATATATATATTTATATAGATCTTTGTAATATAAAATAATAAAAATGATCCACAAAAAGATCTCAGTGTATTTATTATTACAGAGCAAATAATTAGTACACAATAAAATCCCAAATCACCTCATATGGTGAATAGCCTATTTCGGCATACGAGGTTATCGGTCGCCTATCTTATCAACCCCGGTGTGGACTGAGTTTGAACTGAGTGCAGTTCGGATATGGGAGATTAGCTTTCTTCTCTCCTAGGAAATTGTTACACATCCTAACTCTGTAACCAGGTCTGGGCGATGTTCATGCTAGATTGTTGCAGTTTCCTTTCCGTAAAACGTTGCATGTTTTCCAGTGCAGATATTAGCCCACTCTGTCATGTTAAGATTTATATTCAGTACGCACTAAAACCGTGCAACCTGATACAAGATGATCAATTGTTTTTGGACATTTAGCACATAATCTACATTTGGAGTTAACACAATTTTTCAGTATGTTTTTGCAAAAATTCTAGTTAGCAAGCATTGGTCTTGTGCAGCAAGAATAAAACATCCAATTTCAGCTTTTAACACTGCACTGCCTATGTGAGGAACGAGAAGACTTACCTCCGGCAAAGCGAGTTTGCTTGGCGTGTCAGGTCCTGTTGAAAGATCGCGACCGGCATTAAAATAGAAATGGATTATTCCGAAACTCCCATATTGCGAACAGACGTACAAAGGAAAATAAATAAATAAAAATGACGTAGAATTCAAACCAGCTTGAATTTATAAGACCGGAAGTCTCGGGCGAAAGAGAAGTAAGTCTCGCATGCAAATTTTAGTTGCCCCCGACGCGGGCATAAAAAGCGAGTCTGGAGGGAAGACGGCATTATTGGTGTGACGGTGTACGTACTAACGTTACCTAAAGAATAAGAGATCACTAACAACATCTCGGTTGGTAGACCGGAGAACTGGAAGAAAGCAAGTACTTTCATCCATTTCAGTCATCGCAAACGACGAGCGAATTGGAATTACCCACAGCCTAACCATTGATAGGTACGGGGTTTGTTTACATCAGTTTGTTTTGTACTAGCCCACTCTATCATTTCGAGTTTTATATTCAGTGGGTGTTAACACCGTTCAACCTGATACAAGATGGTCAATAGTTTTTGCATATTTATCACAGAATCTGCATTTCGAGTTAACAATCTTTCAGTATGTGTGTTTGGTAATTTCTCATTAAAAAGCATTGGTCCTGTTCAGCAAAAATAAAACCTTTGGTCTCAGCTTTTAACCCTGTATTACGTAACCACTGATGGTGTACAGGGTTTGACTACATCAACTTGTTTGGTACGGGCAGAGTATTAACCATGAAGAGGGTTATCTTGTTATCATTTCTGCATCTGGCCAATTGTATTTTACTTTGCTTTCTTTTTTTATCACATAATCTTCATTTCGGGTTAACATTATTATTATTATTATTATTATTATTATTATTATTATTATTATTATTATTTATTTATTTATTTATTTATTTATACATCTCCTTTCATTTCTGGTGTATACTCATTTCTTTCCTGGTTCCTAATAGAGACCTAAGGTCAGAAATGTCATCCTCAGATTTTCCACTGAGCAGTATTGAAAAAAAATTCCCACATTTTGCATAAAAAAAAACCTTTCATAAGGTGTGGTCTGTACTTGTGAGAACATCTTTTTATTTCTTAAAGGCATGGGCTACCCAGAATTCCTCATTATGTCTCCATGTACCACTGAAGAGATTTCCACTTCAAGATGCTTGTATCTTTACACATTTTTTGAAAATCTTCAAAGATACAATCTGCAAGGAATGCCGTGTCAATAATAAAGTAAATTCTTTTCTTGTGGTCTTTGATCACAATGTCTGGATGATTAGCTTTGATTGCTCTGTCTGTGTGTATTGTAAAGTCCCATAAAATTGTTACAGGTACCATATCTGTGACCGGGGCTGGTTGATGTTCATACCAGCTTCTTGCAGTTTCTTTCACGTAAAAGTTGCATGTTTTCCAGTGCATATATTGGTCCAATCTATCATGCCGACTTTTATATCCAATGCATGCTAACATCGTTCAATTTGATACAAGATGGTCAATAGTTTCTGGATATTTATCTCAGAATCTGCATTTAGGGTTGATAATTTTTCAGTATGTGTGTTTGGTAATTTCTCGGTAGCAAGCGTTGGTCCTGTTCAGCAAGAATAAAACCTTCGCTTTCAGCTTTTAACCCCGTATCACGTAACCACTAATGAGTACAGGGTTTGTCTACATCAGATTTTTTGGCACAGCAGAGTATTGACCATGAAGATGGCTTATCTTGCCTTCGTTTCTGCATTTGGTACCTTGCATTTGCTTTATTTTTAGGATCTTTGCAGCTGCAAGGCCTCTGATCAACAGGCTTTGAGGAGCGTGGAACCACCTCTTAATGTATTATGGTTTACTTACACTAGTTCACCATGTGAAATTTAATTTTGAATCTGTTGGCTTCCTTTATTACTGAATACAGTTTTTTTTTTATTATTTCTTTTATATTTTCTGGTATCTTTGAAGGCCGATTGTTGTAAATTTTAAGACGGTTCTAGTTGAACTAATCCTCTGCCTCCTTCGGATCTGGACACATACAGACGATCAACATCAGCTTTAGGATGATGCATGCGTTGGCAAGTGAGAAGCTTTCTCATTTTGGCATCCATTCGCTTAATCGTCCTGGGTAAAACATTAAACTACATTAAACTACGCGTCCTGTGTAAGACGATAAACTAACTACATCCAGCAGCAAGGCCTCTGATCAACAGGCTTTGAGGAGCGTGGAACCACCTCTTAATTGCTGGTGTTCCCAACTTCACCCTGACCCAGGGTGGTACAATCTGTTGGGGTCCCAGCTATGGACAAATCATTAACTATTACCAGCAATACTTTTTAGAAAAAAATTATTACCAGCAATACAGTTTTGAAGGAAAAATATTACCAGAAACAGATTTTTGACAAAACAAAATATTACCAGCAATAAATAAATGTTGTCGGCATTAAATAACCCATTGAGGTTGATATGCCGTAAAACAAAATAAACCAAACCAATCTAAACCAAAGAATACATATTCTATTCATACGAATCTATCCTAAAATGTTGTCGGCATTAAATAACCCATTGAGGTTGATATGCCGTAAAAACAAAATAAACTAAACCAATCTAAACCAAAGAATACATATACTATTCATACTAATCTATCCTAAAAATGTTGTCGGCATTAAATAACCCATTGAGGTTGATATGCCGTAAAACAAAATAAACCAATGCATTCAATTTAAGCTAATTTCGAAAAAATGTATGTGTTAGTTTCCACTGACTAATTTAAAAAACAAAACACTGATGGTGTACGGCGTTTGTCTACATCAGCTTGTTTGGCACGGGCAGAGTATTGACTATGAAGAAGCTTACCGTAACACCATTTTTGCATTTAGTACACTGCATTTCCCGGTGCAGTAGATGTATTATGGTTTATTTGCATTTTTTCACCCACTTGAAATTCCCTTTTGAATTTGTTGAATTATTTTATTATTATTATTATTATTATTATTATTATTATTATTACTAATATTATTATTTATAGTAATAGTAGTATGCGCACGTGTCTTTATTCATATGTATACACTTCCGGTCAAAATCGCAAGGCTAAGGAAAATACAGAAAAATATTCCTTTTGCGTTGTTAGACAAAACCATTTATTTGATTCGATCTTCGAAAAATGAAAATAAGGAAAGGAAAAATAATTAAAAACTGGTTTAGAATTTAATATGGAAAATTTGAATACTGCGAAATTAGGCTAAGTACTAGTTGGTCAAAAGTTTAAGACTATATGTAAACGAAGTTTTAATTCGTAAACACGTAACGAAATATAGTCATTTGTGATCAAGCATTAGCGCAGTCAACATCTCCCAATGGTATCCCCCGCGTTACAATAGAAAAAAGGCTAAAAATTTAACAAAAAGGATTTCTTTGGTAACGAAGAAAAGAATACTGAGTTGTTACGTGACATCTGTTCTTCTTTACGGCAGCGAATGCTGGATGATTTCATCAAAGATGAAGAGACTTGAGGCAACGGAGATGTGGTTCTACAGAAGGATGCTAAGGATATCATAGACCGAACGTGTGAGCAACGATGAGGTCTTAGAGAGATTGCAAACAAGGAGGAGGCTTATACTTAACATCAGGAAGAGGCAGCTGAAGTTCGTGGGACACATAATGAGGAAGGAGGTCCTGGAGAATCTGATACTCACGGGTTGAATAGAGGGAAAGAGAGACAAGGGAAAACAACGTGTGACATACCTAGCGGCCTTAAGCAAGTGGATGACAGAACGTGGTCTGGGGGGGGGAAGCAGAGGGAAGAAATTGTTGAGAGCTGCAAGGGATAGAGGGATGTGGAGAGCCATGATCGCCTACGTCCTGAAAGTACATGGTACATAAAAAGAAAAAGTTGATATACGCTCCTCCTCCACCGTGCAAATTCACTGAACATCCAAATCTTAAGGCCAGCGAAAATAAAGAAAAAATATAGCCTTTTGCGTTGTTAGACTCAACCATTTCTTTGAAAATAGCTTGGAAAAGTGGTAATAAGAAAAAGAACAAATATAAATTTAAAACGATTTTTAACATTTAAAAGATAAAATTTGAATACTGTGGAATTAGGCTAAGTACTAGCTGGTCAAAGTTTAAGACCATATTTAAACGAAGTTTTAATTGGTAAACACGTAACGAAATACTGTCATTTGTTGTCAAGCATTAACGTAGTCAACATCTCCCAATGGTATCTCCAGCGTTACAAAAAAAAAAAAAGGCCAAAAATTTGCTAAAGTTTGAACATGGTCTCTGTCAAGGCATGGTCTCTGTCAACGTGACATCGCTGGTGAGAAAGTAGTAAAACTGTTTTGCAAATTTCTTAAAAGGCCCTAAGGCATACAAGAACGAGAATTTCAAGTGAACGGCCCAAGAAAATTCCCTCGCCATTGTGCAGGACGAATCCATGGATTCTACGTTAGGGCACCAACTGATCCTCGAACCAGATTAAGACTATTACAGAAACCAAAAGGCAGCAAGAAGACGGCATCTCCAAGCGAAAGGCTTTAAAAACCGTAAAAGTTTTCAAAGACCACGCTTCCTTCCACACCACAAAACAGCTCAGTTAAACTTTACCGAGAAGCGCCAAACTTGTGACATAGGAAAGTGAAAAAAAGGCTTAGTTCTCTGATGAGAAAACATTAACCTGGAAGGTTCAGATGAATTCCAATATTATTGGCACTATAAGAATATTCCGTCGGGGACATTTTCTTGCACGACAGAGTGGAGGATGTTCCATCATGATCTGGGCTGCTATCTCCTTCGAAAGAACAATGGAGCATCAGCTTATACAGGGGAGTCAAACCGCGGCTGGTTACATTAGAATGTTAGAGAAAGCATTCTTATTAACTGAAGACTATCGCTTGGGTGGAGACTGGATCTTTCAGCGGGATAAAGCTACAAGCCATAATGCCCACAGGATAAAGGACTTTTCGATGACGAATAACGTGATTCTTTGGAACCATTCATCGTCTTCGCCCGGCGTGAAGCTCATTGAAAAGATCTGGAAGTGGATGACAAGATGAGTCTATAGAAATGGACCTCAATTTCAAAGAGTGCATGATCTTCGTGAAGACATCTTCACCACTTGAAATAACATTCTAACGAATCTTCTGCAGACGCTTATATGTAGCTTGCAAAAACGAATTTTTGAAGTTATTCCCAATGACGGCCTAGTGACTCATTACTGACCAGCTAGTATTTATCCAAATTTTCCAATATTCAAATTTTTCCTATTGATTCCTAAAACAACATTTGATTTAATTTTTTTTCCTTTTCTTATTTTTATTTTTTAAGCTTTACTCAAATAACTGGTTCAGTCAAACAACGCAAATTGTACATACTTTCTTTTACATTGTTCTTACATCCTTGATATCGCGACAGCATGATTTTAAACGTAATACTAGATTGGCAACTAGGTCTCACCGTTTTACTGAGGAAATACCTAGCTGTCACCTCTGAAACTCTCATCCGATTCCCTGCTTCGCTGTATCTCATCTTAAAAAGATCTTCTGACTTCCTGAATGAGCTTCTTTTATTGTTCTTTCTACCCTCACGTTTTCTTTCACTCTCATTAATGCCTTGAGTCTTAGTGGCATTATCGCCTTGATTGGGTATAAACGATTACAATAATGAACTCATAAAGAAAACACAATATATATATATATATATATATATATATATATATATATAAAGAAATATATTCTTAGGATGTGCTATATTTATAGGATAAAGTGCTCAATATCAGAGATAGAGCGTGTGTAAATATAAAAGTGAACATAGAAGTCAACACTTAGAGGCTTGGTGAATGAAGGCCTATTACGGTTGTTTTTCAAAAGTAATATCGAGCCATATATATTTCACACACACACACACACACACACACACACATATATATATATATATATATATATATATATATATATAGATAGATAGATAGATAGATAGATAGATAGATAGATTAATTTTAATTTTTTTCCTTTTTCTTATTTTCATTTTTTAGGCTTTACTCATATAACTGGTACAGTCTAACAACGCAAAATGTACACATCTTCTTTTTTATTGTTCTTAAGATTTGGGCCAGAAGTGTATATGTTCGTATCAATGAAATATATATATATATATATATATATATATATATATATATATATATATATATATTCGTTCAAGTTGTTTGAATATCGCGTGAGCATGAAACTTTGGTTATGAATCGAGTCATCCTTTCATAAGATTTAACGTTGTAAAGCGTCTTTTGCACGGTCTAGGAAGTCTAGGCTTCGAGCACTTTACTGAGTATCTGAGTTTACCTTTGACCTTTTTAGTCTTTATTTTTCAGTATTGTCGTTTTAATTCGACACTGTATTTTAGGTTTTGGAAAGTTCTCGGTTGGTTTCATCATTTCTGGAAAGTTTCCCCTTCAGTTTTGGTTTTTCTTTTGTTATATATATATATATATATATATATATATATATATATATATATATATATATATATATATTGTCATCATCCACAGAGAGACTGTTTCGCTGTATCACAGATCTTCAGTGTGGCTTGACATCCGATTGCTTTAGGCCGGGAACGAAACCGATTTCGTATCAGTCGGAGTCCCTAACCCCTAGACTATCGATGCCCGGCAGAGAGAGAAAGGATAATTTTTGCGTATTTATTTTTTCATAAACACAGCAGTTACTTAGAGAACGCAATCGTCTTGGTGAGACTTGCATTATCAGTAGTAATAGTGAATGTTTACAAATTCAGTCTTTATTCCCAACAGTGCTCGACCAATTAAATTATTTTATCGAGAGCTCTGTAAATTTACAATGAGCACTATTTTGTAAAAAATAAAAAATATCAATAAGAACACCGGATTACATATCTTACTGTTCTTTCTTTTTATTTAAATACACACACACACATACACACACACACACACACACACACACATATTTGTTTCTGTGTGTGTGTGCGTGTGTGCGTGTGTGTGTTAATTTGTAAGTGAACATGCAATATGAAAAATGAAACACACGTCATAAAGAAAAGAATATTATTTGAAAATGTCTAACTCAGCGAATATATTCAGACAATGAAAAATATTTTTCATTTATGAACCTGAAACCAAGAAAATAGTCCAAAATATCGAAAAATTTACGAAAATAATTAACGATTAACATTTGTTGATATTTAACGAAATGTTAATCGTTAATAAATATATATATATATATATATATATATATATATATATATATATATATATATATATATATATATATTTGAGAATTTGTTGATCATTAACTCTCTCTATGACATATTTCATATTTTCTCATGTCACTATATTTATTTATTTCTCCGTGTCTCCCACGGCCAAACCCTAAGCAACAGCGGAAGAAAAGAGTTATTGTTTATTTTATTTTATTTTTATTCCAACAGAAATCCATCAATCATACTTGAAGGGTCAAAGAATGGAAGACAGAAAATGAAGGAAAGAAAGAAAAAAAAAAGGGCGGTAAAGGCGGAAAAGAAAAGAGGAAAATAAGAAAATAGACAAGAAACAGAAAAAGAACGAAAAGGCAAAGGAAGAAGAAGAAGAAGAAGAAGAAGAAGAAGAAGAAGAAGAAAAGGAGAGAAAAGAATTGAGTAGAAGGCGAAGAAATAAAAAAAGAAAAAGAGAAAAAAGTAGAGGTGCCGAAGAAAGAAGTAAAAAGAGACGAAAGGAAACAAGGAGAAAGTAAAGAGAGAACTCACAACAAGGAAGATGACAAAATAAATGATAAAGAAAGAAAGAAAAATGAGAAAAAACAAACAAACAAATTAAAAGACAGTAGATAGAAAAAGAAAAATGACACTGAATATAATTGTAGGTATATACAAAACTAAGTTTCATATACGTTCTGCATGTGTTTAATATACAGTAGATGTGCGATCAATATATATATATATATATATATATATATATATATATATATATAGAGAGAGAGAGAGAGAGAGATAGATAGATAGATAGATAGATAGATAGATAGATAGACAGACAGATAGATAGATAATATTAGTGGTAAATATACACATATATATGCAAAATACACAGGTGCATATACATACATGTATATTTTTTAAATAAAAAATTCCGAGAGGATAGAATCCAGGTAGAACTCAATGTCCAGGACAGAGTAAGGATATAATAAAAAGGCTTAAACACTAACATTGACCATGGAATATTAGTGTTTAAGCATTTTTATTATATATATATATATATATATATATATATTAATATTACGAAATGGACAAAGCCCGACAATTTATTTATTAAAGACATTTCTTATGTTTAACGTTCTTTTTATAGATACAAGTATTTAAGTAAATGCTCTGTTTATAATAAACAGTATTAAATAACATTTACCAGCCTGAATGTCCGAGAAATTTTCATAGAAAATATTCGTCCTACGACAGGAATCGAACCTGTATCCTATACGGAACCGTCATTTAGCTTGACGTGCCTTTACCGATTTGGCCACATAGGGACGTTCTAGAAACCAGGTTGAATTTATTGTATTTGAACTTCAATCTTCTAGGAATCTCTCACGTACATTCATATCTGCTCATGGCGTATCAAATGTAAACAAATGACGTCACACATTATGAAATGGACAATGTCCGACAATTACTTTAAGACATTTTTCTAAAAAGAATGTATAAACATAAAAATGTCTTTATATATATATATATATACATATATATATATATACATATAGATATTAAGGTTAAAGCGGTGGAGAACTTGGAGAGGGGAATTAACAGGAGATAACTGATAACTGACATCCATTAGACATGGCACGTGGAACTAGAACAGTCTACTCCAGTCAGCGAAATAAACAGATCAGTCCAATATTCCAACCCCCTGAAGAAGGCCGGGGCCTACAACAGCTGAAACGCTGTAATAAATATGGCACAAAGATGAGGACAATAGTCCGAATATTGTATCTAGGAGTTTCTCGCATCATCAGGTTACCAACTGTTAAGACTGTGTCCACCAACAATAAATCCTGGTAGGACTTCTAGTTCGTTTAGGATTGCA
Organism: Acanthosepion lycidas; assembly: GCA_963932145.1. NCBI lineage: Eukaryota > Metazoa > Mollusca > Cephalopoda > Sepiida > Sepiidae > Acanthosepion > Acanthosepion lycidas. Next base: position 19,228,293 of record OZ010599.1, read on the forward strand.
TTAATGAAATCCGCGGCTTTCTATTTTCTTTGTACTTTTTCAATTCATAATTTTTTATCTGTATGCAGGCCGTTTGCTCCCAATATATATTCGGGATTATTCGAATATTTTTTTCCGTATAAATCAAGTTTCTCTTGTAGATCAAACAGATCTTTATGTTGTAAAAAAACATTTTAACTTTAAGACTAATCTGTTAACGAATTTACGAAACTTAACCTAGCGTGGCACAAGGTCTTTTATATGAGGCAATTGGAGAGTAGCTATAATATTATGTTTCTAGCTGTCAGAGTAATATAAAGAATAACGGTCGTGGTGACCACAATGATATTAGGTTGGTGCAAAAATAATGACTTAATAATGTCGTTTTTTGACGTATTTTTAACGTAAAAAAAACGACATTATTACGTCATTATTTTTGCACCAACCTAATATTTAAAATATGGCGACGATGTTCGCTGTAAAGGCTCGCCTGGTAGTTTTCGCCCGCTAATGTTGCGCAAGTACGGGCCCCACTTCCCGCCCAACATAGGGGAATAATGCATCAAATCACGTTTCCAGTTCGACACTCAAGCCGCTTAACCAATCCGTTAACGCTCTGTACCGGCTACATTGATGTCCACGGGGGTTTTTTCGTGCATCGATCAAAAAGAGTTGCTGAAACCACAGCATGGCTTACTACGCTTCGCCTAGGCCAAAAAAAAAAATGTAAGGGGTATGGAATAGTGTGTATTTTGTTCTTAAATAAACACGTTTTCTTGGTGCAAAAATAATGATGTAATAATGTCGTTTTTTGACGTTATACCAACCTAATATATACTAATGTTCACACTATGGAGGCAATGAATAGCCGCTCGTAGTGAGGAATCAAAGAACCGAGTTCGAATTCCAGTCGAGGACATTGCATTCATTTACGTATTAATACCGTTGGGAAAGGAATGAATCCATCTCTCCCAAACCGCAGCACTGGTGGAAATAACAGAACAGACTGGGCCCTATAACTTTATTGGCAACCTGTCTAGGAGAAGGAAAACTCTGGATTCCAGCCACCTATTGTCTTGTTTAGGCAAAGGTTAGAAGAAGAAAACTTCAAAAACATATCCACCTCGCATGTCGTGTCTGGCCCTTCCCTACTCCCACCGAGACAAAAAATAAGGGACTCCTTGAGTTTAGTACAATGATTCGAAAAATAAACACAAGACTGTGCTGTGGCACGTCGTCGTGTACCTCACTGATTGCGAAACTTTCAAGGCTCAAGAACCACTCAGTGTAGAGTGTTACTGAAGGAGGTTGTTACATGAGAGGAAATAAGTGTAGATTATGAAGATATGTAGGAAAGATAACGGTTGTGTTTACAAGAGGCTAAGATTGTACCGATCAGAGAAGCATCCCCTCAGGAGTCTATGGTTATTTTAATTATTTACACAGGAACTATTGTCCTTATTTTTGTTTTTGTTATTACAGCGTTTCGACCGTTGTTTCCTGCGAACGTTATCATATTTTTTTTCCATTTTTGTACATCTCCTGGTCTGTGTACATACCATTTGCTTCTATCGTAAAAAGGCAGTTTGCAAGTTCCCAGTGATTCACCTTTCCTACCCAGTCAGGTCTACTATTCTTTGTATGCCAGTTTGCTACATGAGCTGATTTCATCTCAGCGTGACGAGTGATCTTGTATAAAGAATTAGATTTCATAGACATGCTATTCGTCCTGAGTATGGCGATAAACTACATCCGCGTCCTGGGCAAGACGATAAACTACATCCGTGTCCTGGGCAAGACGATAAACTACATCCGCGTCCTGGGCAAGACGATAAACTACATCCGCGTCCTGGGCAAGACGATAAACTGCATCCGCGTCCTGGGCAAGACGATAAACTACATCCGCGTCCTGGGCAAGACGATAAACTACATCCGTGTCCTGGGCAAGACGATAAACTACATCCGCGTCCTGGGCAAGACGATAAACTACATCCGCGTCCTGGGCAAGACGATAAACTACATCCGTGTCCTGGGCAAGACGATAAACTACATCCGCGTCCTGGGCAAGACGATAAACTACATCCGCGTCCTGGGCAAGACGATAAACTACATCCGCGTCCTGGGCAAGACGATAAACTGCATCCGCGTCCTGGGCAAGACGATAAACTGCATCCGCGTCCTGGGCAAGACGATAAACTGCATCCGCGTCCTGGGCAAGACGATAAACTGCATCCGCGTCCTGGGCAAGACGATAAACTACATCCGCGTCCTGGGCAAGACGATAAACTGCATCCGCGTCCTGGGCAAGACGATAAACTGCATCCGCGTCCTGGGCAAGACGATAAACTACATCCGCGTCCTGGGCAAGACGATAAACTGCATCCGCGTCCTGGGCAAGACGATAAACTGCATCCGCGTCCTGGGCAAGACGATAAACTACATCCGCGTCCTGGGCAAGACGATAAACTACATCCGCGTCCTGGGCAAGACGATAAACTACATCCGCGTCCTGGGCAAGACGATAAACTACATCCGCGTCCGGGGTAAGACGATAAACTACATCCGTGTCCTGGGCAAGACGATAAACTACATCCGCGTCCTGGGCAAGACGATAAACTACATCCGCGTCCTGGGCAAGACGATAAACTGCATCCGCGTCCTGGGCAAGACGATAAACTACATCCGCGTCCTGGGCAAGACGATAAACTACATCCGCGTCCTGGGCAAGACGATAAACTGCATCCGCGTCCTGGGCAAGACGATAAACTGCATCCGCGTCCTGGGCAAGACGATAAACTACATCCGTGTCCTGGGCAAGACGATAAACTACATCCGTGTCCTGGGCAAGACGATAAACTGCATCCGCGTCCTGGGCAAGACGATAAACTACATCCGCGTCCTGGGCAAGACGATAAACTACATCCGCGTCCTGGGCAAGACGATAAACTACATCCGCGTCCTGGGCAAGACGATAAACTACATCCGCGTCCTGGGCAAGACGATAAACTACATCCGCGTCCTGGGCAAGACGATAAACTGCATCCGCGTCCTGGGCAAGACGATAAACTGCATCCGCGTCCTGGGCAAGACGATAAACTACATCCGCGTCCTGGGCAAGACGATAAACTACATCCGCGTCCTGGGCAAGACGATAAACTGCATCCGCGTCCTGGGCAAGACGATAAACTACATCCGCGTCCTGGGCAAGACGATAAACTGCATCCGCGTCCTGGGCAAGACGATAAACTACATCCGCGTCCGGGGTAAGACGATAAACTACATCCGCGTCCTGGGCAAGACGATAAACTACATCCGCGTCCTGGGCAAGACGATAAACTACGTCCGCGTCCTGGGCAAGACGATAAACTACATCCGCGTCCTGGGCAAGACGATAAACTACATCCGCGTCCTGGGCAAGACGATAAACTACATCCGCGTCCTGGGCAAGACGATAAACTACATCCGCGTCCTGGGCAAGACGATAAACTGCATCCGCGTCCTGGGCAAGACGATAAACTGCATCCGCGTCCTGGGCAAGACGATAAACTACATCCGCGTCCTGGGCAAGACGATAAACTACATCCGCGTCCTGGGCAAGACGATAAACTGCATCCGCGTCCTGGGCAAGACGATAAACTACATCCGCGTCCTGGGCAAGACGATAAACTGCATCCGCGTCCTGGGCAAGACGATAAACTACATCCGCGTCCGGGGTAAGACGATAAACTACATCCGTGTCCTGGGCAAGACGATAAACTACATCCGCGTCCTGGGCAAGACGATAAACTACATCCGCGTCCTGGGCAAGACGATAAACTGCATCCGCGTCCTGGGCAAGACGATAAACTACATCCGCGTCCGGGGTAAGACGATAAACTACGTCCGACAGAAAGGACTTTAATCAGAAGGTTAAGAGGAGTATGGAACCACTTCTTAATTGATGGTGTTCCCAAGTTCACCCTGGGGTGGTAGCACCTGTCAGCTTCCCAGCTATGGCAAATAATTAACCCCAAGGTGTAGAAACATTATGAAAGTATAGAAATAGATTTTAATACCAGCAATAGATTTTTGTAAAAAAATTATTACCAACAATAAAAATCTTGTCGGCATTAAATAACCCATTGAGATGTTGATATGCCGTAAAACAAAATAAACCAAACCAAAGCCATGCTATTTTTCCTGACTGTCTTTTTACGGCTTATAAATCTTTTACAGCTTATTTAAACCCAGAAAGTACGTTTACATTATAGAAACCTCGAACTGGACTCGACTGGAATTCGAACTCGGCAATCCCATTTCCCATTCCGAGCCGTTATCCATTACACCACCCGCACATCCAAGTTTACATCCAAGTTTATATCTGGTATTACCAAGAAGTCACTAATCGTGGTACTGACCAAACTCGACTTCAGTGACTGTAACGGGAACATCGTGTCCGCTGGCCTCGGTGACGAGCACAGATTGTTCTCTTTATTCAATGAGAGGTCGCAACCTCGGTTAACCAGGGCCGGGCACAGTATTAATTTCCTCAGTTGTGCCTCTGTCCTCCCACGGAGCCGGAAATGAGTGTCCCTCTACCCGAAGACAGAATATGAGCGTAAACCATGCTGTTTTTCAAGTAAGATTCGCTACTATTCATCACATCTCCTAATAGGAAATGCCGTATTCAGCTAACTAAATCGACCAGCAAATATTAGGCTAATGTATCAGTATGTTCGTACTTATCTTCCTTTGCAGATTATTAAAGCCAGAAAATATTTTTAGACAGTATAAATAGATTATAGATAATAATAATTTAGTGATACAAGTTTTACTAATTAACCCATAGATGGGGGAAGAAGAGGTGGATCTTTCCCACGAGTATTTGCGCATAAGTGAATATAGCGAATCAAACTCGGATTTGAACTCGGCTCTACGATTAACAAAATCCGAGTCCTTCTCTATTGCACCATACGCACATCCAAGCTTAAAACATCTGGTATTCATAAGTTATCACCCCTCTAGGTACTGACAAGGTTCGAAGTAGCTTAACGTCTGTGATAGTAAGGGAACCGGTGTTTCGACGTATATGGCCTTAACCACATATAGATAATTTTGTGTTCAACTGTGCAAATGGTATAGCACGAAGGCAAACAACTGAGTCATGTCTCTAATATTTAGACACTTTTATATACGCGCATATATATATATATATATATATATATATATATATATATATATATATATATATATATATATATATATATATATATATATCGAAATAAAAGTATAAAACTTAATATTACGAGACATATTAAAAACGGGCGAAGCAACCGGTTTCGCTCCCGCTCTTCAGGCTTCAACCGGAGATTTAATTTAAAATTAACACAGAAAAATGTTCAATGAAAGGAAGATGTGGGAGTATTAGGTTGGTGTAAAAATAATGTCGTTTTCTCACATAAGTTACCCGAACGAGTCTACGGCAAAGGGCGCAGTCTCTTTCGGGGAGGTAAACCGACCCTGAACCCGTTTATACGATTCAAAGGGCATATTTTTGGCCGAGCCCACGGGCTTGGAGATCCCACGTTAAACCGGCCTTGTGCCACATGATACTATCGTGGCGGGTGCCTAAATACTAATGCTGACTGGTTCACAGTGTTGTCCTGGTCACATTCTTTATTTCATCTAAAGGTTTTGGAGGCACTTTATATCGTGTCCCTTAAGCCTTCTTTGTGTAAACAACGTGAGTGTTTGTTGGGGCTCGCTGTCATTTGTCTCTAGTTCCTTTTCCTATTTTTTTTATTTTTTTTTATTTTTTATTTTTTTCTTCTTCCACAACTTCCTTTTATTGTACATTTTTTTTTGTGCTAATTTTAAATTAAATTTCCCGTTGAAGCCTGAAGAGCGGGAGCGAAACCGGTTGCTTCGCCTGTTTTTAATATGTCTCGTAATATTAAGTTTTATACTTTTATTTTGATCATTAAATTTTGTACCTACAAAAATATCTTTAAATATATACATACATACATATATACATATATATATATATATATATATATATATATTAGGTTGGTGCACAAATAATGACGTAATAATGTCGTTTTTTGACGTTACAAAATACGTCAAAAAACGACATTATTACGTCATTATTTTTGCACCAACCTAATATATATATATACTCTCTCTCTCTCTCTCTCTCTATATATATATATATATATATATATATATATATATTAGAGACACCAAATGTAAAACTTCCACGCTACCCAGGTTTCGGCCGTTAGGCTTCCTCAGGCAGGTAGGATGAAAGATTTTAGCTTAACGCACCACTTTTATATACGAACATCGGAAGTTACGGGTGGGAAACAGAAGAGCAAAATATATTTTCATCCAGGGGCGTACATCCACAACAAATGTTTGCCAACAATTAATGAATATATATATATATATATATATATATATATATTTGATTTGCATTTGATCATTAACTCATATATATATACATATACATATATATATATATATATATATATATATATATATATATATATATATATATATGGAACATTTCAACTAAATGACGTTCTGATCAACACATATAGTTCCTCTATCGCACAGCATCTTATTAAAAGCCCAAATTGTGCCTCTAAGTTTAGGATTGACTCGTTTAGTACCGTGAGTCATGCTCGCTCTATATTGCAAATAAAGGTGTTGGAAATAATTTACGTTCGGCCCAGACAGACCTACCTCTGTAAACAGAAAGAATGTCTGTTAGGACGAAACGTGATTTCAATTTAATTTTATTCAATTTTATTGCAATATATAATCCCGGGATCCAGCTCTTTTGAATGATGGCGAAAGCGGTTGGATATGTTTGTTTTATTTTTCGCTTTTTTTTTTGTAATCATGAAAAGTAAAACAAGCCTTATCTTTTTACCGTTTTATACCTATAATATAATTTTGTAACCCGTAGAAAAATTTGATATATATATCGTGTATTTTGATATATATATATATATATATATATATAGATAGATAGATAGTGTAACCCGGATATAAGATATCCGGATATAAGAGAAACTCGGATATAAGAGAGATTTTCTCTGGTCCAAAATTAGAGCCAAACTTACCTAAACAAAATATACCAAACCCTGATATAAGAGAAACCCGGATATAAGAGACTTCTTCTCCGGTCCCGACAACTATCTTATATCCGGGTTACACTATATATATATATATATATAAACCCAATACTAAACATGAAACAAGAGTTAAACCTGTAATACTGTTCACAAAACAGGGAAACACGTTACTCAATCCTAAACATGAGACAAGGCTTAATACTCTACTACTGCTCACAAGACCGAGGAAACTGAAAACGCAATCCTAAACAAAAAACAAGAGATAAACCTCTACTAATGTTAACAAGACTCGGGAAACCGGAAACCCAATCCCTAACATGAAACATAAGATAAATCTTTACTACTGTTTACAACACTGAGGAAACAGGAAGCCAATCTTAAACAAGAAATAAGAGATATAATCCTCTACGACTTTTGACAATACATTTGAAACTGGAAACCCAATTTTAAATAGGAAAGAACAGATAAACATCTACTACTTTTTAAAAGACTGGCCAAACCGGAAACCCAATCCTAAACAGGAAACAAGAGATAATTATTTACTACTGTTCACAATACTGGGAAAACCATAAAAGCAATCCTAAACATGAAAACGCAATCCTAAACAAAAAACAAGAGATAAACCTTTACTAATGTTAACAAGACTCGAGAAAACCGGAAACCCAATGCTTAACATGAAACACAAGATAAATCTTTACTACTGTTTACAACACTGAGGAAACAGGATGTCAATCTTAAACAAGAAACAGGAGATAAGCCTCTACTAATTTTAGCAATACTTTTGGAACTGGAAACCCAATCTTAAACATGAAACAAGTGATAAACCTCTAGTATTGTTCACAAAGACTGTGGAAACCGGAAGCCCAATCCTAAACAGGAAACAAGAGATAATTATTTATTAATGTTCACAACACTGCGAAAATCATAAAAACAATCCTAAACATGAAACAAGTGATAAACTTCTAGTTCAGTTCACAAGACTGTGGAAACCGGAAACCCAATGCTAAACAGGAAACAGACGATAAACCTCTATTATTATTAAAACAAACAGGTGTGAGAACCTGATGATTAGCGAATCTGTCTACTCCTATTGAATGGTTTCCTTACACGATTCTTTTTGTTTGTGCAAAAAGTTCACACCAGAATTATATCATTATTTTCCCATCTAGATACAACTAACCCTGTTCTGTTGTTGTTGATATTGTTCAGGTTCAAGTAATGTAGTTTTGTTATTGTTAAAGTTCTTTGTTCTTTTTTGAGCGCCAGTCTACTGTATTGGCTATAAAAAAAAAGTGAAAGAAAATAATTTGAATGCTGAATAGCAGAAAATATATTACGTTGCTCATTTTCCAGCTCTTACCAGACAAGACGGTGAAATATTGCCACATGACAAACCACTTTGTCATGAATTTCGAACAACAAACAAATTTTTCATAAAGTAAGACATTGCAGAGTTGCATAATTGGCAAACCAAATATCCTGACCTTCACATAATCGAATCTCGGCAGAGAGTATTGAAAGCCCGTATGAAAAAAAAAAAAAGAAGACAAGAGACTAACAAAATACATCCCTGTGCAAATTAATTAAAACAAAACGAATAATTCCATTATTATTTACTTTTTTTCGTATTTTTCCAATGAAACAGGACCCAGTGCACATGTTAGTACTTCGTATGTTCATTCCACGAAGTCGTTCCTTGTAGATTGACCACAGATTCTCAATTGGATTTAAATCAGGAGAGCTTCAGAGCCAGTCTACATGACTTTGATTTGCTCACTAGTTAGGCCTGACATTGTGTTCGAGCAGCGTTACAGTTTTCGTACACTTCCTTAGAGTAACGTCCATCGTAGACAATGGACGTAGGACAACTAATCGACAGTCTTGACAATAGTGTCTGGGCGTGATATAAATCTGATGCAATCATGGATGACGCAAGATTTTTCAAGTTCAAACAAATTTCATCATAAACTCCAAAAATAGATTCACCACTGTAAATGAACGTATCTGATGAAAAATAGAAATCGATAACACCCTGTCAATTCAATCGGTCTAAAACTGATCGTATGGGGAAAGAAAGGAAATTAAAGTAATTGTTTCAGTTAACTTGAAGAGCGTATTTAGATTTACTCTCAAGGAGAATAGTAAAACATTTCTAATAAAAACATTTTTAAATTGTATTCCTCCATTCAACATCAAGTTGAGACAATAATTTTTGATAAGTGAAGTCTAAATGCTAAATATTGATTGTTAATTTAAATATATATAAACTTAATTCTACATTCTCTCTAATATC
>OZ010599.1:19242685-19267685 GCA_963932145.1 Acanthosepion lycidas
ACTTTCATAGCGTCTTGACCCCAGCTCGGGGTCCAATCATTTGCCAATTGCTGGGACCCCAACACGTGCTACCACCCCGGGTTATGGTTGTCCTAGAAACACCAGCAATTAAGGGTTGGTTCCACGCTCCTAAAAAACTCTCTACCAGAGTCCCCGCCGTGGGACGCAGTTCATCGTCTTACCCTGGACGCGGATGTAGTTTATCGCCATACCTAGGACAGGAAACAAGTAATGTATATAATGTTTATATATGTTAATTATATTTTTTTCAAAAGATTGTCATAGCCGTAGTTGTTAGTGGGGACAAGCTGCCACTGTCAATAAAATGGATCCGTGGCATGCGATTCAAATAGCCTCTGACAACTGTCCAGCTCCAAGCAGGAGAATGGGTGAAGGAGGAAAACAGGCGCCTCATAACCAGCTGCTTCGGGTAGATGGAGCTCCACAGCCCAGGAATGCTGTCTTGGGGTCATATCCAAACAAGGAAAAGTCTATGGAAGTAAATCCCTACAGAAAACCAAATGTGAAGCTGTCAACATTGAAATATTTCCGGCAAATCTTGCAGCCAAGTCGTCCCCAGATATAATGCCTTGTGTTCATTTGGATCTTGGTACGGCCGAGAGGATGCTTATGTAGTCTGAGTAGCACAATGTCTCCATATATCACCGCCCAGGCCTGCGGCAAGGAGAGGTGACTCCAGTTTCACCACCAAAGGAGTGAATTTTGACGCTACAGTGTAACCTGGATATAAGAGACTCGGATATAAGAGAAACCCCAATATAAAAGAGATTTTCTCTGCTCCCAAATTAGAGCCATACTTACCTAAACAAAATAGACCAAACCCGGATATAAGAGAAACCCGGATACTTCTTCTCCGTTCCCGACAACTCTCTTATATCCGGGTTACACTGTATTATTATCTTGCTAGAGATAAATTGATACCTACCAATCATAGAAAACTTTAAGGCGACTCTGCGAATTGATATCTATTTTTTATAAACACTTGAAATGTGTCGGCAGATATCAGCCTTTGAAAATATGTGTTTTGGTATGCCAAAATACATTGTAGAGCAATCACCCAATAAAATGGTCTGAAATTTCCAGAAAATTAAATTTTCGAAATTCAAGAAACTACAAGCATAATTTAATCGGCGGTAAGAGATTTTGAGGACGGGATGAAGACAAGATCAAAAAAGAAAGAAAAGGGATGGGCAGATGAAAAGACAACGATAGGAGAAGATGGAGGAGGAAGAGAAGTAGAATAAGATGGAGGAGGAGTAGGAGTAGGAAGAGGATGAAGAAGAGAAGAAGAAGATGGAGGAGGAGAAAAAGGAGATGGTGAAGAAGAAAAGGAGGAGAAGAAGAAGAGGAGGAGGAGTGGAGAAAGAAAAAGAAAAGGGGAGAAGAGAAGAAGGAGGAAGAAGAGAGGAGAAGAGGAGGAGAAAGAGGAAGAAGAAGAAGGAAACGACTTAGAAAAAAAAAGACGAAGATAGATCGGTATGTAAATCAAAACTTGAACGGACTATGATAGATAGATAGATAGATAGATAGATAGATAGATAGATAGATAGATAGATAGATAGATAGATAACAAAAGACTGATAGGAACAGACTGAGATAGGGACAGACAGATAGATAGATAGATAGATAGATAGATAGATAGATAGATAACAAAAGACTGAGATAGGAACAGACTGAGATAAATAGATAGATAGATAGATAGATATATAGATAGATAGATAGATATGAACAGACTGAGATAGATAGATACTGAACAGACTGAGATACATACATAGATAGATAGATAGATAGATAGATAGATAGATAGACAGACAGATAGATAGATAGATAGAAGCAGACAGAGATATATAGAAATAAATAAATAATAAAAAAAAACCGAGATTGAGTGGAACAGACTGAGATAGATAGATAGATAGATAGATAGATAGATAGATAGATATTAACATCATGAGATAGATAGATAGATAGATAGATAGATAGATAGATAGATAGATAACAAAAGACCGAGATAGGAACAGACTGAGATAGATAGATAGATAGATAGATAGATAGATAGATAGATAGATAGATAGATAGATATAAGCAGACAGAGATATATAGAAATAGATAAATAATAAAAAAACCGAGATAGAGTGGAACAGATTGAGATAGATAGATAGATAGATATTAACATCATGAGATAGATAGATATATAGATAGATAGATATTAAAATCATGAGATAGATAGATAGATAGATAGATAGATAGATGGATAGATAGATATTAACATCATGAGATAGATAGATAGATAGATAGATCATGAAGAGACTGAGATAGATAGATAGATAAGGAACAGACTGAGATAGATAGATAGATAGATCATGAAGAGACTGAGATAGATAGATAGATAGATAGATAGATATATATATATATAGATAGATAGATAAGGAACAGACTGAGATAGATAGATAGATAGATAGATAGATAGATAGATAGATAGATAGATAGATAGATAGATAGATGTTTTAAACATTCGCTGCTTTGCGGTGATACCCAAACTTGGAATAGGCTATAGAAGTAAATCCCAACAGAAAACCTGGAGCGAAACCCCAAAGGCAGTTGTCTGTCAACACAGAAAACTTTCCTGCAACTCTTGCCCCCAAATGTAATGCCATATACACACCTTTGGATCTTGTCGGTACGGCTGAGATGGTGGCCATGTACACTGGGCATCGCATGGCCTCCATATACAATCATCTGTACAATGGAGATGTCACAAAAGACTCACTCCAATATAACTGACATTTGACCATACTGGGTGCTACGTTTATCTCGCGAGATAAATAAATAAATAAATGCGTGAGAGGTACTTGTTTGTATTGTGGTTAAAGATGTAGCAAATTTAACGTGAAAAATTAAATTTCTAGTCACCCAGAAATCCACCCACTTAGAACATTTGAACAATGAAATATTTCTCCTAAATTACGTCTCTGCTTATTTGTCCTCGTGTCAACGTGTACTAAAATGAAAGAGAAAAAACGCGCGTAAACCCCTTGGCGTTTTTTTCTTTTTATTCATTTCATTTCAAGCAATGGCCCGGGAATGCCTTTCGCGAATTTCTTTTCGAAAACTTAGTCCGCAAGAGCTATTTGCGGACCAGGTTTTCATTCTGATGAGATGAAAATCTCGGTGTTCATAAAATAAAAATTATGGATAATTAAAGTCTCTGTCTTCTTTCGTCAGTGAGTACAGGACATGGAAGTTTGGAAAGGACTAACAAAAGCTACTTAGAAACTTGCTAAAAATGTGAACTTAAACTACTTATTTGCAGTGCCCCTTAAAGTCTAAAAAGCAGCAATGAGTTACAAAAACAGATTTACCAAAAGTGACACAAAATTTATCTGGCGGAGAAGGTACTCTGGTTGTCAAAACGTTAAAATTTGGCAATTTCTAATTTAAAACTTTGTAATATAACAATTTAATTGTCGGGATATTTATTGTTAGAGGGTTCGTGTTAAATAAAAGAAAACCAGGAATTATACGGTCAGGACGTTGATAGCTAAAACATTGATATATGTTGACTCCAAGAAACCAAAATCAAAGAAGGAATTCTTATTAATATGCGAGTTAGTACGAAAACATTCAGACTGAAGGTAGAAATCTTAAAATACATTAAATTAATATTATATGAACTGAATGACTTGAACATCGTATACACACTGAACGACGACATTAAAAGAACTGTCAATAAAATTCCATTAGTCGAAATGAAAAGCGCCTGGAAGACAAAGACAAAGAGGTTTGGAAGCGATTGATAAGAGAGATATTTACAAAGTTGCTCAAGACGAGAAATCAAACTGATTTACAGCGTGCCTTCACGTTGAAACAGCTCCCATAATGATGAGTTATAAAAACATATTTTCGAAAATTTAAACAAAATTACTTGGCGAAGAAAACAATGATTTAGCATGTTCGTATTAAAAAAAAAGACTACTGAACCGTTTCGTGATATCTACCTTCCTATATGGCAGCAAATGCTGGACAATCTCTTCAAAGATGAAGAAGAATCTTGAATCAACAGAAATGTTGATCTACAGAAGGATACTGAGGATAACATGAACCGAATATGTGAGAAACGACGAAGTTTTTGATAAAATAGAAACAAAAAGGAAACTTTTACTTAACATCAGAAAGTGACAATTGAAACTTCTAGGGAACATAATGAGGAAAGAGGGTTTGTAAAATCTGATACACATAAGACAGATTAACGACAAGGGAGACAAAAGAAAACAATGCATAACCTACTTAGTCAGCTTGAGTAAATGGACGGTGGAACAAGATTCAGGAGACAACAAAAAGAGAAAATTTATTAAGATCTAAAAAGGACATGGAATTGTGGAGGGCTATGATCGTCAACGTTCTGAAGGGTCACTGCGCATAAGGAGAAGAGATGGCGTTAATTGAATGTACAGATTTTATCATTGGGACATCTATTGGAACGTTAATAATTATCACATTGATGCATGCTGCCTCCAAGAAAGCAAAATCAAAGAAGGACTTGATATTAATGTCGAAGAGCTTGGGAGACCTACATTACATTCATCGGTTAGCAAAAAACTGAAAGGTCTGGAGAGGACTGATAAGCGTTATTCTAAAAGTTGATGAAGATGAGAAAATCAAACTAATTTACAATGTGGCTTCAAGTCAAAACAGCTCCCATGATTAGTTACGAAAATAGATTTACCGAAAGCTAAACAAAAGTTATCTGGCGCAGAAGTTAAAGAAGCAGGACCTACAAGGCATCAGATGGTTTGAATTTTCATTCTCCTAGACTAATATTATATATATATATATATGAATAAATATAGTCTTAAGGTGTGCTATGTTTATGGGATAAAGTGCTCAATATCAGAGATAGAGCGTGTGTAAATATAAAAGTGAACATAGAAGTCAACACTTAGAGGCGACAGTCTGGCTATATGCAATCGTCAGGCCTCGAGTGCTCTTATCTATCTATCTATCTATCTATATATATATATATATATATATATATATATATATATATATATATATATATATATATATATATATATAAGACATTTTTTATGTTTAACGTTCTTTTTATAGATACAAGTATTTAAGTAAATGCTCTGTTTATAATAAACAGAATTAAATAACATTTACCGGCCTGAATGTCCGAGAAATTTTCATAGAAAATATTCGTCCTTTGACAAGATATTCTATGAAAATTTCTCGGACATTCAGGCCGGTAAATGTTATTTAATACTGTTTATTATAAACAGAGGATTTACTTAAATACTTGTATCTATAAAAAGAACGTTAAACATAAAAAATGTCTTTAATAAATAAATTGTCGGACTTTGTCCATTTCTTAATGTATGTGTATATATATATATATATATATATATATATATATATATATATATATATATATATATATATATGTGTGTGTGTGTGTGTGTGTTTGTGTTTGTGTATGTGTGTGGGTGTGTGTGTGTGTTGTGTGCGTATGCTTGTGTGTGTGTGTGTATCGGTAGAAATGTTGGTAGGGAAGGTAAATGACCTCACCATTTGCCAACCGGTAAAAGTTGCCAACTTTTTATTTAATATTTTGTAAATGCCTCCGATCGCATATAAAGATGTTTTTTTTTTTTTTTTATGGGACATTTAAGGAAAGAGGAGTTGTGAAAAAAGAAAAGCAAGAATTCTTGGCTCAGGCCGTTGATAATTATCACATTGATGTGTGCTTCCTTCAAGAAACCTAAATCAAAGAAGATCTTGATATTAATATCAAAGTTAAACAGCACAAGTTAAGAACTTTGGCTTCAGAAAGTAAATGTTATAGAAATGGTCACCACTCCCCTCCATCTGACAATTGTGGTTCATGACGGCATGCAAAATGCCATTACACGAAGTTAAAGGCGTCTCGAAGACCTGCAGTATTGTCGTGAGTTAGCACAAGACAGGGAGGTTTGGAAGCGAGAGATATATTTACAAAGTTGCTCAAGACTGATTGCAGTGTTCCTTGACGACGACGATGACGACGACGACGATGATGACGACGACGACGACGATGATGGTGACGACGTCGATGACGACGACGATAATGATGACGACGACGATGATAATGATGACGACAACGATAATGACGACGATGACGACGCCGATTTTAAGAAATGTTGATAAACTTTAATTCTCTTTTGGGCTTTGGCAATTTTGCTTACATTCAATTTCAATTCTTTATTTTAAGCTAATCCATTCGGGTTCTACAGAAAGATGCTGAGGATTCACTGGGCCGAACATGTGAGCAACAATGACGTTTTGGAGAGGATAAAAAACAAAGAGGAAATTTATACTTAACATCAGGAAGAGACAACTGAGATTTCTGGGGCACGTAATGAGAAAAGAAGGCTTGGAAAGCCTGATGAAAGCATCGCGTAAACTACTTGATTAGATTGAGCAATTGGATGGAAGAACACAAAATATATTAAGAGCGACAAGGCACAGGTATATGTGGAGAGCCATAATCGCTTATGTCTTGAAGGAACACGGCATATAAAAGAAGAAGATTCTAGACATTATCTTCTTGGCGTGATTTTCATCCTGTGATGTTCAAATCAATGAGACTTCCAGGAATGGTAAATTCTAAGGGGTCTTTCCGTTGTCATTAAACTTGAGATGAATTTTGTCATTTCAGAACACAAGATTCTCTTTTTGGAGACACGTTTTTCGATACATTTTTCCTTCAACTTGTTGCTTTTCCAGTTCTTGCAAATATAACATCTTGATTTCGCTTACGATATATAAATTGACGTCTAATGGTAAATTATAATAATACCGCAACATTACTTTCGTTTTCCCTATCTAAGTAAATATTAATATCTTTCTGCCTAGAAGTTCAAGGTCTTAAGTACAGGTCATTTTTTTTTTCTGTATTTAATATTGTTCAGTGTCATTTTGTGATGGTAGAAACTCGATTTCCAGCTGCTCCCGGTGGATCCAAAGTAATATTTACCATCATAGTCTGAATTGATCCTAGATCTGTATATTATACCTTCAGTCATGCAGTGACCATTTAATGGGCAGGTTATGTTTTTACGGCAATTGCATTGAGTTTTTTTAGAATTATTTTTAGTGTTTTGTTTGGGAGCTTAATGCATTATTGTTATGTTGGGATATGTAATTATCGATGCATTTTGTACAGCTATCTTAATGTTATCATTGTTGAAAATCTTTTTAGTATTAAAGAATGACCAAAGTGTTTTTTTTTAATTAAATTCAGGAAAATACTACCTACATTGGTTTTGACGTTACTGTATTATGGCGGGGGGGGGGAACCATGTTTCGTTCGTGTTGTTTTAGTTTGTTTTTATCTTTTTAACATGTCTAGAGTTATCGTCGAATATTTCTTTGTTATTGGAGTTGGTCGATAATCCTTAATGTACCGATTTGTGCGGATTATCTGTTATCTTTTTATGGTGGTGGGATCTTCTGTCGACGCACCTGTGGTTGTATAAATCCTTAGAGTATGGTTCGTAAATGCCCTTACTCAGGTCAAATGTAACGTCTAAAAAACTGATCATTTTAGCGTTGGTGGTAATGTTTGCTTTATGGTCCTTAAAAAAATTGATTAGGTCTTTCTCATCTGTTTTGATTTATTTACGAAGGAGTATCATCGGATCGTCTCTGTTGTTTTGTTTTATATCCGAGATAAATCTGAGTCTCTATTGTAACAGTATACCAACAAGTTCACATGCTTCTGTAGAATCATGTGCTCCCTTGGAAATGCAAATGTCTTCATAATCTTTCTTAGACCATAGAGTTCCGTCGTAATATAGACTCGATTTCTGTGTCTTTCGATCGAAGTTAGCCGAGGAGGTAAAAGGTTAAAACAGGCAACATGAAGACCCACTTCACAATTAATTTAGAGTTTTTGAAATTCAATTAGTCAGTGTGCTACCAGGGATTTAAAAGAGGATACATTTGTAAAGCAATTGTTAAGTTTGATGAAAATAGATTGAAAGATCAACGAAAAATAAGAAAGAAACCAGTAAAAATCGCCATTTCTCGCTATTTACGCCGGTTTTCATTCTATGGGTGGACTCAATTATCAAGTTAAATGACTGTTAAACAATCAATTTATTGTTGGCTACAATTGAGTGAAGTTTGTATTAGATTGCTTGAAAAATGTGGGAGTTTTTAGTTTTAAATGTGTTGAAATCGATTTTTCATTTTTCACGGTTTTTCTCTAAACGCAGTGGCGTAGAAATAAAAATGAGATATCGTTGAGCTCGTCATGATGTAAGTAACCTACATACCGAGATTCAACGAAATCGGAAGAAAAAAGTTGAATCTATTGATTTCTGATCGGTTTTATCGATTATTGATATTTAAACAAATTATCGATTTTTTACGCTAAGAACCTATGTCTTACATTGTACAATGTATTTTCCACGTTTGGTCAAAATCGGTTGGATGGATCTCAAGTGAAAAGGTATCACACAGACAGACATCCTCTGTTATATATATATATATATATATATATATATATATATATAAATATATATATGTGTGTGTGTGCGTGGGTGCGTTTTTAAAGAGAGAGAAATACAAAAGTCAGAAGAGCATATATATCCTTCATTTTATGAAGGTAAATAAAAATAGATCTAGACATGGGTCTATAGACGACATGTGCGTGTCTTTGTGTTTGGGTTCATTTAACAATCTGGAGGAAGTTTTTCCCTGTATTCGTGAATGTGTGAAATGATGATACGTGTCAAAATGTTATTAGGCCGACGGAGAAAAGATGTCTATGGCTTTTTTAAGGCCATTGCGTGTACACTAATTTTCTTCCGCGGAGGTCCCAGATTCTTTCCAAATGAATTAAGGCCTGTAATCACGCACATGATCATGACCGCCCCGTTATAATATGTGCGCTCACGCGCGTGCGTGTGTGCGTGTATGTATGTGCGCGTGTGTGCGCGTATAGATAGATAGATAGATAGATAGAAAGATAGATAGATAGATAGATAGATATGAACAGACGGAGATATATATATATATATATATATATATATATATATATATATATATATATAGATAGATAGATAGATAGATAGATAAGAAAAGAGTTGTGATAGATAGATAGATAGATAGATAGATAGATAAGAAAAGAGTTGTGATAGATAGATAGATAGATAGATAGATATTAACGAACAGACAGATAACTATTTATCTAGCAAAATAGATAGATATGGACAAACTGAGATATATATGAAAAAAATGAGATAGATAGATAGATAGATAGATACGAACAGTTTGAGATAGATAGATAGATAGATATGAACAGACGGAGATAGATAGATAGATAGATAGATAGATAGATATGAACGAACAGACAGATAACTATTTATCTAGCAAAATAGATAGATATGGATAAACTGAGATATATATGAAAAGACTGAGATAGATAGATAGATAGATATGAAAGACCAGACAAACATCTAGTTATCTAGCTTTCTTATGATATTTACTTATCCAAAAATTAAATATCATGACTTTTGCTTTAATTCAAAATGTTTTTTTAATGAAAGTACTTTAAAATAATTGAAGATAGACTCTGTTATATTTAAACATGATGCTGTTTTTCCTCCATTCTAATTGAACGCTTTTTCTGATCGACCAGCTGCGTATCGCTCCTAGTTAAATAAAAGAAGAAGTAGAAAACATATATCAATTTAACATGTTTCACTTTTATAAAAGCTTCGTCAGAAATTAGGATAATTGCTTTTGGATAATCGACCAAACCCTCTCATTTTGTGTCGATACGATTTTGCACCTAAATTTTTTTTCACTAATGCCACTCCAATTAAAAAAGAAGACATAATTCTTTAAAGAGAAAGTACATTGAAAACTTAATAATCCCATTATTATTAACTAGAAATACACGCCTAAAACATTACATCACTATTTTTCTTTGAATCCATTCTTAAAAACCTAACTTATATCTAATACAAAGAAGAGATTCCTGAAGAAGCGACACATAAATTAGAATCCTGTGAATCCCCGCTGCAAGGGTTGATCGTGCAAAAGGGAAGATAAAATAAAACCCAACTAGACAGACATACGCACATAATTTCAAATACATATTACTATTCGTTGCCCACTTAGACATACAAGAATCTTCACAAACTTACATATTTGCCTTTATCATTGTGGTATTCGTTTTTAGTTTCTGATTTTAAATAACGTAATAAAACTTGTTTTCGTGTCTGCAGTTTAGGATAAGATCTGTTCGTCTATTTAATAATTATTGGTGGCCTGGTAAGTTGATTATAGTTATTTTCCCTCCAGACAAGGTTTACAGTTTTTGGATTTATTTTTGTAGACTCGTGATGTTTGCCTTATTTTACATGATATTTTTGGTGTAATTTGTTTTTAATTTCACATATATGTATAGAAAATACTGTGTTATTCGTGTATTTACAGTTTGTAAATAATGTTGTGTGTATAGTTTCTTTGTTTCCAGGTTCCTTCAGTTGCTCCTATGTAAATTTTTTTCTTTTTAATTGTATGTATATTTTTCCTATGTATATTTATTCTTTGCTGATTTGACAGTGGATTGGTATATTACATTTTTTGCAAGCAGTTATCATTTAAGGGGTAATCGACCTGTATTCTGCAGTTGAAAGTGGATTTGGTTTGTGAGTGGGTTTGTTGGTTATTTTTCTGTTGTATCTTTTATCATCTGTGTCATCTTTCCTTTGCAAATTCAGCTGATTTTTACTGTGTTTCTATTGAATATCTTATAAAGGATGATAGATGGAGGGGAGTATTTATGTATGAGAGCTATGAATATTTTTCCTACGTTTTTTTTTTTTCACGTTTTTGTCTTACGATGGGTTAAAGCATACAAAATTTCCTTTCCTGATGGCTTTTTTGTGCTGTGTGGCGTGTGAACATTGCCAAAAATTCGCTATATTTTAGGACTGTCTCATAATCTGTTATAGTTTCGTAAAAGATGTTTTCTTTGGAAAAATTGTTAGATAGCTCGAGATTAATTGACTATAGAATCTGTTTGTTTAATGTTGTTGGGTGGTTGAAAGATATGTGTATGTAAACTTGTTTATCGGTGGTTTTTCTATGAGGTTGATATGTGAATTTTTTTAGGTTGGGTGTGGAATCTATGAAATATACATCTTTTAGGTCAAATCCCATGACTTCTTCGGTCTAGTGCTCCTACTATAGATTTAAAGATTCTTGGTAAAATCCAAAGAAGAATCTATCTTACATATTTATAAGTCTACCATTCATCCTTGCTTTGAATATTGGTGCCACATCTGGTCTGGCACCCTGCTATATATTTAGAGATTCTTGATAAAATCCAAAGAAGAATCTATCTTACATATTTATAAAACTACCATTCATT
Organism: Acanthosepion lycidas; assembly: GCA_963932145.1. NCBI lineage: Eukaryota > Metazoa > Mollusca > Cephalopoda > Sepiida > Sepiidae > Acanthosepion > Acanthosepion lycidas. The sequence continues at coordinate 19,254,135 of OZ010599.1, forward strand.
CTTGCTTTGAATATTACTGACATATCTGGTCTGGTACTCCTACTATATATTTAGAGATTCTTGATAAAATCGAAAGAAGAATCTATCTTACATATTTATAAGTCTACCATTCATCGTTGCTTTGAATATTACTGCCACATCTGATCTGGTTTTCCTGCTATATATTTAGAGATTCTTGATAAAATCTAAAGAAGAATCTATCTTACATATTTATAAGTCTACCATTCATCCTTGCTATGAATATTACTGCCACATCTGCTCTAGTTTTTCTGCTATATATTTAGAGATTCTTGATAAAATCCAAAGAAGAATCTATCTTACATATTTATAAGTCTACCATTCATCGTTGCTTTGAATATTACTGCCACATCTGATCTGGTTTTCCTGCTATATATTTAGAGATTCTTGATAAAATCTAAAGAAGAATCTATCTTACATATTTATAAGTCTACCATTCATCCTTGCTATGAATATTACTGCCACATCTGCTCTAGTTTTTCTGCTATATATTTAGAGATTCTTGATAAAATCCAAAGAAGAATCTATCTTACATATTTATAAGTCTACCATTCATCCTTGCTTTGAATATTGCTGCCATATCTGCTCTGGTGCTTCTGCTATATATTTAGAGATTCTTGATAAAATCCAAAGAAGAATCCATCTTACATATTTATAAGTCTACTATTCATCCTTGCTATGAATATTACTGCCACATCTGCTCTAGTTTTTCTGCTATATATTTAGAGATTCTTGATAAAATCCAAAGAAGAATCTATCTTACATATTTATAAGTCTACCATTCATCCTTGCTTTCAATATTGCTGCCATATCTGATCTGGTTTTCCTGCTATATATTTAGAGATTCTTGATAAAATCTAAAGAAGAATCTATCTTACATATTTATAAGTCTACCATTCACCCATGCTTTGAATATTACTGCCATATCTGGTCTGGTACTCCTGCTATATATTTAGAGATTCTTGATAAAATCCAAAGAAGAATCTATCTTACATATTTATAAATCTACCATTCATCCTTGCTATGAATATTACTGCTACATCTGGCCTGGTTTTCCTGCTATATATTTAGAGATTCTTGATAAAATCTAAAGAAGAATCTATCTTACATATTTATAAGTCTGCCATTCATCCTTGGTTTGAATATTACCGCCATATCTGGTCTGGTGCTCCTGCTATATATTTAGAGATTCTTGATAAAATCCAAAGAAGAATCTTACATATTTATAAGTCTACCATTCATCCTTGCTTTGAATATTGCTGCCATATCTGCTCTGGTGCTTCTGCTATATATTTAGAGATTCTTGATAAAACCCAAAGAAGAATCCATCTTACATATTTATAAGTCTACCATTCATCCTTGCTATGAATATTACTGCCACATCTGCTCTAGTTTTCCTGCTATATATTTAGAGATTCTTGGTAAAATCCAAAGAAGAATCTATCTTACATATTTATAAGTCTACCATTCATCCTTGCTTTGAATATTGGTGCCACATCTGGTCTGGCACCCTGCTATATATTTAGAGATTCTTGATAAAATCCAAAGAAGAATCTATCTTACATATTTATAAAACTACCATTCATTCTTGCTTTGAATATTACTGACATATCTGGTCTGGTACTCCTACTATATATTTAGAGATTCTTGATAAAATCGAAAGAAGAATCTATCTTACATATTTATAAGTCTACCATTCATCGTTGCTTTGAATATTACTGCCACATCTGATCTGGTTTTCCTGCTATATATTTAGAGATTCTTGATAAAATCTAAAGAAGAATCTATCTTACATATTTATAAGTCTACCATTCATCCTTGCTATGAATATTACTGCCACATCTGCTCTAGTTTTTCTGCTATATATTTAGAGATTCTTGATAAAATCCAAAGAAGAATCTATCTTACATATTTATAAGTCTACCATTCATCGTTGCTTTGAATATTACTGCCACATCTGATCTGGTTTTCCTGCTATATATTTAGAGATTCTTGATAAAATCTAAAGAAGAATCTATCTTACATATTTATAAGTCTACCATTCATCCTTGCTATGAATATTACTGCCACATCTGCTCTAGTTTTCCTGCTATATATTTAGAGATTCTTGATAAAATCCAAAGAAGAATCTATCTTACATATTTATAAGTCTACCATTCATCCTTGCTTTGAATATTGCTGCCATATCTGCTCTGGTGCTTCTGCTATATATTTAGAGATTCTTGATAAAATCCAAAGAAGAATCCATCTTACATATTTATAAGTCTGCCATTCATCCTTGCTATGAATATTACTGCCACATCTGCTCTAGTTTTTCTGCTATATATTTAGAGATTCTTGATAAAATCCAAAGAAGAATCTATCTTACATATTTATAAGTCTACCATTCATCCTTGCTTTGAATATTGCTGCCATATCTGATCTGGTTTTCCTGCTATATATTTAGAGATTCTTGATAAAATCTAAAGAAGAATCTATCTTACATATTTATAAGTCTACCATTCACCCATGCTTTGAATATTACTGCCATATCTGGTCTGGTACTCCTGCTATATATTTAGAGATTCTTGATAAAATCCAAAGAAGAATCTATCTTACATATTTATAAATCTACCATTCATCCTTGCTATGAATATTACTGCTACATCTGGTCTGGTTTTCCTGCTATATATTTAGAGATTCTTGATAAAATCTAAAGAAGAATCTATCTTACATATTTATAAGTCTGCCATTCATCCTTGGTTTGAATATTACTGCCATATCTGGTCTGGTGCTCCTGCTATATATTTAGAGATTCTTGATAAAATCCAAAGAAGAATCTATCTTACATATTTATAAGTCTACCATTCATCCTTGCTTTGAATATTGCTGCCATATCTGCTCTGGTGCTTCTGCTATATATTTAGAGATTCTTGATAAAATCCAAAGAAGAATCCATCTTACATATTTATAAGTCTACCATTCATCCTTGCTATGAATATTACTGCCACATCTGCTCTAGTTTTCCTGCTATATATTTAGAGATTCTTGGTAAAATCCAAAGAAGAATCTATCTTACATATTTATAAGTCTACCATTCATCCTTGCTTTGAATATTGGTGCCACATCTGGTCTGGCACCCTGCTATATATTTAGAGATTCTTGATAAAATCCAAAGAAGAATCTATCTTACATATTTATAAGTCTACCATTCATCCTTGCTTTGAATATTGCTGCCATATCTGATCTGGTTTTCCTGCTATATATTTAGAGATTCTTGATAAAATCTAAAGAAGAATCTATCTTACATATTTATAAGTCTACCATTCACCCATGCTTTGAATATTACTGCCATATCTGGTCTGGTACTCCTGCTATATATTTAGAGATTCTTGATAAAATCTAAAGAAGAATCTATCTTACATATTTATAAGTCTACCATTCATCCTTGCTATGAATATTACTGCCACATCTGCTCTAGTTTTCCTGCTATATATTTAGAGATTCTTGATAAAATCCAAAGAAGAATCTATCTTACATATTTATAAGTCTACCATTCATCCTTGCTTTGAATATTGCTGCCATATCTGCTCTGGTGCTTCTGCTATATATTTAGAGATTCTTGATAAAATCCAAAGAAGAATCCATCTTACATATTTATAAGTCTACCATTCATCCTTGCTATGAATATTACTGCCACATCTGCTCTAGTTTTTCTGCTATATATTTAGAGATTCTTGATAAAATCCAAAGAAGAATCTATCTTACATATTTATAAGTCTACCATTCATCCTTGCTATGAATATTACTGCCACATCTGCTCTAGTTTTTCTGCTATATATTTAGAGATTCTTGATAAAATCCAAAGAAGAATCTATCTTACATATTTATAAGTCTACCATTCATCCTTGCTTTGAATATTGCTGCCATATCTGATCTGGTTTTCCTGCTATATATTTAGAGATTCTTGATAAAATCTAAAGAAGAATCTATCTTACATATTTATAAGTCTACCATTCACCCATGCTTTGAATATTACTGCCATATCTGGTCTGGTACTCCTGCTATATATTTAGAGATTCTTGATAAAATCCAAAGAAGAATCTATCTTACATATTTATAAATCTACCATTCATCCTTGCTATGAATATTACTGCTACATCTGGTCTGGTTTTCCTGCTATATATTTAGAGATTCTTGATAAAATCTAAAGAAGAATCTATCTTACATATTTATAAGTCTGCCATTCATCCTTGGTTTGAATATTACTGCCATATCTGGTCTGGTGCTCCTGCTATATATTTAGAGATTCTTGATAAAATCCAAAGAAGAATCTATCTTACATATTTATAAGTCTACCATTCATCCTTGCTTTGAATATTGCTGCCATATCTGCTCTGGTGCTTCTGCTATATATTTAGAGATTCTTGATAAAATCCAAAGAAGAATCCATCTTACATATTTATAAGTCTACCATTCATCCTTGCTATGAATATTACTGCCACATCTGCTCTAGTTTTCCTGCTATATATTTAGAGATTCTTGGTAAAATCCAAAGAAGAATCTATCTTACATATTTATAAGTCTACCATTCATCCTTGCTTTGAATATTGGTGCCACATCTGGTCTGGCACCCTGCTATATATTTAGAGATTCTTGATAAAATCCAAAGAAGAATCTATCTTACATATTTATAAAACTACCATTCATTCTTGCTTTGAATATTACTGACATATCTGGTCTGGTACTCCTACTATATATTTAGAGATTCTTGATAAAATCGAAAGAAGAATCTATCTTACATATTTATAAGTCTACCATTCATCGTTGCTTTGAATATTATTGCCACATCTGATCTGGTTTTCCTGCTATATATTTAGAGATTCTTGATAAAATCGAAAGAAGAATCTATCTTACATATTTATAAGTCTACCATTCATCGTTGCTTTGAATATTATTGCCACATCTGATCTGGTTTTCCTGCTATATATTTAGAGATTCTTGATAAAATCTAAAGAAGAATCTATCTTACATATTTATAAGTCTACCATTCATCCTTGCTATGAATATTACTGCCACATCTGCTCTAGTTTTCCTGCTATATATTTAGAGATTCTTGATAAAATCTAAAGAAGAATCTATCTTACATATTTATAAGTCTACCATTCACCCATGCTTTGAATATTACTGCCATATCTGGTCTGGTACTCCTGCTATATATTTAGAGATTCTTGATAAAATCCAAAGAAGAATCTATCTTACATATTTATAAATCTACCATTCATCCTTGCTATGAATATTACTGCTACATCTGGTCTGGTTTTCCTGCTATATATTTAGAGATTCTTGATAAAATCTAAAGAAGAATCTATCTTACATATTTATAAGTCTGCCATTCATCCTTGGTTTGAATATTACTGCCATATCTGGTCTGGTGCTCCTGCTATATATTTAGAGATTCTTGATAAAATCCAAAGAAGAATCTATCTTACATATTTATAAGTCTACCATTCATCCTTGCTTTGAATATTGCTGCCATATCTGCTCTGGTGCTTCTGCTATATATTTAGAGATTCTTGATAAAATCCAAAGAAGAATCCATCTTACATATTTATAAGTCTACCATTCATCCTTGCTATGAATATTACTGCCACATCTGCTCTAGTTTTCCTGCTATATATTTAGAGATTCTTGATAAAATCCAAAGAAGAATCTATCTTACATATTTATAAGTCTACCATTCATCCTTGCTTTGAATATTGCTGCCATATCTAGTCTGGTACTCCTGCTATATATTTAGATATTCTTGATAAAATCCAAAGAAGAATCTATCTTACATATTTATAAGTCTACCATTCATCCTTGCTTTGAATATTGCTGACACATCGTCTGGTACTCCTGCTATATATTTAGATATTCTTGATAAAATCCAAAGAAGAATCTATCTTACATATTTATAATCTACCATTCATCCTTGCTTTGAAAATTGCTGCCATATCTGATCTTGTGCTTCTGCTATATATTTAGTGATTCTTGATAAAATCCAACGAAGAATCTATCTTACATATTTATACGTCTACCATTCATCTTTGCTTTTAATATTGCTGCCACATCTGGCCTGGTACGTCTGATATATATTTAGAGATTTTTGATAAAATCCAAAGAAGAATCTATCTTACATATTTCTTCGGATTGTTCAGATGAACTTTCCTCTATGGTAAAGAAACTGCATGAATTTAAGCGCCGTATTATATTGGCAGCAAAGTCGCATCATTTCACAGTTAAAATGGCTACCGTAAGTTCTATGTAACAGATTTTCATATCGAACTTATCGTTTATGTAATGATCTTCCGCATTATTGCTTCCTAGAGAAGTTTGATATTCAAGAATTTAAGTCCAATCTCAAATCTCAAGTAATATCTTCTGTTTATTTAATTTTCATCTTTTATTGTCCTCTCTCCTTTATAGTATATTTTTCTCATATTTTCTGACAGTCTTTAATAGTACTGAAGCATGAAGAATTTACAACAATACACTCACCAAACTTCGTATTCAACATGACTGAAATAACACCATTAAGTTAAGTTTCGCCATATTAACTATATATATATATATATATATATATATATATATATATATATATATATAGTTAAGTTATAAGGAACTTGGTAAACCGAATTGGTAAATCCAAAGAGGATGAAATCCTGAGAGCTCAATGTTAGGACAGAGCTAATATGTAATGAAAAACAAACCACTTTAATGTACCATTACGATAATTTATTTCACCTAAAACCTTTTTTAAGGATTCAGGATCATCAGGTAAATCTTCCAACAACGAATTGAAGTATGTTTTATATTGGAGTAGGAGTGCCAGAAACTTGACCTCTTTAGATGGTTAATAAAACGGAAATGAATTGTAGAAAATGTATACAAGTGAGTCTTATGGTAAAGAGAGAGATAGGGGGGAGGGGGAAAGAGAGATGGAGTTGTTATAATTTTGTTTTAACAAAATTATGTAAAAGATAGTTTACAATGTTTGATAGAAAATTCGATGTCTGAAAAAAATTTTGTTATTAACTTAAATGTTTAATTTTTTAAGTAAATAGTTTCAGGACTAAATATAACTATTATTGTAATAAACATATTTATCTAGGACATAAAGAAATATTTAAAATCTTAATAGTTTATTCACCCGACTAATTGTATTTCCACAATATAAAAAAAAAAAAAATATATATATATATAACATCTATTTTAATATTTAAAATTAATTTATGAATGTAATTTAATTATTATATTGGTAAACTAAATTAAAGATTAGGTTTCATTATTTAATAGAATTTGAGGGTAATATTAATTTTCATTTATTCATATATGTCTCACAAATGTATTCATGTGAATCACTACATACATACGATCATTAACAAGTCAAAAAAAACCCCCCAAAAAACCCATAGAAACACTTGAGATAATTTACACAAAAATTCATTTATCCTCGTACATAAACTATATATACATTTTACAATCTTTATCTATATTTCAAAATATATATAGATTTCACAGTTAAAATTTAATTTTATCAGTGTGATTTCGGAAGTGTTTCATTTTAAAGGAATTTAGCTAATATTATTACTATTATTAATAGTCAAAGAATGGTATATTTAAATTTAAATTATCAATTTAGAAATGAAACTCCCTTCAGAAGAAAACAAAATTTAAACTATAGAATATTACAAAAGAAGGACATTACAAATTAAGAAAATAAATTAAAATGTCATTAGAAAGACCCAATATTTCATTTAAAATCAATTCATGCACGTACGCACATATATACATACACACACACACATATATATATATATACATATATACATACACACACACACACATATATATACACATATACATACATACGATCATTAACAAGTCAAAAAAACCATAGAAACACTTGAGATAATTTACACAAAAATTCATTTAACCTCGCACATAAACTATATATACATTTTGCAATCTTTATCTATATTTTAATATTTGAAACATATATAGATTTCACAGTTAAAATTTAATTTTATCAATGTGATTTCGGAAGTGTTTCATTTTAAAGGAATTTAGCTAATATTATTACTATTATTAATAAATCAATCCATGCACGTACGCACATATATACATACATGAATTGATTTTAAATAAAATATTGGGTCTTTCTAATGACATTTTAAATTTATTTTCTTAATTTGTAATGTCCTTCTTTTGTAATATTCTAAAATTTTAAATTCCTTTAAAATGAAACACTTCCGTAATCACACTGATAAAATTAAATTTTAACTGTGAAATCTATATATATTTTGAAATATAGATAAAGATTGTAAAATGTATATATAGTTTATGTACGAGGATAAATGAATTTTTGTGTAAATTATCTCAAGTGTTTCTATGGTTTTTTTTTTTTTTTTTTGACTTGTTAATGATCGTATGTATGTAGTGATTCACATGAATACATTTGTGAGACATATATGAATAAATGAAAATTAATATTACCCTCAAATTCTATTAAATAATGAAACCTAATCTTTAATTTAGTTTACCAATATAATAATTAAATTACATTTATAAATTAATTTTAAATATTAAAATAGATGTTATATATATATATATATATATATATATTTTTTTTTTTATATTGTGGAAATACAATTAGTCGGGTGAATAAACTATTAAGATTTTAAATATTTCTTTATGTCCTAGATAAATATGTTTATTACAATAATAGTTATATTTAGTCCTGAAACTATTTACTTAAAAAATTAAACATTTAAGTTAATAACAAAATTTTTTTCAGACATCGAATTTTCTATCAAACATTGTAAACTATCTTTTACATAATTTTGTTAAAACAAAATTATAACAACTCCATCTCTCTTTCCCCCTCCCCCCTATCTCTCTCTTTACCATAAGACTCACTTGTATACATTTTCTACAATTCATTTCCGTTTTATTAACCATCTAAAGAGGTCAAGTTTCTGTCACTCCTCCTACTCCAATATAAAACATACTTAAGAGAGATATAAAATTAACCCCTCCCTATACTTTATATTGTCTGTTTAACTACCACTCTCAACCCCCTCTATTAAATTACAAAAATTACACTACCCACCAATTTCTAATCCCATTTTTTTTCTCAATTCGTTGTTGGAAGATTTACCTGATGATCCTGAATCCTCAAAAAAGGTTTTAGGTGAAATAAATTATCGTAATGGTACATTAAAGTGGTTTGTTTTTCATTACATATTTATATATATATATATATATATATATATATATATATATATATATATATATATATATATATGTGGCGCCAGTTTGTTTACATTGCGCAGATCAATGCGAAAATTTCAGTGATCTCGCAGGTCAATGTTGACAACATTGTGTGAAATTTTGTGTGAATTGATTGGACGGTTTTTGAAATATTAGATAAAAGTTATCTCGATAATAATTTGGCACGCAGTGTATATATATATATATGAAGAAATATAGTTCGAAGGTGTGCTATATTTATGGAATAATGTACTCTATATCACAGATAAAGCGTATGTAAATATAAATATAAAACATGAACATTGAAGACAACACTCAAATATCCCCACAAAATTTTTAACTACGTTAATAAGACATCAAAAACCGAATAAACAATAGAAAATGAAAATGTATAACAAGTACAATAAATTAACCCAAACAAATAAACAAACAAGCCACTCCCACAAAAATAACCGTCAGAATAGATTACCCACAATGCACCACTGAATCATATATGTAAATAGTCGATGAAAAATTCAATATTCGTAGCGTGACGATTGCGTCTAGCATGAAACAGCCTGTCATCTCTGAATTTTGACTTCAATGTTCGCTTTAATATATATGTATATATATATATATATATATATATATATATATATATATATATATATATATTTAAAAAGAAGTAGTGTTCAGTATTGGAGATAGAGCGTTTATAGATACATACTGTAGGGGATTAAAGGGAAGTGCTGTTTGTGATAACTGATAATTCCATCTTTCGTATGTTTATCGAAAATACTGACGGTCTTTTATGGTAATGGCCACAAGACTGTTAATTTATCCTGGAAGTGTGTACATAATAATTTGGTTTATTTACGTTGTTTAGTAGTCCATCATGTCCTGGAAACGTACTCACCGCTTTTTTCTTTTCAATAAGCAAAGATTATATCGTTTTGAGTTGATGATGTAACCTTGGGCTTTTTATTTTTCGTATTATTTTGGGTGTGCTTTTGTTTGTTTGATTTGATAGATTAGTACAGTTTGCATATGACCTTTTATAAAATTAATTTTTTTATATGTATGATTTCTCTGTTTTCATCAGTTATTCCTTTTGTTGAAACCAGGAAGTAAGGAAACGGAAGTACCGTTTTAGCTACTGTTCAGACACGGAAGTAATGTGGCGGCCATATTGTGTATGTGTGAATGAAAAGCAGGATTATGGACTCTGCAGGCAGAAGTCACATGACTAAAGGTTGTCATTGTTATTACAGTCCGCCTTACAAAGTTGTGACAACTTTTCATGTTTTATTTTGAATTCCCAGTGGCTCTTATCGTAGATTCGTATATTATATTATGTTATATACAGTTTCCATTTAGCGGGCATTTGTGTTTGATTCTGCAGCTACAGGCTGGTGCATTTGATGTTTGTGGCATGCTGGTTGTTTTATGTACTGTATTGCCTTGTAATATTTACGGGAGTTTAACAGGTAAATGCTGTCGTTGAATATATACTTTCTATATTAGTTTTTCAATTGTTATTCCATGTCGGTAACAGAAAAGCTGATGAGAAACATCAAAGTGTGGTCGCAAATAACAATGCCGGAATTTCTGAGAGCCACCGGCAAGAGATCATCGTGGAGAAGTCAGTCTGTTTCGTCTGCCTTTAGCCCCCAACCCAGACTATAGAGGCAGTCAAGAGATGATGATGATGATCCCGTAGTCATCGTCGTATTTTTTTTCTTTCTCTATATTTCTAGGTCATTCACTTTCTCCCACTTTGATTTTTTTCTCTCTCACATTCACCATGAATGTGGACTGGAAAGAGTGGACTGGGAACATGGTTTGGGATCTATTCCCTGACAAATAGTTTACAACTATTTATCCCTGCAACAATGTCTGTAGCAATTTAGTAATTTCCATCTATCTATCTATCTATCTATCTATCTATCTATCTATCTATCTATCTATCTATCTATCTATCCTGGTCACTTCATTATCTATCTATCTATCTATCTATCTATCTATCTATCTATCTATCTATCTATCCTGGTCACTTCATTATCTATCTATCTATCTATCTATCTATCTATCTATCTATCTATCTCACTGTTCATATATATCTTTACTCGTCTCTGATCTATCTATCTATCTTTAGTCGTCTCTTCCTTGTCTATACTGGTCTCTTCATTATCTATCTATCTATTTATCTATCTATCTATCTATCTATCTATCTATCTATCTCACTGTTCATATATATCTTTACTCATCTCTGATCTATCTATCTATCTTTACTCGTCTCTTCATTGTCTATACTGGTCTCTTCATTATCTATCTATCTATCTATCTATCTATCTATCTATCTATCCTGGTCTCTTCATTATCTATCTATCTATCTATCTATCTATCTATCTATCTATCTATCTATCTATCTATCCTGGTCTCTTCATTATCTATCTATCTATCTATCTATCTATCTATCTATCTATCTATCTATCTATCTCACTGTTTATATCTATCTTTACTCGTCTCTATCTATGTTTACTTGTTTTTTCATTGTCTGTTTGTCTATTTATCTATCTTTACTAGTCTCTTCATTGCCTATAATTGTCTCTTCATTATCTATCTATCTATCTATCTATCTATTTTTACTTGTCTCTTCATTATCTATCCATGTATACTCGTCTCTTCATTGTCTATACTGGTCTCTTCATTATCTATCTATCTATCTATCTATCTATCTATCTATCTATCTATCTATCTTTACTCGTCTCTTCATTGTCTATCTTTATGTGTCCCTTCATTATCTATCTATCTATCTATCTATCTATCTATCTATCTATCTATCATAAACAACACTTTCTTATACTTTAATCAAAAAAAAAAAAAAGAAAGAAAGAAAGAAAATAAAGTCGCGTAAATGATAACCCCCCCTCCTAAACATGGGTAGCCCACCCACGACACCTACGAACCGGAAATCATGCATCCAAATGACAAAGGTCTGGAATATACATCTATTTACGCATCACTCTCACGAATGTCATGTGACAGCAGCAAGGAAATCACACTAACAAAAAAAAAAAAAGAAATAAAGAAGAGAAAACCGTTAACACAATAGGTGTGCTGAAAAGTTCTCGGCCCAATATTTTTTTTAACTCGCCTAAATGACAAATAACTGACTTATTTTTTATTTTAAAAATGCTTTGGGTATACTTGAGGACATTTCAAAAAACGGTTTCGTATAAGCGACCTGCCAATTTAAACACAATATACGTCGCTAAAACCAGAGGTTCGTCCGAGAAGGAACCAGATCTGCGGCAAATAATAGCTTTTCTGTGTTAATATATATTTTATGTGCCATGTGCCTTCAGGACGTGGGAGATCATGTCCCTCCACAATTTCCCGTCCTTTGGAGCTCTAAGTAATATTTGTCCCTATAATATCCATCACAGTCCCTATTCTGTCATCAGTATACTCAAGCTTGTTAGGTAGGTGATTCACTGTTTCCCTTTGACCCTATTGCCTTCCAGTGTGTGTCAAATTCTCCAAACCCACTTTCCTCATTATTCGCGCGGCACAGAAATTCCGTCTGTTTTTTGTTTTTTTTTATTTATTTCTTATTCGAAGTATAAGTGTCTATTTTGTTTCTATTTTCTTTATAATTCCCTCTAGGTTACGGCCATATGATGTTGAAATACTGGTTCCCGTACGACCACTTAAGTTAAGCCACGTTTAGCCTAGTCAGAGCTGAGTTCCAATTCCCGTTTGGTTCGATATACTCCGTTATGCGAAAATAGCCTTGGGAAAAGTATGAATCAATATTTTCCCACTCCCCATCTATAGGTTAATTAGTAAAACTTGTATCTTTGAAGCCATTATTCTAAAAATATATTCTGGCATTAAATAACCTGCAAAGGGCTGATAAGCCGTAAAAAAAAATCAAACAATTAGCATTTCGTCGTTGTTCCATCGACATTATTTCTAGCATCGAAAAACATGTATGTGGCCTCAGGATTCTTCTTCAACTGTGAGATTAAAAAAACACGGATTTTACAAGTGTATAAATGCACTGATTTCGGGGTGGAAAGAGTGAGGTGAAAAATTGGTTTGTGATCTATTTCATGACAACTGTTTATCCATGCAGATATCTATGTCTGTCCAATTTTATCTATCTATCTATCTATCTATCTATCTATCTATCTATCTATCTATCTATCTATCTATCTATCTATCTCACTCTGTTCGTATCTATCTATCTATCTA
>OZ010599.1:19275185-19297685 GCA_963932145.1 Acanthosepion lycidas
GAAAAAGAAAGGGGACTAGAGATTGGGTTTGTAACCACCAAACTTCTGTGTACAATTGAATGTAGTCATTCACAATTTTGACTATTTTGTATTTTTAATAATAATAATAATAATAATATCCCGGCTTGAAGCAATAGTGTCTATCTACACTGATGAGCTTTGAAGCAGCGAAACAGTCTGTCTGTGGATAACAATATATATATATATATATATATATATATATATATATATATATATATATATATATATATGTGCAAATGAGAGAAAGAACAGATGGAATAAAATTACACCGTTCGTAGCATTTACTTTTTAAAAAGTGCTCAATGCAAAGTAGAGTAATATAGTATTATTATTATTTTTATTATCAGAGATTATAATAAAAACGTTGAAATCTCTACAGAAAAGCTTTTATGTTTCAATAGTATAATTGTACTTCTTCAGGCGACGTTAAGTATATCTATCTATCTTTATATATATATATATATATATATATATATATATATATATACTGTATGTTGTGACACATTTATTTGCACAAGTTATCTGTGCGTCGTGGTATATTATTCTTTCAGTTGGCTTTTACCTGAAAAGAAGGTTTCTATCCAAATATCGAAGTTTAAGGTGCCCAGTAACTTATCGACAGTTGGTGCTTATTACCTCCCCTGACTATTGTCGATATATAGTGTACTTTTATCGTAGTACGTTACGAATGAAAATACGAAACGAAGATTGATATAAAGAGACAAAAAGTCACAAAAAGAATAAGACAGACTGATACATAGGAAGAGAACGTTTTAGGGAGAGAGATGGAGAGAAAGAGAGATATGGAGAGACAGCGTGGGAAATATATAAACAGTAGGTAAAAAGATAGATTACATAGATCGATTAAAATTGTGCACCACGCATATGCACAAACTTATACCCCTGCAAACACACACGCATACACACGCACGGACACACTGAGAAAGACAGAAGGCTGGGTTAAATATTAGGTCGGTGCAAAAATAATGACGTAATAATGTCGTTTTTTGACGTATTTTTAAACGTCAAAAAACGACATTATTACGTCATTATTTTTGCACCAATTTAATAGATGCGCATGCTCTGTGAAATAGAACAACGGATTAGTGAATGGCGCATAATTCTGTCTGCGCATGCGTGTATTTATCTTGTTATAACACCGAGAAAGATCAGATGGTAATATGCGACACCACTTGACACGAAAACCCGAACTGTCACCAAAGCCATAAGCATCGGCTTTTCAAGATGGGGGAACATCCTTTAAGTTACTGGTTTTCATCCGGCTGTCGATGTTTCCAGATGCTTTGCACTGTCTATATGCCTTCCCTCTCTCTATTTCTCTCCCTTTCTCTTTCTTTCTTTCTTTCTTTCTTTCTTTCTTTCTTTCTTTCTTTTCTTTCTTTTCTTTTCTTTCTTTCTTTCTTTTTTCTCTTTTTTTCTGTTGCTCTCTTTCTCTTTTTCTTTCTTCGTTTTCCCCTCTCTCTTCTCGTCCTTTCTTTATTTACCTCTCTTACACTTCTCGTCCTCCGCTTTTCTTTCTTCATTTCTCTCTCTTTTCTTTTACTTGCTCCTACCTTTCTTTTAATCTCTTTCGCGTCTCCTCTTGCTTCTTTTTACTCTCTCTTTCCCCTCATCTTCGACTTTTCTTTTCTTTTCCTCTCTCACTTCCCTTCTTTTCTTTCTTTTCCGCTTTCTCTCTATTCTCCCATTTCTTTCCATTTCCCTCTCCTACACTTCTTTCTTTCTTTCTTTCTTTCTTTCTTTCTAATTCCTAATCTTTCCCTCTCTCTTCTACTCTTTCTTTCTGTCTCACTCTTTCTCTTTTTCTCTTTTCTTCATTCCTCCTCTCTCTCTCTTCATCTCAAACGTTCTTTCCTTTCTTTGCTGTTCTTCTCTCCTCTCTCTTCAACTCATCCTTTCCTCCTTCTACTTTCTCTGTTCTACTCATCCGCCTCTCTTTCTTTTAATCTCTTTCGCTTCACCCCCACACCTTATAACCTTTTCTTTTCTTTTCTGCCCTCTCTCTATTTCACTATATCTCTTTTTATCACATCTACTTCTTTCTTTTCTTCTCCTTCTTTCTTTCTTTCTTTTCCACTCTCTCTACATTCTCCCCCTTTCTATCCCTTTCCCCTCTCTTACACTTCCTTTCTTTTTGTCCCTCTATTATTCGTAATCTTTCTTTCGTTTGTTTCCTCTTTCCTCTTATCTTTCTTTTTCTCTCCCCCTTTTCTTCTTCTCTTTTTTTCATTTTCTTCTCTCTCTTCTCCTCAACTATTCCTTCTTTCCCTCCCTTGCTTTTCTTCTCCGCTTTTCATTCTTCCCCTCTCTCACTTCAATTCATGCTTTCCTCCTTTTCTTTTCTCTCTTCTGTACATCCTCCTATCTTTCTATTAATGTCTTTCAGTTCTCCTATAACTCCCTCTTACCTTCTTCTTCTCCCCCTCCTCCTCCTCCTCTTCTTCTTCCCCGCCTGTTCTTTCTTTCTTTATCCTCTCCATTTCTTTTCCACTATCTTTCTTTTATCCCCTACTTTCCCTCTCTTACTCGTTCTTTCTTTCTTTCTTTCTTTCTTTCTTTGTATCATCCCTAATCTTTCTTTCTTTCTTTGTATCATTCCTAATCTTTCTTTAATTCTTTCTTTCTTTCTTTGTATCATTCCTAATCTTTCTTTTTTTCTTTCTTTCTTTCTTTCTTTCTTTGTATCATTCTTAATCTTTCTTTCTTTCTTTCTTTGTGTCATTTCTAATCTTTCTTTCTTTCTTTCTTTCTTTCTTTGTATCATTTCTAATCTTTCTTTCTTTCTTTGTATCATTCGTAATCTTTCTTTCTTTCTTTCTTTGCATCATGCCTAATCTTTCGTTCTTTCTTTCTTTCTTTCTTTGTATCATTCCTAATCGTCCTTTCTTTCTTTCTTTCTTTCTTTCTTTCTTTGTGTCATTTCTAATCTTTCTTTCTTTCTTTCTTTCTTTGTATCATTTCTAATCTTTCTTTCTTTCTTTCTTTCTTTGTATCATTCCTAATCTTTCTTTTGCCTTGTCTTATTCTTCGATTTTTTATCCTCTTTCCTTTTTCTTTAAATTTTTCTTTCTTTATTCATTCATATCCGCTTCGTCTTTTTCTTCACCGTTTTTTTCTGTATATTCTTCCTGAAATTCTATATATCTCTTCAACGTTTTCTCAGTAATGAAAACAGTTTTAATGTTCATGAGAAAATTCCAGACTATTCCTAATAAAAAAAAAATCTATTTGTGACCTTAAATTCTACAAATGAAGCTTAATAAATTTAAATGTATATTTATTTAAACATTGTCGTAATTTAGCTGTTTTTTTTTTTTTTTTTTTTTTTTTTTTTTGTCGTCATTTTCATATTTACAGCCACAAAGTCGTCTGTTAATTATTTCAGGCTTAATTCAAAAATATGTTATCTTCCTTGGGAGAATTTCCACGGTTTTTTCCCCCACATCGGAAAATAAAACTTCCCTCAGACGTTGCATATCTGAGGATGGACTTTGATTAATTTAAAAGTGACATTTTTATTTGAAGTTTTCGGATTAAGCGTGTGAAAAAGTTAATTCGTTGGGCAAACCGAGGTAAGGCAGATCCATTATATTGAAACTGTATCCTGTTTAAAACCATCATTATTTTCGTCGATCTTTTAAATAGTGTTCATCCAATACGATGCACAAGAGCCACTCAAGGTAGAGGATTACCATGTGTTGTCGTATGAGCATAAAAAACGAACAAGTAGTGAAGTTATTAGGGACTACGCGGGAAAGATAACAGCTAACTCTAGACTTGAAGAGCGAGAGGTATGACAAATTTTCAGCCGGGAGTATTACTGGCCGCTCGGTCAAATATCTGGGGGAGAAAATTACATCATGGTGCTCTTTTTCTCACTGACACTACTATACTGAGCAGTCGACAAAATCAGAAAAAAAATCCACGCGGGATAATTACAAATATAAAATGGCGACAATTTACCCATCGCACCCTGTATAAGGAAACAGCTGAGCATGAAGTCTAGAGGTGTGACTGTCTCAGCACATCTAGAAAGTAACATCGACACTGGCATCGGGAGGGTTAGAATCACTGCAGTCTGCGATGATACTGACAAAGTTCCTGAAAACTTGAGGAAACCTTCACTCAGTCAATCTACAAAAATAACAAGCAAATATTACAAGACGTTGGAGATCACGGTTTTCCAAAACTTTTATTTTTTATTATCTATAATTTGCCATTATCTGGTAGCGATCATCATCACACACAGATACACCTACACAAATTCAAATTTTCGATAGCAGTCGTTCATTGGACAGAAATCAACGCTGCTATCTTATGCGACAATTTTGAAATCGCTCTATTTTCGTATAGTAGATTTTGTGCACTTTTGGGAGAATCGGCTTCCAGAAATTCACTGATTGGTCAGTGTCGACCAATCAGATTCCCTGCACGTGGAGAATGATTTTTCCCGCGCAGCTCTCCTGATCCAATGAACACCTATAAAAGCTGGAGAAAGAGGAGACGCCCAAGTGAGACTTTAGCTGCCAAAGAAATCCACGACATTTGAAGCTATGCGCCGATCTTCTCACTCAAAACTCACAAACTGCATACTCCTTTACACTTATATATTTTCCTCTTGCACGGAAGACCTGTTAAAAAACATTTATAACAAACAATTAGCTCTTTTCCTTTTCAGAGAACTTTGATAGTCAAAGAGAGACAACTCTCGTCTTACTTATTGCATGCTTTTTATTATACATTCTTTATTGTATACATTGTTGAATACGATTTTTATATATAATGATACCTTTGCCTTGTCCTTTCTTCACATCAGTTTGGTTTCTTAATCAAAATTAAATACATGCGGTGGAAGTCCGCCACAATCTTTTATTTGGAATTCAGTCTTTTTCATCTCTAACCTACGATTTAACCCATTGTGGGGGATAAGAAATTTTAGAAAGTAGGCTTAAAGTAAGAATTATACTATTGTTGACATATTTGTAAAACAGATACATTTTGTGATTACGTTTTGTTTTGTACTGTATACATACAGGTGCGATGAGTAAATTGTCGCCGTTTAATATATTTTTAAAAAAATTTTCGCGCATGCGCGTTATTTTGATTTTGTCGACCACACATTATAGTCGTATGAAAATGTAAATATAGTTTTTAATACCATCAATACATTTTTGAAATGAAAACAAAAATATTACCGTAAATACATAAATTACCATTTTTTGAAAAAATATTATCAGTAATACATTTTTGAAAAAAAAAAAAAATATTAGCATCAATAAAAAAAAAATTGGAATTAAATAACCCATTGAGGTTTATCTGCTGTAAAATAATCCAAACTAAACCAATATATACTGAGATAGATAGATAGATAGATAGATAGATAGATAGATAGATAGATAAAAAATATTACCAGCATTAAAAATCTTGGCATTAAATAACCCATTGAGGTTGATATGCGGTAAAACAAACAAAAGCAAATATTTGATCTCTCTCTGTCTCTCCCTCTCTCTCTATCTGTCTGTCTGTCTTTCTCTCTCTTTCTAGTTGTGCCTTTATTCTCTCTCTTTCATTGACTCTTTCTGTTTCACTTCAGCCCTCTTTTACTCGCTAGCTCCCCTTCATTCTATTTTTAGGTCTTTCTCTTTATCTGCCCAGTTCTCTTCATTTCTAGCGTTCTCTCTTTCGGACTCTTTATGTCTCTGTTTCTCTACAGCTCTCTAACTTTTATAAGCATCTTTCTCTATGCATTTTATGCTCTCTCTTTCTCTCTCTCTCCAGGTGTGTCTTTACTTCTCTAGTTCATTCTCTCTATACTTCTTTTTCTACATGGTGCGATCGGTAAATTGTCGTCATGTTATTTTCAATTTCGCGCATGCGCGTTGTTTGCTTTTGAATTTACCGAATGCACAGTATGGTAGGGTCAGCTGGGCATCGTCCGTGAGAAAAAGAGCACCATGATGCAATTTACTCTGCCAGAAATTTGGAAACGGCATGCTGTACTGCTTGGCATTCGCACCAGAAGCTCCAAGACGAACATTTCAAATTGTTTGGGTGTCAATCTGAGAACAGTGCAGAGGATTCGGAAAGTGTTGTATTAGTCTAATCGGGATTATAGAGGTACGGCAGGTTGGAAAACTATTATCGTAGAGACTATTCGCCCTTGCATGGAGTATTGCTGTCATATATTGTCTGGGGCACCTTCTGTTTACCTCGGAGTTCTTGACAAGATCCAGAGACGGATATGTAATATAACTGGCCCTGATCTGGCATCTCGTCTACAGTCACTCTCTCACAGATGCGACGTCGCCTCTCCCTGTCTTTTCTACAAATACTTTCATGGTAATTGCTCCGATGAGCTGCTTTCACTGGTTCCCAGACTCCATGAATTCAAGCGCCCTACGAGGCTGGCATCCCGCTCCCACCCTTACACTGTAGAAACTTTTAAATGTAGCCGTCTCTTCTACTCCAATAGCTTCATACCTCGCACCTCTCGTCTGTGGAACACCCTTCCCAATTAATGTTTCCCTGAGAGCTATAGTCTCCAACTATCCAAATGTAATGTCAATCGACACCTCCATTTACCTTGATCTACCCACTATCCCTCTCCTCATCCTTTCTTCTATCACTCCTATCTGCTCTTGCTCCAAATCTTCTGCAACCTCCTGCATCCTAGTGGCTTTACGACTTGCTCGGGGTGTAATGCTTTAAAAAAAAAATAAGAAAAGAATTCACTAAGTTGGTCAGATCCAGGCCATGATTAACAACGTTGCCTCCAAGTCAATCAGGTCCATTGCCAGAGGACACAGGAGTGTTTGAGTTTCTTATCAGGCAGGTAGTGCATGAAGACATTTGATATTTCTGATACAAGATGAGAAAGGGTCAATTTTTATCCCAAGCCATGACGGACAAGACGAAAAAATGCGCTACGAAGTTTTTGAACAAACTCAAGCATCCTCTCCAACCGAACATAATTTAGTTTTTCTCAAACGACAAAAAAAAAAAAAAAAATAAAATAAAATAAATGAAATAAAATAAAAATAAAAATAAGAAGATTCTGCCAGGATAATATGGTAAACACACAGAACAACCGTGGGCTTGCTGGCTCCCCAAAAGATGTATCCAGCCAACATCATAGTGTGTGGTGTGATCACTAGTAATGGCGGTGTTATGCCTCCGTTCATCTTGCCACAAGGCCTCAGACTCAACACAGAGGCTTAAGTGCCTTGAGGAGGTAGTCCTGTCCTGGGTCAAGAGAGTGGCTACAGGGAGATCCTATGTCTGACAACAGGACTCTGCACCATGCCACACAAGCAGGAGAACCCAGTCATGGCTATCAGACAATTTCTGCGACCACATTTCCTCTTGCATCTGGCAAACTAATTCTCCAGACTGTAACCCTCTTGCTTATCATGCCTGGTATCCAGTTGAGCGATAGACCAACAAAACCCATTGTAACATCAAAGACGAACTGAAGGCAAGGATTATAGCAGCATTCACCAACTTAAACAAGGAGACCGTCCAAAAGAGTTGCAGGAGATTCATCTGGTGGGCGTGGTTGAAGCTAATGGCGATTCTTTCAAGGTATTTTTTTTATGTAATTTTGGTAAATATATCTGTTAAAATGTGTTATTTTCATTTCTTTTGCGTCATTCAGAAGACAATTTATCCATCGCATCCCGTATACCTGTTAAAATGAGGTGTCTGTGGTATTTTCAATTTTTACGGTATTTAGACGACAATTTATCCATCGCACCCTGTATATCTGTTAAAATGAGATGTCATTGTCATTTTCAATTTTTACGTCATTCAGAAGACAATTTATCCATCGCACCCTGTATGTCAGTGTCATTTTCATTTTTGCCTTATCTAGACGACAATTTATCCCTCGCACCCTGTGCATACATATTCCGTATCCCTTTGGGATGTATGTAGTCATGGCTCTCCACAACTTCCTTATCCTTCAACTTATCTATGAATTACCATGGCCTTTTGAGAAAGATAATGGAGTGGTATTTATTGCCTTTTCTATTGTTTGGAATCCAGAGTAGATGCGGGGAGCAATAGAGATTGGTTCCTGGCTATTCCATGGGTATTTGGGTGAAAATGGACGCAGTGGAATGGGCGGGAATTTACCACAGTTCACCGATTGCCATCTCCGCATTTAGACTACCTGCACATCACCTTCTTCTCTTACTACTACTACTACTACTACTACTACTACTACTACTACTACTAATAATAATAATAATGAGGATCGATTGATTGATTCATTTTTTCGAGGTTATCAACCTTTTACAGGTTACTTAAAGACAGAAAATGTTTTTAGTATCTGTCTATATTTCTGAGATGATGTATTATGTACACTATTTACATTATTCAGACTATTGTCCTCATCTTTGTCGCTATATTTATCACAACGTTTCTGCCTTTCAGTATCTGTCTATATTTCTGAGATGAGGTATTATGTACACTATTTACATTATTCGGACTATTGTCCTCATCTTTGTCGCTATATTTATCACAACGTTTCTGCCTTTCAGTATCTGTCTATATTTCTGAGATGAGGTATTATGTACACTATTTACATTATTCGGACTATTGTCCTCATCTTTGTCGCCATATTTATCACAACGTTTCTGCCTTTCAGTATCTGTCTATATTTCTGAGATGATGTATTATGTACACTATTTACAATATTTGGACTATTGTCTTCATTTTTGTCACCATATTTATTACAACGTTTCGGCCGTTGTACGCCCGGGCATTCTTCAGGTGGTTGGAATGTCGAACTGGGGTAGACTGTTCTAGTTCCACCTGCCATGCTTAATGGATGTCAGTTATCAGGTATCTCGTGTAAATACTCCAAGTTCTCCACTACCTTAACCGGGTATTGAACCCACACTCTTTGGGCCCTGTAAGTGGATCTAACAAATGCATTTATACACTGTGCCATGTGTCCTTGAGACAACTGATAACTGACATACATTAGACATGACACGTGGAACTAGAATAGTCTACCCCAATGAGCAAAATAAAGGGTTCATTTCGACATTCCAACCACCTGAAGAAGGCCAGGGCGTACAACGGCCGAAACGTTGTAACAAATATGGCGACAAAGATGAGGACAATAGTCCGAATACTATAAATAGTGTAGAAAATGTTTTTACAATATTTTACTGATACATGTCCTAATAGTTAACCCATAGCAAGGGGGTGTTAAAATAAGAAAATTCACAACTTACCCAAGGGTAATTTTCGTTCCTTTTTTTTTTTTTTTTAATCATTTCACCCCAAGCAAGGCGGGAATGCCGCTAATACGCGGGGTGGGGGTACACGGAGTTAAAGGAAGAGAAAAAACTGAGTATAGGGAGGATTGAGGAAAGGACAAAAGTTGAACGGGATTCAAAAAGACTGACGTTGAATTTAAGTTTTTGAAGATCGCAGTTTTCAGGGAAGCAAGTAAACGGAAGGGTGTTCCCCAGGCAGGAAATGCGAGAAAAGAAACTGTTGGATTATGGGTAGCGGTTGCATTTTGCTATTTCAACAGTAAACGGGTGAGACGTTGATGCACGTTTAAATAAATGTAGTTAGGGTGGCAGGAAAAAAAGCTCATCAGAGAATTTGCAATGAAAGTATTTGGAAAAAAAAAAAGGAGGCTCGTAAGATAATATAATAAACCCGACATGAATTGAAACTTGGCTCCCCGATTTCCAATTAAAAAGAAGAAGAGGAAGAAGAGGAAAGAGAAGAAGAAGAAGAAGAAGAAAGCAAGCAAGCAAGAAAGAAAGAACGAAGGAAAGAAAGAAAAGAAGAAGAAAAAGAGGAGGAAGCAGAAGAAGAGGTAGAAGAGGAAAGAGAATAAGAAGAAGAAGAAAGAAAGAAAGAAAAGAAGACGAAAAAAGAGAAGAGGAATCAGAAGAAGAAGAAGAGGAAAGAAAGGAAGAAGAAGAAAAAGAAGAAGAAAAAGAAGAAGAAGAAGAAGAAAGTGAAGAAGAAGAAGAATGTGAAGAAGAAAGAAAGAAAGAAAAGAAAAGAAAAGCAGAGGAAGAAGAAGAAGAAGAAGAAGAAGAAGAAGAAGAAGAAGAAAAAGAGAAGAAGTGGAAGAAGAAGAAAAGTAGAAGAAGAAGTAAATGAAGAAGAAGAAGAAGAAGAAGAAAAAGAGAAGAAGAAGAAAGAAGAAAAGTAGAAGAAGAAAAGGAAGAAGAGAAGGAAAAGGAAGAAGGAGAAGAAAGTGAAGAAGAAGAAGAAAGAGAAGAAGAAAAAGAAGAGGAAGAAGAGGAAACGGAAGATGAAAAAGAGGAAAAGAATTTGCTTCAAATATTAATAAAAATGATTTAGAATGTCAACGATGATAGCGATAATAATAACAACAGTAATAATATGAAAAAAGGGAGAAAGAGAGAAAGAGAAGGAGAAAAGAAGAAGAAGTAAAAGAATCCAGATAACAAAAACTGTAAGAAGCGGTCATCAAACTGCGAGTGTGACACTCAATTCTCCCTGTTCGTGACTGGGCAGTTTATCGCGCGAGATTATCGTCCATTAACGAGACTTTCGGCTGTGATTTAGGGCGTCTCGTTCGACGAGAATGGCAGTGATAATTCCAATAATATTTATCTCGTGTCTCTTGCTCCCATTTATTATGGCTCCACTTGATTTCGATCTCGAGTCGAGATTTACGGAGTCGGTAGGGCGGGTGTTTGAAAAGGCGATCAGGGCTGGGTGGAGCAGATGAACCCGGGGTGGGGGCGGGGAGTGAATGGAGAAGATGCGATCATAAATGTAACAGCGGCGCTGGGTGAGGGTTGGGGGTCATATAGCTCAGGATATATGGCGATGGAAAATGACTATCTGACTTGTGAAAGAAAGATGGATGCGATATACGAAGGAATTCGGAAGTTGAGAAGAATAAACGGAAAAATAAAGTGGGGCGGGGGCGGGAAATGAAAGAAGGGATAAAAAAAAAGAAGAGATAAAAAAAAGGGAAAAGGAACAGAAGAGGTAGAAAAAAAGAAGAAGACCCCCCCCCCAAAAAAAAAAGAAGAAGAAGAAAGTTAAGAGGTTCCGGAAAGGAAGAATAAAGCCAGAAAAGAGAAAAAGGAAAGAAAAAGAAAGAAAAAAAGAACACCTTCAGTAGAAGACGAAACAGAAAGATTTTTTAAAAAATCATTTCACTCCAAGCAAGGCGACAAAGCCACTAACACACGAGGGGGTTACTGAAAGTAAACGTAACTGAGAAAACGTTATTTAGGAAACAGGACAATAAGAGAACAGGTTTCAGGAAGACATAAAATAACGATTACTGTTACATTTAAATGTTTGAAGATCGTAATTGAGTGGAAAACAAGAAGAGTTCCACGGGCGAGAGGTGCTCGAGAAGAATCTATTAGCATAGAACTTTCGTTTAAACAATTTCAACTGTAAAATGATGGGACCTAACTACCAATCTAGTACTGCGCTTAAATCCTTGTATTAACGCTACAAAAGAAGGAAGCTCATCTGAACAATTACCATGAAAGTATTTATAGGAACGATACATGGAAACAACATTACAATGGTGGGAAAATGATTGGAAGCCGACATGGCCGATTCATGAGCGAAAACACTGTAGATTCTTCTTTGGAAGTATCTCTAAATACACACCAGAAGCCGCAGACCATATATGGCAACATATAAAGGTGCAAGATAATTACTGGACAGAAAAATTGTCCAGCATAAGATAGTTGTTATATAGGAGTAAAGTGACGCTGCTGACACTGGAGTTTGAACACAGAACACCAGCGAGCAAACACAGGCAATTCTATTTGAAATAAGTAGATCACGTGATGGTAAAGGAAATGTATATATGGGAATTAGCGTGGCTCCCAAGTGATCACTATTTCTACACTATCCTCTATTACTATACGAATCGCTATTTCTACACTATCCTCTATTACTATACGAATCACTATTTCTACCCTATCCCCTATTACTATACGAATCACTATCTCTACACTATCCTCTATTACTACGAATCACTATTTCTACACTATCCTCTATTACTATACGAATCACTATTTCTACCCTATCCTCTATTACTATACGAATCACTATCTCTACACTATCCTCTATTACTATACGAATCCCTATTTCTACACTATCCTCTATTACTATATGGATCGCTATTCTCTATACTATTCACTATGCTAATCGCTATACAGATTACTATTCGGATCACTATTCAGTGGTTACTATTCGAGTGAGTATTATCGAGCAAGTATTATTAGTGCGAGTGATTTCGAAGGCGTCTGACACCAGTATTGTTCAACGGCGTTACTATAGTTGTATCTGCAATTACAAAGTCTCTACTACAACGAGCATTACGAAACTGGCAACGTGTGTTCGTTTTTTTTTTATTTGTTTAACGTATGTTCATTATTTCTTGCAGTTTTCGGACTAGTATTCTCATTCTTTTTGTTTTAAATTCAACGTTTCAACTGATCCATTCTTCATCCTTCTTCAGATGTTCCGGCTCATTCATCTCATCTCATCAACAAGACCACAATAGTAGTATTATTTTTGTTCTTTTAGATGAAATGTGACCAAACACCATTATTATCAACAGTGAGTAGACAGTATAATGTTGAAAATAAAACATAAGCTCTCAATGAGATTCGAACTCTCGTTCCTTTTATAACTCTATTCCACAATAATTATCAGAGCCATATTTTAAAATTCGTTAGCAGTAATACTAATTTTACTTAATTTTTTATCAGATGAATCACCGCCAACTATTATTCTTAATTTTAACTGAAAGTATGCAAGATCCATCCATTTACGGATTATATAACATACTATTACACAATTTTTAATACGCACTTAAGCTAACATTTAAAAAATAAAGCATGCACACACAGGCGCCATAAAATAGACACGTGATGGCCAAACAACCAATAAGAACAAAGCAAATGTAAAATTTAAATATAATGCGGGCATAAAACAATAAAATGCCCACGTAACTTCAACACAACTAAAGAAAACAAAACAACATCGAATTTTACTTAATTTTTTATCATATGAAATACTGTCAACTATTATTCTTCAATAGTGTACCAAATTTCCTGGTTGCAGAACTAACAATTATTTCAATAAAATCGTTTCATTTCAAGTCAGTGGAAAAAAGTTAGAAGGGGAAAACGCGAAATGCGTTACTATCCCCGAGGTTAGCATCAGCCGCGTTGAAAGAAGGCAAAAAAGGTTCTCTTAGACAAATAAAGGAGAGCAGTTTCATTTTGGAGGTGTTAAAAATGAAGAAGCCATGAAAAGGACAAGGAAAACAAATACAGAAAAAAGGGGTAGAAAATTAAGGAGAAGACATTTAAAAAGAAAGGAGGGGACTAAACGAAGAAGAAAAAGTAGAAGGAAAGACAATAACGAGTAAGTAAAAGAAAATGTTGGAGAGACAAAGAAGGAAAAAATAAAAAATGACGAGTATGTAAGATACAAAGAAAAAATAACACACACACAAATACACACAAACACATGCATATATATATATATATATATATATATATATATATATATATATATATATAATTAACAAGTCGGAAACTTCAGGAAGTGTTGGTAATATTTTATTTCGCTAAATCGCGAATTCGATTTTGCTTTGTCAGGCCTGGCGCTTTTAAAACCGGATTTTTGCGAAAAAAAAATATTACCACGGATTTCTGAAATCTTCGATTTGTTAATTATCGCTTGCTCTGTTATTACATTGAGCTCTCGGGATTTATATCCTCCCTAATTATCCATACGGATTACCATGTAACTTTATCACATTATATATGCAAACACACACACACACATATATATACATATATATATATAAGTGGATGTTGATTGAAGTCAACACACAGAGATGACAGTCTGTTTAATACTAAACACAATCATCAGGTTCTGCCAACTGCATTTGGCATGAAACAGACGGTCGACTCTGGGGGTTGATTTCAATGTAAACTTTTATATTTACATATGCTCTATCTCTGATATTGTCCACTTTAACCCATAAATATAGCATACCTTAAAGCTATATTTTATAACACACACACGCACCTCACACGCATATATATATATATATATATATATATATATATATATATATATATATATATATATATATATATATATGTCCAGGTAAGATGAGAACGAATAGAGTACAATTCTGACGTCCGTAACATTTAATTTAAAATTCAATTTACAATCGCCTGACGAGATGCATTGATACGCATCGAAACACGACTTCAATTGCGTAACTATTTTGAAATGTTTTCGATATAATATCTGAAAATAGATAAATAAATAAATGTGTGTGTTTGTGTGTTGTGTGTGTGTGTGTGTGTTCGTGTGAATAAAAAGAAAACGAGGAAAAACTGTTAACCGACGCGTTTCGTCCTCTGAGGGACTTTATCAAGGCAAATGTAAAGATTTATTTTGTTGCACGTGTTTATATGCAAGTGCAAGGATGTCATTGCTTTAGCAAGGCCTGTCATTTTGGGGAACGCTCAGGAATGTTCATCGTGTGCTTGAAAGGTCAGTGAAAACATGTGGAGGACACAAAATGCTATAATTCAAAATCTAGTGAGACAAAAGCGAGCAAGAAAATATGCAGGAAAATGTTTTTTTTTAGATTGTTTATATATATATGGACTACCAGAGATTTACTATAAAATGAGTATACATGACGAAAATGAATATACATGATGAAAATGAGTACACATGATGAAAATGAGCATTCAAGATAAAAATGAGAATACATGAAGAAAATGAGTATACATGATGAAAATGAGTATTCATGATAAAATGAGTACACATGATGAAAATGAGTATACATGATGAAAATGAGCATTCATGATAAAAATGAGTATACATGAAGAAAATGAGTATACATGATGAAAATGAGCATTCATGATAAAATGAGTACACATGATGAAAAGGAGTATACATGATGAAAATGAGCATTCATGATAAAATGAGTACACATGATGAAAAGGAGTATACATGATGAAAATGAGCATTCATGATAAAATGAGTATACATGATGAAAATGAGTATTCATGATAAAATGAGTATACATGATGTAAATGAGTACACATGATGAAAATGAGTACACATGATGAAAATGAGTATACATGATGAAAATGAGCATTCATGATAAAAATGAGTATACATGAAGAAAAGGTGTATACATGATGAAAATGAGTATTCATGATAAAATGAGTATACATGACGAAAATGAG
This sequence comes from Acanthosepion lycidas, assembly GCA_963932145.1. Taxonomy (NCBI): domain Eukaryota; kingdom Metazoa; phylum Mollusca; class Cephalopoda; order Sepiida; family Sepiidae; genus Acanthosepion; species Acanthosepion lycidas. The sequence goes on from OZ010599.1 coordinate 19,290,497, forward strand.
TATACATGATGAAAATGAGCATTCATGATAAAAATGAGAATACATGAAGAAAATGAGTATACAAGATGAAAATGAGCATTCATGATAAAATGAGTACACATGATGAAAATGAGTATTCAGGATAAAATGAGTATACATGACGAAAATGAGTATACATGATGTAAATGGGCATTCATGATAAAAATGAGTACACATGATAAAAATGAGTATACATGATGAAAATGAGCATTCATGATAAAAATGGGTATACATGATGAAAATGAGTATACATGATCAATTCAAATTAATTTAACTTTAAATTATCCAATATTCCTCCAATAAAAATAGTGAAATAAAATTAAAAAAAAAACAAACGATTATTCACTAAAGCTCCTCTCAATCACGAAAACAGCTTCGACTAGAGGAGATATGCGGGTTAGGTGATTCTCGTTAATATTGATCAGCACAAACCTGATGACGTCATACATTGACTCCCTAGTATTTTGAGGCTGCTGGTCGGGAGTTGAGCAATTAACCGGAGGCGGCACGAACGAGTAAATTGTTATTATTGAATATATGATAAAAACCTTCAGGAAGATAGAAAGAGAAAGTGCCTTGTGAATTATGCAACCTTCAATTTTTAGGCATCTTGTCCATTGCCTCACGCGCACGTTCAAGTTTATAGTACCTGGTATTCCTAGGCGTTTACCCTTCTAAGTATTGACCAGGTTCGACGTTGCTTAACTTCGGTGATCGTGTGAGAAGCGGCGTTTTAATGTGATCCGCCTGAACGCAAGATATGAAAAAAGAAAGAAGAAGCAGGAAAAATTTAATGGAAATTGGATATAAGAAATTTAATATAAGATATTTAATGGAAATTTAATATAATCTAATATAAGATATTTAATGGAAATTTAATCTAATTTCATATAAGATATTTAATAGAAATTAGATATAAGGAATTAGATATAAGAAATTTAATAGAAAAATGAAACGGAAATTAGATATAAGAAAGAAAAAACATGTGAAAGAAAGCACAGTGTAAAAAGAAAGATTGTATATCTTTAAGAAATAGACAAATAAACAAACAAAAGAAAGAAAGAAAGAAAGAAAGAAAAGAAGAAAGAAAGAAAAAGAAGGGCAAGCAGAAGAAATGAAACGGAAAAAGATGCAAGAAAAATAAGAAAAGAAGGACAAAGTGTAAAAAGAAAGATTGTATATAATAAAAAGTAAGCAAAAAAGAAAGAAAAAAACAGAAAGGAACAAAGAAAGAAAAAAGAAAGACAGAACAAGCGAAAAAATGAAACGAAAATTAGATATAAGAAAGAAAAAACATGTGAAAGAAAGCACAAAATGTAAAAAGAAAGATTGTATATCCTCAAGAACTAAACAAGTAAAGAAAAAAAGAAAAAAAAGGAATAAATAAAGAAAGTATGAATGAATGAATGATTGAAAAAGGAAGAAGCAGAAAAATGAAACGGAAATTAGATATATGAAAGAAAAAATCATGTGAAATAAAGAAAAAAGTTCAAAAAAGAAAAATAGTATATTCTTAAGTAATAAACAAAGAAACAAAAAAAAGAAACAAACAAAGAAAGAATCGAAAAAAGAAAGAAAGAAAGAACAAAGAAGTTGTAGAAAAATGAAACGGAAATTAGATATATGAAAGAAAAAATCATGTGAAATAAAGAAAAAAGTTCAAAAAAGAAAAATAGTATATTCTTAAGTAATAAACAAAGAAACAAAAAAAAAGAAACAAACAAAGAAAGAATCGAAAAAAGAAAGAAAGAAAGAACAAAGAAGTTGTAGAAAAATGAAACGGAAATTAGATATATGAAAGAAAAACATAAAATAAAGAACAAAGTACAAAAAAGAAAAATTGTATATCCTCAAGAAATAAAAAAGTAAAGAAACAAAAAAAAGAAAGAAAAAAGAGAAAGAATAGAAAAAGAACAAACAGAAGAAATGAAACGGAAAAAGATAAAAGAAAAGAAAAATGAGAAGAGAAGAAGAAAGTGGAAAAAGAAAGACTGAATATCTTAAAGAAATAAGAAAAGTAAACAAACAAACAAACAAAAGAAAGAAAGAAAGAACGAACAAAAGAAAAAAAAAGAAGGAGCAGAAAAATGAAACGGAAATTAGATATATGAAAGAAAAAAAACATGTGAAAGAAAGCAAAAAGTGAAAAAAAAAAGAAAGATTGTATATCCTCATATACACAAGAAAAACACAAGTAAACAAACAAAAGAAAGAAAGGAATAATGAAAGAAAGAAAGAAAGAATGAATGAATGCATGAATGAAAGAAAGAAAAAAAACAAGCGGGAAAATGAAACGAAAATTAGATATAAGAAAGAAAAAACATGTGAAAGAAAGAACAAAGTGAAAAAAAAAGAAAGATTGTATATCGTCAAGTAATAAACAAATAAACAAACAAAGAAAAAGAAAGAAAGAAACAAAGAAAGAATCGAAAAAAGAAAGTAAGAAAGAACAAAGAAAGAAGTAGTAGAAAAATGAAACGGAAATTAGATATATGAAAGAAAAAAACATGAGCCAGAAAGCACAACATATTAAAACGAAGATTGTAAAAGTATCCTTAAGAAACAAACAAGTAAACAAACAAACGCGCAAAGGAAAAATAAACAAACAAATAAATAAAGAAAGGATGAAAGAAAGAAAGAAAGAAAGAAAGAAAGAAAGAAAGAAAGAAAAAGAAAGAACAAGGAGAAAAAAGGAAACGGAAAAAATACAAGAAATATGAGAAAGGAAGAAGAACAAAGTATAAAAAGAAAGACTGAATATCATCAAGAAATAAAAAGTAAAGAAAAAAGAAAAAAAAAAGAAAGAAAACAGAAAGAAAGAAAAACAGAAAAAAACAAAGAAAGAAAGAAGAAAGAAAGAACCAGCAAAACAAAAATGAAACGGAAATTAGATATATTAAAGAAAAAAAAACATTTGAAAGAAAACACAAAATCAAGAAATAAAGAAGTAAACAGCTAAAAGAAAGAAAGAAAGAAAGAAAGAAAGAAAGAAAGAAAGAAAGAAAGAAAGAAAGAAAAAGAAAGAACAAGGAGAAAAAAGGAAACGGAAAAAATACAAGAAATATGAGAAAGGAAGAAGAACAAAGTATAAAAAGAAAGACTGAATATCTTCAAGAAATAAAAAGTAAAGAAAAAACAAAGAAAAAAGAAAGAAAAACAGAAAAAAACAAAGAAAGAAAAAAGAAAGAAAGAACCAGCAAAACAAAAATGAAACGGAAATTAGATATATTAAAGAAAAAAAAACATTTGAAAGAAAACACAAAATCAAGAAATAAAGAAGTAAACAGCTAAAAGAAAGAAAGAAAGAAAGAAAGAAAGAAAGAAAGAAAGAACAAGCAGAAAAAATAAAACGGAAAAAGACACAAGAAATATGTGAAAGAAAGCACAAAATGTAAAAAGAAAGATTGTATATCCTTAAGAAATAAACAAGTAAACAAACAAAAGAAAGAAATAAAGAAAGAAGAAACAAAAAAAGAAAGAAAGGAATAAAGAAAGAAAGAATGAACACGGGGTAAGCAAAATGAAGAGGAACAAAAAAAAAAAGAGCTGGCAAAGCAAAATTATTAAAAAGAGCGTAATGGGAAAAAGAAAGGAAGGGAGAAAAATACAATAGAAATTGCGTTCATGTTTTGTTTTGCTAAATCGATTTGTTTTGAGAAAGTCAAGCTTGAGGAGAAAGTTAAAACGGAAAAGTGCATTTCATTCTGTCGAGAAGAAACAACAATATACTTCTCAAATGAAGTAAAGACTTGTTGCAAAAATGTGAGCTTCAACCTGGTCCCCAGCCTTCCATCTGCTTCACTGTCTTCTACTTTTAACCTCTCTCCTCTTTCCAACCCCACAGGTCCCAGAGAAGATCAAAGACAAGACTCGATTCACCGCCCACACCGTACTTTCTCACCTAGCAACCATTGTTTTACATTTTTTTTCACTCTGTTGTCGTCTGTCACGTAGTGTCTGACGAAATGTAAGAAGATCTTTGCATTGATTGCCTCCATTAATTCTAACGCCATTTTGTTTCGCTGATCTTTTCCGTTCAAGTGTGGGCTTTTTTTTTTCAGATAAAACAGAACACTCGACTCAAAAAGTTATATGAATAAATAAAATTAAAGAAATAATTATTTTATCAATTTTCTGTTTGGAGCAGTGTCAGTTCGTATTATGCGTTGATTTTCTAAACGTAGCTTAGATGTGCACACACAAGTCTGAAATTAAGGGGTCCCCATTGAGGATCGAACTCATTATGCAGTCTTACATGATCGAGCTTGTTAACTATTACATCACCACGAAGTGCCCGCCTCAGAGAATGTGGTTAGGGTAATATCCATTATCGTAATGTTTATCTCTACGAAAAATGGAATGGTTTAGTCGAGTTCAAATACCCGCTAAGTCTGTTTTGCTCATTACTCAGGCATGAACCTATATCATCCCTGTTCCCAGCTAAGAATTAAATATCTCGGGAAGATTAGCCAATTCAGCCTTCAGTGGCTGCCAATCTAGAAAGTAAATTTTGAATTCAGAACAGTTGAAAAGGCAGGATGCGCGTGTGGCGCAATGGAGAGAGACATTGCTTGGAAAGAGATTACAGTTACTTATGAGCAAATAACATTGGGAATCCATGTTTGTTTTTCCTACTTCGCCGGCTATGTGCCGAATAGCTGGATAGACTGGGTCCCATAGCCTTAATTGGTCACCAGTCTATCGCAGAAAGAAATCGCAACCTATCGTGAGAAATTGTTCCCCCTGTCATTAATCGAAAGAAACATGATCGCTCAAGCATGTATCACGTATAGCACATGCCTGATCCTATAGACTTGGTTGGCAAACAGTCTGACTGGATTTAAAAAAGCAACCAGAGCAAAAAACATGAAAAATAAAAATATCCGGCCAAACAAGGTAGTTCTTGGGCTTAACTTTCTTTCTTTTTGATGATGGTTATAGAGAAAAGAGGATGCAATGCATTTTTACACTTTCATAGTGTTTTAACTCCAGTTTGGGAGTTAAATATTTACCCATAGTTGGGGCCCTAACAGGTGCTGCCACCCCGGGTCAAAGTGGATCTAGAAACACCAGGAATTAAGAGATGGTTTAACTCTCATCAAAACCTCCTGATCAGAGTCCTTGCTGTCGGATGTGGTTTATTGTCTTAAACAGGACGCCCGGGCCCGGATATATATATATATATATATATATATATATATATATATAATATATATATATATATATATATAAGAAAAACAGACAACTTTAAGGTACCATTATAATAATTTATTTCACCAGAGTCCTTTTAAAGGACGCCGGATCATCAGATAGCACTTCCAAAAATGAAATGAAACGAAAAATGAAATTAAAATTGTGTAAGTTGTTGTAATTTAACAGAGAGTGTAAGAGGGATAGTTAAAGAGACATGGTAGAGTATAGGGAGGGATAAATTTCATATCTCTCTCAAGTATACTTTATATTGGGGAAGGAGGAGTGACCTTGACCTATTTAGACGGTTAACTTAACGGAAGTGATATATAGCTATGGAAAGGGAGAAAAGAAAAAGGAAAAAGAAAGAAGAGGAAGAGGGAGAGGGAAGTAAAGAGAAATAGGCTGTAATTGGGTTTTAGCAATTTATGCAAAGAATAGATTTTAATGCTTGATAGAAATTTAGATGTCTAAAAAAAAATTTGATGTTCGCTATCAATTGAAATATTTAATTTTTTAAACAAATAGTTTAGGGATTTAATATAAGTTAAATACTATATTTATTAACACATTTATAGAGAACATATTAAAAAAATATTTTAAATTATAATAGTTTGTTTACCCGACCAATCGTACTTTTTTAGTATTGTAAAAATAGTTACGGTAACATCTTTATTAGTTTTATTTTAATCTAATTTATGACTGCAATTTGTCATTATTTTTATTAAATATTAGCTCTGGACTTACATTGAGCTCTCAGGATTTCATCCTCCTTGTGCTTACCCATACGGATTACCAAGTTCTTCATAACTTATATATATATATATATATATATATATATATATATATATATATATATATATATATATTAAGACATTTTTTTATATTTATACGTTCTTTTTATAGATACAAATATTTAAGTAAATGTTCTGTTTATAATAAACAGTATTAACAGCATTTACCCGCCTGAATGTCCGAAAAATATTCGTCCTCCGATAGGAAACGAACTTATACGGAACCGTCAAATAGCCTGACGTGCTTTTCATATAAAGAAATATAGTCTTAAGGTGTGCTATATTTATGGAATAAAGTGCTCAATATCAGAGATAGAGCGTGTGTAAATATAAAAGTGAACATAGAAGTCAACACTTAGAGGCGACAGTCTGTTTCATGCTATATGCAATCGTCAGGCTATAAGTGTTGACTTCTCTGTTCACTTATATATATATATATATATATATATATATATATCGATATATAAATTATCGTCTAAATTACGCAAAAATCCAAATAACACTGACATCTCATTTTAAGGGATATATTTATCAAAATCCCACAAAAATGTGTTGAAATATTTAAAATTAAAATTATTGAATAAAATCGTGAATGGTTTCAACAAAGGCATACAAAGTACTTCGGAAACATCTAGAACTCTTCTAAACGGACTCCTTGGTTAAATTGGTGACTGCTGCCATAATCCCTGCCTTCAGTTCATATTTGGAGGCTTAGAAGGAGGTTTCTCAATCAACCGCACCCCACATATAATAATAAAGAGGTTGCAATTTACGCAAGGGGTGATGTAGTCGCAGATATTGTCTGACAACCATGACTGGCTTTTCCTTTTTGTGTAGCATGGTGCGGGGTCCTGTTGCTAGATATGGGGTCGTCCAGCAGCCACCCTCTTGAAAAGAACAGCACTAACTCCTCAAAGCACTTAATGTAGGCCAGAGTCCCTGTGGTAAGCTGAATGGAGACATAACATAGCCATCACTAGGGATCACTCCAAATACCATGATTTTGACTGGATATATGATCCAACTCTTTTCGAATTCTCTGCCGTGTCTTCAGATTGACACCCAAACACTCTGAAATGTTCCGGTGCGAATGCCAAGGAATATATCATGCCATTTCCAAATTTCTGGCAGAGTGAATTGCGTCATGGTGATCCTTTTCTCAAAGACGTTGCCCAACTGGCCCAGTT
>OZ010599.1:19302685-19447685 GCA_963932145.1 Acanthosepion lycidas
CCTGGACATAGAGTTCTACCTGGATACTATCCTCTTGGGAATTCATATATATGTCCACTAGTATTTTCTATCTATCTATCTATCTATCTCTCCCTCTCTCTCTCTCTCTCTCTCTCTATATATATATATATATATATATATATATATATATATATATATATATACAGATAGATATATAGATAGATAGCAAATGCTAGTGAGCAATATATATATATATATATATATATATATTGTCCACAAGTATTTTCTATCTTTCTCTCTCTCTATATATAGAATAGAAAATGCTAGTGGACAATATATATATATATATATATATATATATATATATATATATATATATATAAATATTGTCCACTAGTATTTTCTATGTATCTATCTATACACACACACAAATATATATATATATGTATACATATTGTCCACCAGTATTATATATCTCTCTCGCTCTCTCTCGATATATATATATATATATATATATATATATATATATATATATATATATATATACCCATTCTATGTCTTTTGGCTGATCAAATCTTTGATGACCTTAAAGCTAAATGTCATAATCTTAGTGTTTGGAAAAATTAAATAATTTTCGATTTCAGCGCATCACATCTGTCAATTTTAGTGAAAATCTTTTAAAAACTGTTTTAAGAGAACTGTAAACTGATAATGGTTTAATCATTTCACCACAAGCAAGGCAATAAAGCCACTAAGATGCAAGGTGTTAGTGAATGCTAGAGTATATGAGAAAACTATACTATTTAGGAGAGAGGACAAATATTGAACAAACATTAAGAAAACCAAAGATGACGATTGACATTGCATTTTCAATTTTAGAAAACAAAAAGCCGGAAGAGAGTTTCTCGAGCCCAAAATGCAAGAGAAGAAACTGTCAGCATAGAACTTACGGTTACATCTAACCATTTCAACTCTAAAATGACGAGACCTAACTGCCAATCTAGTACTGCACTTAAATTCATAACTTCTAGGTATCATAGAGAAAAGTATTTATAGTTTGGCACAAGTGAAGCCACGCTGTGGTGGTGCGAAAGTGATTGAAGCCATGATGGCAGATCAGGACCAATGTCTTTGGATTTTCATTTTTTGAAGTTCATCAATAATCTCTAAATATATAGCAGGTGTACCAGACCAGATGGCATTATTCAAACCAAGGACGAATTATAGATTTATAAATATGTAAGATTCTGTCGAGAACAATTGTCTGGCACGGCACAATGAACAAATTTTCTTAGCTGCAAACCTCGCAGTTGATTCAATATAATCTTTCAACTTCATAGGCTGGCTTGGTCAATGAATGCCAAAGGTTTCCTTGTAGAGAAACGGCTAATATTACCATTATCATAGGATTCTCAAATATTGGTGATGTGAAGAGAAATGAAAGTGTATGTTTATCTGTACTGAACTGCGTGTACGTATATTGTGAAGATTTAAAATATTGCACTACTAAAAAGGAATCTTTTTTTTTTATATACACGTAAGTGCTACAGGATGCAATATTACTACACACCGGTTTATATGTTTTTGTAATCAAAGAATAAAGAGTTAAATAAATATTTGTCTTTCTCAAAGATTCAATGGGTTCTGCAGATTCTTCATTGCGATAATTATGCCACACAATTGTAGCATTGCCGTTGCTTTTGGCTTTGTACTTAAATGATAACCAAGTATAGAAAATTACGTAACACTATACACCACACATGGCGCCAGCTCATACGGGCCCATGAAAAATACAATTGTGTCTACGCTTCGCGTTTAGATCCAGACTCTTTCCCTCATATCTTTGACGTGTTTCTATGTCTATATGTTCGTGCATGTGTTAGAAACTTAGATAGATAGATAGATAGATAGATAGATAGATAGATAGGGAGAGATAGCGAGTGAGAGAGAGAGAGTAAGAGACGCAGAGAGACAGAGAGACAGACAGAAATCTACGATGAGATCTGTCTGAAAATTACAATGTTTTCGGAATCATAATTTGTGGGATTGGGCGCTTCGACGTTGGCCAATCCTCAACATCTAAACTAAGCTTAGAAAATCATTTTGGGAACCTCAAAGTAGTGTAATGGTTAGGAAGCGTGTCTCGCTAGATCAAGTGCGACTTAGTAGTGAGGTCAATCCTCAATGGGAGCTCCACACTTTCAGCCTTGTGCCACATCTAAACTACGCTTAGAAAATCATAGTGGGCACCTCGGCATGGTGTAATTGTTAGCAAGTTTATTCCGTTAGAATAATTACGACTGAGTTTGATTCTAACTGAGTGCTCCATACTTTCGGCTTCGTGCCACATCTAAGCTACGCTTAGAAAATCATCACAAGATGTAGCACAAGATCGAATGTGTGGGCTGAATAATTCATAGGCTGAAAATGAAAGAGTGATGCTAGAGCTGTGAAATCTTGCATGCGTTAATTTCAACTCTTCTTATTAATAACTGCATAGTTTCTTTCCAGGTATGAGTGTGTGCTAAAAAGTTCATAAGCTTACTATGAAGAAGAGATGCTAAAGCTGTGAAATCTTACATGGATTAATTTCAAATCATCTTAATAATAAACGCATTGTTTCTTTCCAGGTACGAGGGTGGGCTGAAAAGTTCATGGGCTGACTATGAAGGAGTGATGCTAAAGCTGTGAAATCTTGCATGCATTAATTTCAACTCTTATAATTAAATGCATTGAATCTTTCCAGGAACGAGGGTGGGCTGAAAAGTCCATGTGCTGATTATGAAGTAATGATGCTAGAGTCACAAGCGGCACGCGAGTCACATGTGGCTCGAGAGTCACATGTGGCTCGAGAGTCACATGCGGTACTCGAGTCACATGCGGCTCGCGAGTCACAAGCGGCACGTGAGTCGCATGCGGCTCGCGAGTCACATGCGGCACGCGAGTCACATGCAGCTCGTGAGTCACATGCGGTACGCGAGTCACATGCGGTACGCGAGTCACATGCGGCTCGCGTGTCATATGCGGCACGCGAGTCACATGCGGCTCGCGAGTCACATGCGGCTCGCGAGACACATGCGGTACGCGAGTCACATGCGGCTCACGAGTCACAAGCGGCACGCGAGTCACATGCGGCTCACGAGTCACATGTGGTACGCGAGTCACATGCGGCTCGCGAGTCACAAGCGGCACGCAGGTCATATGCGGCTCTTTGGGAATATGTTGCTGAGCTTCTTTTTTCATCATAGTTAATGTAAAAGCTAAATAATTAAAAATTCAAGCATTATCTTTGTTGTGTATAACTTGAGACCCATTGGATAAAAACGTCAGTTGAATGATCATGTGGATGTAACAAAAACATACATGCAATTTTGTTCATGTCATGCGGGTCTCAAACATCAGAATTTTATCGCATGTGGCTTTTACATAAAGCAAGTTTGGCAACCCCTGTACTACGCCAAATTGCTGAGGGAGTTACGAAAGTCTATCAAGAAAAATCAGCCAGGAAAACGGACGAAAGGGGCTTGATCTTGTCAGGACAATGCTTCAGCACACAAGTCCTTGCTTTCAATGGTTGCTGTGAATGAATCTGGTTGGTCACACGCCCTGTTCTCCTGATTTGGCACCATCTGACTACCATCTGTTCCCCAGTATAAAAAAAAGTTGACTAGAAACCATTATCACAGAGATGACGTTTCGGCCGTTGTAAGCCCCAGCCTTCTTCAGGTGGTTGGAATGCCGAACTGAAAACTTTATTTCGGTTACTGGAGACTCTTCTAGTTCCACGTGCCATGTCTAATGGATGTCAGTTCTCAGTTATCTCCTGTTAGTTTAATATGGCGACAAAGATGAATAATGTAATAGTAAATAGTGTACATAATACCTCATCTCAGAAATATAGGCAGATACTGAAAGGCCGAAACATTGTGATAAATATGACGGCAAAGATGAGGACAATAGTCCGAATAATGTAAATAGTGTACATAATACCTCATCTCAGAAATATAGAAAGATACTGAAATAAAAATAACATGTATAGCATTAACTTTAAAAATTATGAGATGAGCTGAATCCGCTACCTTGGTTTCAACCTTCCTCAGGTGAATCACCTGGGGATACTGTAAGTTAGAAAGCAAGGTAGCAGATTGAACTGATCTGCTAATTTTTAAAAATTATGCACATACACGCACACACACACACACACACACACACACACACACAAATAAATGTATATATATATATATATATATAGAGAGAGAGAGAGAGGCAGATACATAGATAGATAGATAGATAGACACCTATATGTACATATACTGATGATCAAATAAATATTTATTTAATTTAAGGTGTAAACAAAACTGTGCTCAGTGTAGTTAAATAGAGCTATGAAGTATATTAATACATATACATATATCTACGTTTATCGTGCAACTTAGAGTTTCATGGTTTCTCAACTTGTCAGGCACAAATGGTAAATAAACCACTTAATACAGTTGTTTTTTTAAATACTGTGTTTTATGGAAGGAACGCTAAGTTCTATTCAGATTCAAAGTTCAAAGTTATTATGAACTTAACATGCTATTCGGGGTATAAATTCTAACTATAGGGTCTTGTTGGCGAGATATCGCAGAAAAATGGTGGGTACTTTAAACTTATATGTTACTTTAAACTTATATGGTACATGTTTTTTTTCCGTTGGAAAGAAACGATAACCGTAGGTATATGTGCATTTATTAATATATATATATATATATATATATATATATATACATACATATATATATATATATATATATATATATATATAAGTAACGAAAATTTATTAATATAATAATTTATTCGAAAATTATATGTTAAATATGTTATAAAATCACTACAAAAATAGCCATTTTGTTTCAACATTTCTGGTGTCTTATCAAGTGATGGTGTTGAATGTAGAACCTTTTATTTTATAACATATTTGGAAAATATTCGTCCTCCGACAGGAATCGAACTTGTATCCTATACGAAATTTCTCGGAGATTCAGGCCTGTAAATGTTATTAATACTGTTTATTATAAAACAGAGCATTTATTTAAATATTTGTATGTATAAAAAGAATGCATAAAAATAAAAATGTCTTAAAATAATTGTCAGACTTTGTCCATTTCATAATGTGTGACGTCATTTGTTTATATTTGGATACGCTTTGAGCAGATATGAATGTACGTGAGAGATTTATAGAAGATTGAAGTTTAAAGGCAGTGAGTTCGACCTTGCTAATCGAACGGTCATCTGTGGGTCGATCGTTTAAGGCACATCAGGCTAAACGACGGTTCCGTATACGATGCAGGTTCGATTCCTGTCGGATAACAAATATTTTCTATGAAAATTTCTCGTAACCACAGACCGGTAAATGTTATTAATACTGTTTATTATAAAACAAGGCATTTACTTAAATATTTGTATGTATAAAAATGTCTTTATATATTATCACTTAAATATTATTTTTACTACATACCCAAATTTGAGAAAACGCCTTTTTTTTTTTTTTAAACAGTATAATAATTATTGTCTACGGGCCTGAATATTTGAGAAATCTCATTAAAGAAGAGTACGCACCCTCCAGGTCGGGAAGCATGCTCATATCCGGGTATGTATTTTTCTAATAATACCTAATTCTAATAATAATAATTCTACCTAAATCCTTACATTAATTATCGATATATCAGCCTTTCTGGCATATTTAATGACGAAATTTAAATAATTTTATACGCATTTATTTTTTTGAGATAATACTGGCTTTAGGGATACAAATCTCATTATTTAACCCATGGCTGGAGGAGAAAAGTTAGATTCATACAATCCCCAAAAGTAAGTAAATATAACGCTTAAGTGAATATAATGAACACAACTAGAATTCGAACTCGACTCTCCGTTTCCTATCTATTATTCCTAACACCACCCGCACATCCTAAGTTACAGCGCCTGGTGTTCCCAAGCGAACACCCGTCCAGGTATTGACAAGGCTCGTCGTTGCTGAAATTCGGTGATCCGACTGAGCTAGTGTTTCAACGTGGTTTTGGCAATAAGTTCACCTTCCTTAAGAAAATCGGAATAAGTCCGAGTCCTCCGCTTGCTTCAGATGCCCACTTTGCTTGGCATTGCAAAATTTCTTCGAAAGGTGCTCTCTGTTTTGAGGTCGTACGACTTAATGGAGAACACCCATCATGCAGGATCGTGAAAACGAAAAACCGCGCAGAAAAAGAGATAAATAATAATAATAATAATAATAATAATAATAATAATAAAGCATTATGGACTATTTTTTTCTTAAAGGAGAAACAGAAACTTAGAAAAAGAGAAATTCACAGAGAGAAACAGGCCGACATAAAGTAATACCTCGTCCTAAGTTATAATATATATATATATATATATATATATATATATATATATATATATATATATATGTGTGTGTGTGTGTGTGTGTGTGTGTGTGTGTGTGTGTACGCCCGTGAGTATCATCAAAGAGAAAATTTCCAAGCTAGTGCCAGGGGGATTTTAAACAGTTTCTCTCAGATCAGTAACCCAGCTGTTCTAGCTAATTTAATTTCGACATTTCTCTTTGAGAGAAAGCGTGTTGTTCGTTCTACTCTCAATTAATTGTCACTCTGGGTGGCGGCTAGAGTCAGAAGGTGCGGTAGGGATTCATTTGTGGTAAAGTCCATTTGGAAGAGAGAGAGAGAGAGAGAGAGAGAGAGAGAGAGAGAGAGGGAAAAATCAGCTTCTTAGATAATTCGCGAAGGAAACACATTGAAAGAGATGGTGAAATTTCCCAAGTCAAAGACAATCAACAGTTCCACAGAGATTTGCAAATAAATTTGTAATCTTACACAGATAAGTAATTTTACACAGATAAGTAATTTATACAGCTGTGCAATTTTACACCAATAAGTAATTTTACACAGAGATTTGTAAATAAAGGTGTAATATTACACGTATGTGTAATTTTATACAGATGTGCAATTTCTACACAGATAAATAATTTTACACTGATGTGTAATTTTACGCAGATATGTAATTTTGCACAGATGCATAATTTTACACGGATATGTAATCTTGCACTGATGTGTAAAATTACATAGATAAGTAATTTGACACTGTATAAAATTTTATTCAGATGAGTAATTTTACACTGATGTGTAATTTTAATCATATAAATACTTTAACAGTGATACGCAATTTTATTCAGATGAGAATTTTTCCACTGAAGTGTAATCTTAATCAAATAACTAATTTTGCACTGAGGTGTAATCTTAATCAAATAATTTTATCCTGATGTATAATCTTAATCCAATAACTAATTTTACCTTGATGTATAATCCTAATCCAATAACTAATTTTACACGGATGTGTCTAAAAAGTTACAACTGTTTCTGACAGGTGTCCTTTTTTGTTTCAGTTCTCCTTAAAACCTCTTAGTTCCTCTTATGTTCCATTCATACTATTCTCAGTATCCTTCTGTAGAACCATATCTCTGTTGCCTCAAGAGTCCTCTCCATCTGTGATGAAATTGTCCAGCATTCACTGCCATATAATAATAATAGCTGGCCACTCGTAATGGAGGATACCCGTCTACTAGGGCGGCTATCTAATCCCTAATTCAAACGCTCGCTCAGGCACATTTGCGTTTGTTCAACCTGTGGTTTATACTGCAACTATGCTGAGCATACCTTAGTTACAGTTTCAGAGCAGAATGATCAACAATCTAAACAACACCTACACTGAAACCCTCGATCAGTTTGACTCTTGACTTCGTGTTAGCACAGCTATCAATGTCCCCCAAGTGTTCCGTCTACCCAATTTCCCTCACATGTCTCGGATCAACCCGTGTTATGGTCCTCCACTCCAGACCGATAACATCAAGAAATCGACTATGGTGAGATTCGAAACCGAATCTCATGGTCAGAAAGCGAACGTTTCTAATCACGCAGCCATGCGCCCATATCGGAAGATTGATATTACATAGCATTTCTACACTCTTTTCTAATGTAGTTTTTCTGTTTCTCAATCTTTTGTCTTACTTTTGGAAAGCAAGTTTCGCTCTCCTAATTCACCTTCGGTTCTCTGCGCCACATTTTTCATTGTCTGTTACAACGCTTCGCATATCGTTAAATTTCTCTTCTTACTGGATTTTCGATACTATATCTGTCTTCAAGGTTTATCTAAAAAAATTTTGAAGTCTAAAAATATATAAACCTGCAAAAAATTCAAGTAAGTCTTTATACAAATGTTGTTTGTCTTGTAATGGAAAAACGGATGTAATAGTAATCAACGCGTCAAAACGAATGAAACGCCGCCCACCAAGTGAAACGTGCTTAATATGATGGCGATCTTGTTCATCTTCGAATTTTTTCCGTTAGTTGCTTAGTTACTAAGAGGAATTAATCAAACTGGTATAAATTTTCTAAAACTCTCCTCTCATTCTGTCCATTCCTCCGAAGAGCTAAGTTAGTAATTTGCATACGTAACGATCCTCAGACGTCGAAAGGTCGGTAGATTCCGAATATTTTTTCCAGAATATAAAGCTTAAGATGCTTGTTGAATTTACAGTCGTTTGTAATAAAATGTTCTGCAATCTCCGTTGACGTCACATTGTTGTGTCTGGCATCAAAACTACTGTCATTGAATCTTTTATTATTAATAGATTATATATTAATATTATTAATAATAATATTATAGACAAGTTAACAATTTGCATACGTAACCATCCTCATGATCGATAGAATATTTTTTTTCAGATTCTTGAATGCTTGTTGAAATTACACTCGTTCGTAATAAAATGTTCTGCAATCTCCATCGAAGGCACATTGTTGTGTCTGTCAACAGACCTACGGCCATTGAATGTTTTCTTTTCCGTTGTGCAATCCACAGAAATCAAGTCATGTTTGCTACATTGAGCGGCGTATATTAAATGGGAATCAATACAATTGCAATACACTGTCAAAATCGTGAGGATTTTCTTGGAATTTGTTATAGAATTAACTTGACTCATGTTGCATAACGGCAAGGGTGTCCTTCTTCTATGAGTGTTTTCGGAAGTACAACGATCCGAAACTCCAATGTTGTTTTCAGTGTGGCCGCTTACATTTGTTAATTTTTTTTAATGTTTCTTTGGAAACAAATCATAGATGGATTGGAATAATAATAATAATAATAATAATAATAATAATAATAATAATAATTAAGAAAAATCAAATATATTTAAATAAAATAATCGTCGATATTTTATCTGTTTAGTATTGGGTTTATTTAATTTTTCTTAGATTTTATGATTTTCATTAGTTTTGTGGCTAAACTTGTACACGAAATACTTTTTCAAATAAGTAATCTTCTTGGGACCAGGAACAGATTAGTCCATTTTAGATTGATTCCTAATGGAAAAAACAGTTTCGGTTTACGAACATTTCGGTTTACGAACATTTCGGGTTACGAACGGGCTTCAGGAACAAATTAAATTCGTGACTCGATAAAGTATATATATATATTTATGTATGTATGTATGTATATATATATATATATATATATATATATATATATATATTTATGTATGTATGTATGTATGTATATATATATATATATATATATATATATATATATATATATAAGTAACGAAAATCTTGGTAATCCGTGTGGATAATACCAAGGAGGATTAAATCCGTATATATATATATATATATATATATATATATATATATATATATATATATATATATATATATCTTGAATGGAAAAATCAATAGAGATAATACATACTGTTTAATAAATCAATAAAAATAAATGGGGTGTCTATTTCTCCGAGTTTCATGCCTTTTCATGTGGCCGGTAGATTCAATCTGGGAAAATAGAAACTCCTTTACCTGTTTGGTTGGCTTACCATCTTGTATTTCCTTGGTAGCGTAAAATATCCTATTTTCATAAACTACACCTACGGACCGCCTGATGATTTCGGGAAAGCGCCAGAAATTGGAAGTCTTGGTTGATCAGTGCCCACCTGAAATCTGACTTAAAATATATTGAAGTTCTCCCAGTTATTATGGAATTGAGCACTCTTTTTCCCTGTATGCAATCTTTGATTGACTCTTTTGGGAGATGCTTATTTCTATTTCTAATATTTAGAAATGAACAAAGTCCAACAATTATTTTAAGACATTTTTATGTTTATACATTCTTTTTATAGATACAAATATTTAAGTAAATGCTCTGTTTATAATAAATAGCATTAAACAACATTTACCGGTCTGAATGTCGGAGAATTTTTTTATAGAAATCGAACCTGTACCTTATACGCTACCCCCATTTAGCCTGACTTGCCTTAACCGATTGAGCCACAGAGGATCGTCCAGGCCATATGACGGTTCCATATAGGTTATAGGTTCGATTCCAGTCGAAGGACGAATATTTTCTATGAAAATTTCTCGGACATTCAGACCGGTAAATGTTGTTAATACTGTTTATTATAAACAGAGCATTTACTTAAATATTTGTATCTATAAAAAGAATGTATAAACATAAAAATGTCTTAATATATATATATATATATATATATATATGTATATATATATATATATATATATATATATATATATATATATATAGATAGATAGATAGATAGATAGATAGTGACTGTAGGCAAACAGGAGTCATAGAGCGTCCTGATGGAATAAAAGAGAGAAATTCCTGCTGGAAAGAGAAAAAACAATGAAGAGAGGGAGAGATGAATTTACTTGATGTCGATTGGATGACCGTGTGACTGTCTCCAGATCTACTGTCACATAAGCCGTCACACTCTGATAAGTAGAAAGATGAAAGGCTATCGACGGGGCCAGTCTGTCAAACAAGCAACAGCGTCATTGTACTTAAAGCCTTTAGAAGCCATAATAAATCTATTACTCAATAGCCACAAGAGTATCGAGTTACCTTTGTCTTTTTGGGGGGACCAATTTTTCTCGACGATCAACATAGGCATACACGTTCTGTAGGAGAACAATATATATATATATATATATATATATATATATATATATATATATACATGTGTGTGTGTGTGTGTGTGTGTGTGTGTGTGTGTGAGTTAATTAATCAAAACACGCCAAAATACGCGAGAGCAAGCAGTAATTTGGCGGGCCAGGTTAAAATAGACAAAGCCAGTAACGAAAACACACAGGTACATATATATATATATATACATATATATATATATATATATATATATATATATATATATATATATATGTGTGTGTGTGTGTGTGTGTCTGTGTCTGTGTCTGTGTGTGTCTGTGTCTGTGTCTCTGTGTGTGCGTGCGTGTGTGTGTGTTTGCACGTGTGTATGTGTGTGTCTGTGTAAGTTGAGAGAGGGAAAGACATAGAAACACAGAAAAATGCAATGTGTGTCTGTTTAAGTGTGTGTGTTTCTGTTGCTAATCTTCGTCTCCGTCTGTGTCTCCGTCTCTGGTTCTATTCACACGCATACACACACACTCACACACACACGCACACACACAGACATATAAATAAATATATATATATATATATATATAACTTCCTTTGTGTACTGTACCAAATACTTTTAAATTGTTTGCTGTCACGTATTTTGCGCGCTTGTCAAATTAACATGTGTATAATATATATATATATATATATATATATATATATATATATATATATATATAAAGTTAGGGCGAGAAAAATGAACAAAAGAAGTGATATACCGACAGGAAAATATACGTCTGCGTGTGTTTTTCTGCCTCTAAATGCCCTTCTTTGGTGACTCCGTCTTTACACACACACACACACACACACACACACACATATATATATATATATATATATTAAGAAAAATATACGGAAAAAACAAACAAAATTAGTTTTAATGTTAATATAATGTCAACGTCGGACGTTTCGGTCTAATAAACCATCTTCAGGACATATTCATAAAATATAATTAACATTATCAATTCAACATGACAAAGACGATGGACATAAGAACAAGACTTATCCAAACAGATAACTGAAAGTTTTATAAGATCAGCGTTCCGTTTAAACATGGTCACGTTGTCGTCACGTGGGCGACGCTGTGAAAACGTATTCCTAAAATTTGAGTATTTTGAATGAAAATTGATAAATGAAAAGAATTCTATTTTGATCTAAAATTTATATGTACGCATGTCGAGCATTAATCTCGCTAGAAAAGGGGAAATGCTAAAGAAGCCAGGTCTAGTATTCACCGTGCGTGAGATGGATATTATGCCTGCTTCATAAATCCTCCTACTAGAACTATCCGTAGTTTATTAAATAGCACCAGCAAACAACATATTACATCCGATACTTGCATCTACCAAATCTGATGCAAAAACTGTGACTTAAAATATGTGGGTGAAACATGTAGCTCCGTAAAATCTCGTGTTTTCGAACATAAACGAGATATTCGCCTCGGAAATTTAAACAATGCTTTAGTTGTACACACAACTAAAGCAGATCATAATTTTGATTTTGATTCCGTGAAGATTTTAAAATATTTTCATAATAAAATTCTTAGGAGGATATTTTTCTTCATACTGTCGGATCTATATCCATATATTTGCTTACATATATATATCTGTGTGTGTGTATTTATGTATTTATTTTAGAATATTACAACAAAAACATCTAAAAATCGCTACACAATTGCTGTCATGTTTCAACACATAACGATGTGTCTCCGCAGACGATTGTAAATTTTTGGCGAGTGAACGTACCTCGTTATATATCAATAAATAAATAATAATAGCTGGTTACTCGTATTCGAGCATACCCGTCTATTAGGGTGGCCAGCTAATCTCTATTTCAGACGCTTGCTCAGGCACATTTCTGTTAGCTCAACACCAACAGATCCCACCTACGATTTATTCTCCAACTTTGCTGAGCAGACCTTATTTACAGTTTCTGGGAAAGAGCGTGTTATCTAGCTTGATCAACAATTTAAACAAGACCAGCACACTCAATCAGGATATTCATATCATGAGCGGGCAGATATGATTCTTACAGACGGTCGTGCCAACTGTCTTAGACGCGAGTCTGCACGGCTGTATCAGATTGCGTTTGCAGACCGAAGGCAGTCGAATCATCCAAACATTGCTACTGTTTATCATCGTTGCTGAGACAGTGTCCGTGGTACCACAAATTATGTTTTAGTTTGTTTTTTTGTTTTTTTACTGCATATCTACCTCAATGGATCATTTCATGCCGACAACTTTTTTTTCATGGTAATATTTTTGTTTTGTCAAAAATTCATTTCTGTTAATAGTTTTTCCTCAAAAACGTATAGCTGGTAATATTTTTTCAAAAACATATAGCTGGTTATTAGCATTTTTTTCAAAAATGTATAGCTGGTAATATCATTTTTTTCAAAAACGTACAGCTAGCAACATCATTTTTCTTAAAAACGCATAGCTGGCAACAACATTTTTTTCAAAAACGTATAGCCGGAAATATCACTTTTTCCAAAAACGCCCAGTTACAATTCCATTGAATAAGGTTTTGTTAAAGAACGTATGGCTTGTAATATTTTTCCTTTTTTTAAAAGTATAGCTGGTAATATTATTTTTCCAAAAACGTATAGCTGGTAATATCGTTTTTTTTAAAAACGCACCGCTGGCAACATTATTTCCTCGAAAAGGTACAGCTGGTAATACTATTTACCCAAAAACGTATAGCCGACAACCTTATTTTTTCAAAAACGGCCTTTCTGTTGGACGCAGTTCATCGCCATACCCAGTACGTGGATGCAGTTTATCGCCGTACCCAGGACGCGGATGCAGTTTACCGTCATACGCAGGACGTCACAAACTATGGATCCAGGGAGACCGATTGTACATTTAACAGCGTCTATCGTAAAGGTTTAAAGTCAAAAAACGAAGGATTTGCTGATATGTTTATATGGATTTTGTCCTTGTTTTGGTGTGAGAAACGCGCCCGTAAAGTTTGTAATTATTTTTCATACACACCCTCTCTCTCTTTCTGTCTCTCTCTCTCTCTATATATATATATATGAAGAAATATAGGTGTTTTAAGGTGTGCTGTTTTTATGGGATAAAGTGCTCAATATCAGAGATAGAACGTATGTAAATATAAATATAAAAGTGAACATTGAAGTCAACACTCAGAGGCGACAGGCTGTTTCATGCTAGACGGCCTGACAATTGCGTCCAGCATGAAACAGCCGGTCACCTCTGAGTGTTGACTTCAATGTTCACTTTTATATATATATATATATATATATATATATATATATATATATATATAATTATTTATTTGAAAATTATAACATAAATATCTTATAAAATTATGACAAAATATATATATATATAATATATATATAATATATATAAAAGTAGAACATTGAAGTCAACACTCAGAGGTGACCGGCTGTTTCATCTGGCCCCGTCTAGCATGAAACAGCCTGTCGCCTCTGAGTGTTGACTTCATGTTCACTTTTATATTTATATTTACATAGTTCTATCTCTGATATTGAGCACTTTATCCCATACAACAGATAAACACCTATATATATATATATATATATATATATATATGGAGAGAGAATGTGAAAGAGAGAGAGAGAGAGAGAAGGGGGCAAAGATAGAGACAGACTGACAGACCGTCTCTGGTTTTAGAGAAAAAGTGGAGGTATATGACAATGCTGGAACACATGAGAGCCATTGCAAACAGATCTGATTGGGCGAAATTGTCTGCTTCTTTTACGCTCTGCGCCCCACCCCCGACGATCGAAGCAGTCGAGGTGATGATGATGATGATGATGATGACGACGATGATGTTAATGATGACGACGGTGACGATGACATTAATGATGTCGACGGTGACAATGACGATGATATCCGGTTAGTCTAGATTAGATGACACGTTTGAACATACAAGTGACCAAGAATTCTAAATTTCTAAAAAAATTTTCCTCCATTATATGGCTTGGTAAGTTCTCACAACGAAACGTCGCAAGCCTCTCGCTGTTCTTTCGCTATTTCCATGCAAACTGTTCAGATGAACTACATTCCTTAGTACCACCAGTTCTAACCCTCACGCTTATGACACGCCATGCCACGCCCATTGTAGAGCACCCCATCATTCTTTACGTATTCCTTTGGTCACATGTCGGTTCTACTCGAAATGATTCTTCATACAAATCACAACTTTGTGAAAATCCAGAATTCATACCGAAAAAAATCGCGTACATACGGATAGAAAATCAGTTCAGTAAATATAAAAAGACACGTAAGACAAGGATGTGCCATCTCGCCGGACTTATTAAATGATAACACAATGTTTGTAACAAACGCAGAAAGCAAATTACAGGAATTCCGACTGAGGGTATTACAAGAAAGCAAGAAGAAAGGACTATGCATCAACTGTCAGAAGACAGAATGTATAGCTGTCAGCAAAAGGAACAGCTCAAGATGCGATATACGAATTGGTGACACAAAACTAGTACAACAATTTAAATATCTCGGAAATGTCTTAACAGAAGACGAAAAATATGACACTCAATTCTCAAGGCGCATTGGGATAAGGAAAGATGACTTCCAAAAGCTAAGCAAAGTATTAAAAAACTAGAAAAGTTTCGTTAGAAACAAAAGTTGTACTGGATTGTTATGTAACACCGGTTCTCCTATATGGCAGTGGATTCGGGACAATCTCATCATAGATGAAGTAGAGACTTTGGACAGCAGTAATGTGGTTCTACAGAAGGATGCAGAAATCTATCTAACTGGGTAATGCTAGGAGACACGACGGAAGATGTGGCACACATTTCTGTAAGTGCATTGAAATACAGTAGAATCCCTCTTATCCATAATCCCTCTTATCCGGAATCCCTCTTATCCGGACATGATTTTGATGTGTATCTTTGAAATATTTTGGTGATATGTAAATGATTTGAAATTTCTGTTTTACAAGAGAAGCCAGGCGATAGAACGAGAAAGACGAAAAGTAAAAACGGAGAAAATGTTAAGTACAAAATGAAGAAAAATAAATGAAAAAAAAAAATCTATGAACTCAGGTAGAAATAAAACAAAAAGTAAAACAAACAAAAAAAAAAACAAAAACAAACAAATTTTTCAATGTTTTTATTATTTCCGCTAATTTTAAAGTCGGCTTTTGTCTCAGTCGTATACACAGATTTTTTTCGTTTTTATTACTTCAAATACTTCGGATTTGTGTATTTGAGAAGACGCCTCGTTTTATTTTAAACACTACCGTATTTTACTGATTATAAGACGGATGTTTTCCTATAAAACATACCCTGTGTCCCATAAATCGAAGGTCGATGACGGGAGTTAACATCTCTTCAAATTATTACATACTAAATAGTTACCATAAACTTGGTATTTCTTCTCAGTCTTCAGAATTTCGTAGACAATTTTTTTTTAATCGTTCAGTTCACTCGTCAGGAGATATCAGCAATTAACTAATTATAACATATATCCAGTGTCCTATAAACTGAAGGTCGGTGATGGGAGTTAACTTCTCTTCAAATTACAGTAGAATCCCGCTTATCCGGAATCCCGCATATCCGGACATGATTTTGATGTGTATATCTGAACTATTTTGGGTGATATGTAACTGATTTGAAATTTTTGTTTTTTAGGAAATTTACTTTGGATAATTGTTTATGCTTATTTTACCCTAATGGCTTGTATTGGTGCAAAAGATGATGTGAATAAGAGGAAAGGATAACAACGAGACACATCTGCAACAAGATAGCGACAAGATGCATGATTGTGATGAAACCTGGAAGGAAATTGACAAAGCTATTGAAAAGGTTGTCAGTTTTATGGAAAGAAAGCCAGCATTCGGCTATGACGATTGCAGTAAGGCACGCAAAATTAAAAAAGTGTCTTTAGTTTAAAAAATTTCAAGAACAAAATCAAAACGAAATGCAGAAAAAGTTGAGAATGACATTAGAAGAGAAAGAATCATCATGCAACAGCGATTAAGAAAATCCTCGTTACATTATTTGTCTTGCATACATGACATACTTAATTTAATGAATTTTCATTAACATTACATAATTTATTTCTTTTTCCTTAAAATCAATTCCGTTATATTTCACTCATCATTAGCTTATTTTGTTTACTATAAAACATTTAAAATAAATGTTAAACCTTATTTCAGTTCTTTTATTTTAATCTAAATATAACCCATCATATACGGACTTTGTAACCAATTTCTCATATCCGGAAGGCCTTCTTAGCCTGGTTGTCAGGGATTCTACTGTAGTAAAAGATATCTTCCTAAAGCTAAGCAAATAATTAAGAAACAGAAAAATGTTGTTAAAAACAATGAAAAGATTGCTGAACTACTGTGTAATATTAATCCTTCAATATGGCAAGGATTGCTTAACAGTTTCTCACACAGGAAGAGAAAACTTGCCGCAACAGAGACGTTGTTCTACAGAAGGATGCTGAGAATATCAATGCAAGAGCGACGAGGAAATTTTAAAGAAAATGGGAACAAAAATATTACTTGTCTTTAGGATCAGAAAGAGACAACTGAAATCTCTAGGACACATAAGGGGTTAATTGATTTATTTTTTACGTCTTATCAAACCTTTGTATGTTATTTAAAGCCGAAATATATTTTGGTTGTAAGGATAACTATTTTTTTACAATTGAATATTGCTTTAACATTTTTTTTGAGAATAACAAATTCTACTATTTAACCCGTAGCTTGTGGGAGATGGAAAACAGGCATGGAATATTTCACACTGAGAGGGCACGGTCAGAATAAAAGTGAGACTGGGAGGGAGAGTAAGGGGACAAATATTAGGGATAAAAAGAATAAGAACTTGTGGAGATTCATAATCACCAACGTCATGAAAGGGCACGGCCTATAAAAGAAGAGATTTAGTCAGCTATACGGGTATGGTTAGGTCGAATTGCAAACGTTTGAATGATTCTATCAGAATATATCCATTTGCAACTAGTCATTGTCCCAAGATGGCAAGGAGACGAGAATTTACTGAAGCAATGAATCTCTTGTCAAAACTCGTTGCTAGGTTTCCAGCCAAGTCCTTTGAGTGTTGCCTGCTGTTGTTTCGAATCGAATCGATTGTTAACGACTTTGGGTGGAGGTGACTGTTTACCAAATCATTTTCCCCCGGTCACATGAAGAGCATTATGTGTTTTATTTAGATTATTTACTTTATTTCGTCATCTTTTCATAATGGATGTCTAACCTTTGTCTTTCCGTCCAGGATATGACGATATACTCAATCCGTGTCTTGGGTAAGACGATAAACTACATCCGGTAGCAAGGCTCTGATCAGGAAGTTTTGAGAACCGTGGAATCACCTCTTAATTGCTGGTGTTCCCAGGTACACTGTGACCAGTGGTAGGAGCACCGGTTAGGGACCCAGCAATGGGCAAATAGTTAACTCCAAAAATGAGGTCCAAACACTTTGAAAGTGTAAAAATAGACTTTAGTACAAGCAATATATTATTGTAAAAAGTTGTTACTAGAAATTAATTTTTAAGAGAAAAATGATTACCAGCAATACATTTTTGAAAAAAAAAACATTATTACCAGCAATATATTTTTGAAGAAAAAAAATTAGGAGAAATACATTTTTGAACAAAAGTATGACCAGCAATAAAAATCTTGTCGGTATTAAATAACCCATTGATGTTGATATGCCGTAAAACAAAACAAGCCAAACCAATATATACTAAGATAGATAGATAGATAAAAAATGTTACCAGCAATAAAAATCTTGTCAGCATTAAATAAGTCATTGAGGTTGATATTCCGTAAAACAAACCAAATCAAACCAATATATATTGAGATAGATAAAAAATATTACCAGCAATAAAAATCTTGTCGGCCTTAAATAACCCATTATGGTTGATA
This sequence comes from Acanthosepion lycidas, assembly GCA_963932145.1. Classification (NCBI taxonomy): domain Eukaryota; kingdom Metazoa; phylum Mollusca; class Cephalopoda; order Sepiida; family Sepiidae; genus Acanthosepion; species Acanthosepion lycidas. The sequence goes on from OZ010599.1 coordinate 19,321,586, forward strand.
TTCCATAAAACAAACCAAAGCAAACCAATATATACTTAGATAGATAGATATGAGCAGACTGATAGATAGATAGATAGATAATGAAGAGACAGGCATAGATAGATAGATATATAGATAGATAGATAAAAAATATTACCAGCAATGAAAATCTTGTCGGCATTAAGTAACCCATTGAGTTTGATATGCCGTAAAACAAACCAGACCAAACCAAACCAAACCAAACCAACCTTGCACTAATTTCTGACCAGTGATTTTCAAATTATTTTAAAAATATTATCAACAATATATGTTTAGAAACAATATTACAGCAATACATTATTGGAAAAAAATATCATGTCGGCATTAAATAACCCATTGAGGTTGGTATACCGTAAAACAAACGAAACGAAATGAAAGCAAACATTTGTCTTTGAGATGCATATATCTCGCAAGAAATTGTTAGCAAGCTAGAAGGGTAGATCATTACAGCGTTAGGAAATTCGCTTTATCCCGTGTGTCTATCAATGACAACCTGTGTTTAGTAATGGAGGTACGGATAGAGTAATGGATAGAGACACGGATTGAGGAATCGGAGAGTCGAGTTCGAATTCCAGTCGGATCCATTACATTCATGTATGAATCCCCTTCTTCTTCTCCCCGCAGCTATAGGTAAATAGTAGGTCAGACTGAGTTATAGCCTTGGGTGGCAACTAGTCTAGGAGAAAGAAAACGCACAATTCAAACTGGCCTGGTGAGGGTTGGGTTCCGTCAGGCTATTTTGTCCAAGAAACACCACGGCTGCGATGCATGCGGCACCCCTACAGCCCTGAGGGTGATCGTTGAATAAAACTACGCTTAATAAGATGTAGAACTTGGGAAACTTTGCCGCTGTGTTATGGTTAACAAGCTCCTCTCCTTGATAAAGACTACCGGAGTTGGATTTTGTCTTCATTGTAGAAGATGAAATATAACTAATTTTTGTGAATGGATAGCAGAATAGGGTTTATGGATATAGCAAAAAGATACAATTTACTAAGAGCTACAAAGCTGAGGAAATTGTGGAGAGCCATGATCGCCAATGCTCTGAATGTATACGGCATACAGAAGATGAAAAAGAACGAGCTTGTGTAAATGGATAACAGAATAGAGTTTAGGAGAGATAACAAAAATAAAATTTCGTAAGAGCTACGAAGCTAAGGAAATTGTGGAGAGCCATGATCGCCAATGCTCTGAATGTATACGGCATACAGAAGATGAAAAAGAACGAGCTTGTGTAAATGGATAACAGAATAGAGTTTAGGAGAGATAACAAAAATAAAATTTCGTAAGAGCTACGAAGCTAAGGAAATTGTGGAGAGCCATGATCGCCAATGCTCTGAATGTATACGGCATACAGAAGATGAAAAAGAACAAGCTTGTGTAAATGGATAGCAGAATAGAGTTTAGGAGAGATAACAAAAAATAAAATCTCCCGAGAGCTACAATGTGGAGAACCGTGATCGCCCTCATCCTGAAGAGAAACGGCACAGATGAAATCAAGGTAAATATCACTTTAGCTCGTTGAAGTCCTAAAGGACAAAACGCGCCACAAAAAAAACTTTTGTCTTTGTCAGAGTTATTTTTTCCCCGTAAAAATGTCATATAAAATTCGTTTTCCCGTTTTTACTATTATTTCAATCGTCTTGATTTTATTTAGACCAAGGATGGCAAACCTGTGGCGCATGCGCCATAAGTGGCGTATTGGATGCTTATAAGTGACGCATTGCATCCTTTTGATGAAAAGAAACTAAGCCACTTCTACTCATTCATTTCAGTGATTTTATATTATTGCACAACTTGATCCTGGATACGCCCCTGGTCATAAGCATATATTTTTTCAAATAAATAGATTTTATTATAACTTTAAAATATGTCCATATTACAACACGTACTGAAAGGAAGTGAATGTTAGTGTGGCGCATTTAAATTAATCGTACAAAATATTGGCGCATGGAATCAAAAGGTTGGCCACCCTGATTTAGACGATGGAAAAATAGCACAAATTTTAACTTGAAATTTAATCAAGCCAAATAATAATTATCACTGTATATTTACTTATATATATATTTCCTGTCTCACCTGTGGTTGTATAGAGGTAAATCAACTTAAGTTAGTAAATTTGTGTTGCGATTACTTTTCCTTAGTCATTTTAATAATCTATACAAATAAAATATTTATCTGAATTTAGACAAAATTAATTCCCGAGAAAAAAAAATGAACAGTTTAATTTAGGTGTGTCCACTGTTTTCGCGGAAAAACAGCATAGCGTAAATGAAAAATGCCACAAACTTAAAGTAAATAAAATATTATCGTCAAAATGCTTATGTTATTATTAAGAGGAAAGAAAAAAGTATTTTTTAATTATTTTTTGAAATTTTTTAATATTTTGTAACACGTTCGAAATTTTGGTTAAAGTCTTCTTTTTTTACCTCATCGCGGTGACGTTAAAATAACAGTTTTTTTGCGCTTTTTTCCCGTTGAAAACACATTGATTTGGAAATTCTTGTAAAAATCAAATAATTGTCCTATCTTAATTAAATTTTCAGAACTTATTCACAAATGAATGAAATTATTTTTGCAATATTTTGTTTTTAGAAAATTTTGGTAAAAAATATTTTTTTTTAAATATGTTACCCCCCCCCCCCCACTTATTTAATTTCATGAAATTTCGTCCAAAACCTTTTTGGCTCCTGAATTTTTTTTTTTTTGTTAAAAGAAGGAGTCTTTGGAGATGGTAAATAACCTACTTTTTTTTTTCAAATTTGAGCTATTTAACTGAAAATCTTGTCAGAATTGAAAAATAATGAATCCAATAAAACTATGATATTACTTAATTAGAAAAGCTTTTAATTGCTTTTGTAAATAAGTAATATTAAGGACATTATTGTCTGAAGAAATAATTTTTTTCTGACGAATAATTAATTTTTACAAGAATTTTTTCGTTAAGAAATTTTAATTATAATAATTTATAATAGTTTAACATCGTGTAAAGCTCTGTATTAGGAGGGCTCCTCGATATTATGTAGTAATTAAGTAGAAAAAGAATTGACGAATCCAAAATTGCTAAGTTTAATAAATTTAGTTGAGCTACTTTTTTTAAAAAATAATTTTTTATGTTGTATTTTTTTGCTTAATGCATTCCTTATTTCCATGTATGATATACGGAAATTGTCAGTATTATTACAAAGTCACGTGATTTAAGAGTTTTGTCCCTTTACGTGGCCTTTTCATATTTTCCGTTCAACTTTAAAAGTGTAAACTTTAAATTTTAAAGTAATTTTTCTTTTTTTCATTTAATATTTCACTAAATAATTTTTTTTTATGTATTGTATTTCCATTAGTGTGGGTCATACTCAAATAGAATAATTTTTTTAAAACTCAGACTTAAAAATTATGTCATTTATGGTTATCCGTAGTAGCTGTCATCGCTTCGTCAGTCAACAATCCATCAATAGTTGGGTCAGATTAACAGGATCGATCGTTAATAATTGGTTGTATATTATTTTTTTATGCTATAAGTAAGAAAAATTTCTTTCAAATCAGATTACTTTAATTTTTTTTAATTTTACTAAAATAACGTGTCAGAAATTTTTTAAAATATTTTCAAAATCGATAAATTTGTGTTTGTTTACAAATTTCTTAAAATTAAGAAAATGGCCGTTTTTAAGAAAATTTAAAAATTTGAAGTTAAATTTGACAATCAAATGTATATAGTTTCTATCTGAAATACTCCAGAATTGTTTAATTAATAGAAATCATAAATTTAATTATTAAACTTTCAATTAAAGCTAAAATGAAATCTTCAAGAATGTTTTTTCGTTGTAAAAAATTCATTTTAAACTTGAATATAGAAAATTTATGCCGAAATAGTGGAGGTACCTAGTTTAATTCATCCCATCCTTTACACTTGCGTTTTTTAGATTGCAGTCTTATTTGTTCAAGTCTTTCATGTGAGGCACTCAGATAGCTTTGTCTATTAAGTGATCGTCTTGTTTCAACTTGGTCTTGAAATAGGTGTTATCGTCTCCCTCTTTGTCGTTCTGTTGCTAATAATATTTTTCCAAGAGTTATTTCCAGTTCACCTTGTATTAAACATATAACATTTTTAACATGGAAAGATATTCAGCAAAAAGCGGTTTTCTAAATTACCAGAGGTAATCAAGGAATCGGAGATACAACTGAACGTCTAAAAATAAACGGTTCACTGGCCTCTATTTTAGGTGTGAAGTCTTTATCTCCGTTTTATTGACTCTCAATACATTGATTCAAGATATTTGTTTTTGATGAATCTCTCTATTAAATCTTTCTCACAATTGCCGCCATTTTGTCATCATGGGTACACGATCAAGTATTGTCAACCATTATTAGTTTTTGACTTGTATTTCTTTCATCTTAATTTTAGTTTAGTTCTTTAGACTATTAGTAGTATTATTAGTAGTAATATTATTGTGAGACCGGAAACTACCTACACAATAGACTCTTTCAGGCCTATATTAAGTAGGCGACATAGCACTCTACAGAGAGAGACAGAGTCTGGCAGAGAATGACACAGAGAGACAGTGAGAGTCTCGTACGACTACCAGTGTTGGACACTAACTTATAGTAAGCTCTGCTTACACTATCTCTGTAACCTGTTGTTAATATATCTTCCTTACATCTAATCCGTGTTCCGTGTTTTACTTCTGTGGTCCCAACTTTGGCACCCACATCAACATTATGAATTCTATTATTATAAGATCAAACAATGTCAACTATTATTAATTTTGACTTGTCTGGTTTTAGTTGTTTTGTTTACATTATATTAGGTTCGTGCAAAAATAATGACGTAATAATGTCGTTTTTTGACGTTAACGTCAAAAAACGACATTATTACGTCATTATTTTTGCACCAACCTAACAGTATTAATAATAGCGATAAGATCATGGATTTTATTATTATTTGATGACGCATTGTCAAACATTATTGAATTTTCACTATTATTTCTTTTAGTTGTTTTATTTGCGTTATTATTAGTAGTAGTATTAATAGTAATAATAATATTATCTTTAAATTCCTTATTAGATGAAAAATTGTCAGTGATAATCTAATTTTTATTTCATTAACTATTCTTTTTCTTCGACATTTCCCCGTATTTGTTTTATTTAGGAGTGTGAGAGAGAGAGAGAGAGAGAGAGATCGAAAGGAAGGAAAGAAAGAAAGAAGGAAGGAAGGATGGAGAACTAAAAAAAAAAGAAGATAAAGAGAAAGTTCTTGCCTTTTTTTTTGCTGTTGTTGTTGTTCTTGTTCTTCTAAAACACACGAGGTATTAAGAGTATTTCATATTCCTTTTCATTCTCTCGCTCTTTTCTTTTTGGCTCACTATTTATTCTTCTTCCTCTCTCGCTGCCACTCTCACTGACTCGCTCTATGTATATTAATCTTTTTTCCTACTTTCCATTTGTATAACTTTCTTTGTATATACGTACTTCACAATTCTTACTTGACACATTTTTGGTCCTTCCTTAACAACTCATTTAAGGGTGATCTTAGTTTATGCATATTTGGCACGAATACATTGTAATAATTCGCCAAACCTAAGAAACTTTGTAGAGACGCAATATTTTCTGGAGCAGGCATGTCCCTTATTGCACTCGATCTATCTGGATCCGGCCTTCTTCCATGTTCGTCGATGATTTGCCCCAAGTATTTGATTTTTTCCATGAAAAAAGTACATTTTTCCTGTTTCAGTTTAAATCCATAATCCTGGATCCTTTTAAATACTTGGTTTACATGAGCTTTGTGTTGTTCTTTGCTAGCGCTGTTCATTAACACATCGTCCAGGTACCCTACTGCGAAGTCCAACCCACTTAACATCATGTCCATTGTTTGCTGAAAAATCGCAGGGGTGACTTTGACCCCAAAAGGAAGTCTGTTAAACTTGTACAATCCCTTATGGGTATTGATGCATAGCAGCTTTGAACACTCCTGATCGACCGGGATTTGTAAATACGCGTCACTGAGGTCGATTTTAGAAAAATATTTCCCTCCACTCAGTTTCGCGAATATTTCTTCAGGGCTCGGAAGGGGATAATTGTGATCCTTTAATGCATTATTTAAACCTGTTGAGAAATCGGCACAAACCCTAATCTCCTTGCTCTTCTTTTTGATGTAAACTGTTGGCGTAGCCCACTCACTGTGATCAATTTTTTCAAGGACACCCATGTTTTCGAGTCTTTCTAATCCACCGTCTATCTGTTCTATAGCGGCGTATGGAACCTTTCTTTTCTTTTTGAACACTAGCTGTTCATTTTCTTTGACTTCAAATTTTGCTACCGCTTTTGTACACCTTCCAAGACCGCCTGTAAATACGCTGGAAAATTCTCTTTTAACTCCCTCTTAAGTTTTTCTGCCTCCACATTCGAATCCTCAACTTTTTGACAAAAAGAACTTAAAGGCAGATCCCATAGTCTAAATTTTTCGAACAGATCAGTTCCAAAGAGGTTATTTGATTTTCGCATGACAAACATTTTCGCTTTTTCGGTCTTATTCTGAAAAGAAATATTCGTCAATAATTCTCCTTCGAAGGTGATTTTTTTCACCACTGACGCTTCTCGCCGTTTTATGTGATTTAATCATAGTGGGTCTCCCAAGCTTCTTCCATGTCTGTACATTAATGATGGAAATATCAGACCCACTATCAAGCTGTAGTCTTACTTTTTTTTTAAAACATTTTGACCTGTACAAATTTCCGGATATTTCGTTCCTCAGGTTCAATTTTCGTTAGTTTAATGGATGTCGTCTTCCTACCAGATTTTTTCCTACAATGTGATGCCTTATGCCCCTTCTGGTAGCAGTTGTCACATTGTTTGAATTTGTAGGGACACTCATTGTACCAATGTTTATCTCCACACCTCCAACACGGTCCAGGTGGATCTTTTCCCCGTTTTTTTCCTCTCTTTATTTTTTTAAGTTGAATTTTTCTTCTGATGGACCTTTTTAATGTGCGACACTCCGCTTTCCTCTATGTCACGACTGTCCTGTTTCAACGGAACAAACCGTTCACAGTCTTCCGCTAAGCTTTGTAGTTTTAAATTCGGCTCGTTTTCGAGTTTATTTAAAACACGACGCCTGATCTCAGCGTCTTTACCTAAAACCAGCCCTTGCACAAATATTAAACATTTAAAATTATCTGATGATAATTCCTCCAGTTTAAAGTCGTCGCAATGCTTGCATAAGTAGTGTAATCATTTTCCTCTCTTCTAGTGACATTCATACACTTATATCTCCTGTGAAAAAGAGAAGTTTTTGTAGAAAACAGTTCTGTTAGTAGAGTAACTGTCTCTTGGAAGTTCAACTCACTGGTCTTTTTTGGAAGGATAAAATTCACGAACTTTGTATGCTCGGCAGTTCCCAATTTCCTTATCAGAAACCTAACTTTTTTAGCGTCTGTCCATGTACCGCAATCCGATACAAAAATATCCTCATATCTTCTATAGAAATGAGCAAACGTGACATCGTCTTCTGGATTATAATTGAAACTTTCAATAGCGTCCCACACAGCCGTCTGGGAGAATGCGTTATGATTCTCGCTTGCATTCGTTAACTGTGTTGCCTCCAGAATTTTCCTCTGTTCCTCCTGTGTTTTCATAAAGATTTCTTCGACGCGTTTCTGACGTTCCAACAACTCTTTTTTAAATTTCTCCTCACTTTCAAGTTGTCTTTGAAGTTATTGCTTTTGCAACGCGAGACTTTGTTCCGTTGGAAATTTGAACAATTGAAGAAGAGACTCTTAATTCTGCGTCCATGGTACGAATTCAATTCACGCACCATACAGTTTACACTTGTATTAAACAAATCAGTTTTCCCAAGGCTTGCTTAATAAAATTAGTTTGCTCAACTAATACACAAACAAGAAATATGTATTTCTCGTAAAAAAAAAAAAAAAATCCGTCGCTTTAAGGAGTGTCGACTAATGGAAAAGTCACAATTTTTTTTTCAACCTCTTTGTGGTTTTGCACAAATATGACTCGAATATTTAACAGTCTTTGTTAAGCACAAATGACTTACGCGAATATATATTTTTCACTCGACAAATCATTTAACTTTGAAGAGAAGAAAGAAAAAAAAAATCTTACCGTGACAAAAAAAAAAAAAAACAAAAAAAAACAAAACTCTGGTTTCTTGTAAAGAAACAAAAAACAGTGAACCTTTTTTTTTTTTTCGAAACACTTGATGTCAGTATTTTCAATTATTTTAATAATTGACAATATTATTCGCGTTCTCACGCTGTAGACTTTTGGTAGCAAATTTTTGGTTGTTTTTATTTTTTATTTTACGTCGCCAAATTACTATTGTAGTAATTAATTTGCTATTAATCCTTGCGTATCCAAATATCTGTTTGAAATGACGAAGGTGTTTTGCCATAAGAATCTTGCGAATCCTTGTATTTCAATCACTTTAGGTATCTGTTGTGTCGTGGCACAATAGTAAAAATAAGAAAATCAAGTCGAGTTTGGTTTAAGGAACAAGTGTATTTAACATCACAGATACAAAGGTAGGAAACGGGTACTACTCAGCTAGGCAGTTGTAGGGTATTTATTACGTAAAATTACATAATTGTGGCACAAGGCCGAAAAGGGGAGGGGTAGAGGCTGGTCAACACTAACTATCTTATACCTAGCTAATCTGATTCACGACCCATTCATACATTACACTTTGCTCATTTACCACAAGAACTAGTCCATCACCAATCGATCCTTCATGCACCATAATACCACATTCTCACCAGGGGGTCCTACAAAAACGCTCCCCAATCCATAAAAATTGTTGATGAAACACATGCTATACATAAAATTCTAATAATGATATAATGAGAGGGAGGGGAAATGAACCCAATAATAACTAAAAAAGTAACACAAAATACAAACTAAACCTAACAGATGTTAGTAGGGACCGTCCAACCCTCAAAATAGAGAGGCCGCTGTATTCTGCCCAGGGGACAGAATCAAGAAGCTCTCTCGCTAAGGGAATGGGAAAAAGGATAAAATATTATGCGGGAATGGGAAAATATAAAGCTGACCCAGTTGAGATAAAAGGGAGGCCAAAACAAACTGGGGAGGTTGGGAATCTCAACTTGGATCATAACCAAAGAGTAGCCGGGTAACAGGCCAGGAACAACACTTACTCACATTAACTAGGTACACTTAAGCTTAACCAAGGGGAGGGTTCCACAGGAAGCCACCCCGGTGTGCAATAGGTTGACCTAGAAGAGAAAATCAAGGCTAGCCCCGGTCACACGAACCAAGCTCGCCTCTTTTACCCACCTTTCGCTAAAGACTGTCGAATGCAATCGTTTTCTATCAGATCTAATCTTCATCTTGAGTTTATGCTCAAAGAATTGATTAGATGCTGATGAGAAAGACGGTTGTTCCGCAAGACTTCCTCCTTTCGCGACGTCCAAATCACCATTCAAGCCGTGGCCAGCAGAGTCAGAAACACCATTCGTTTCACCCCGGAATACGGGGGCGACACATTGTCACACGCCTATGCGCGATCCAGGGACACAAGCTGTTCAGGAGGGAGGCGAGCCGTCAGCTCGCCGACATGGTCCCATAAGGGGCGGACCCGGGGGCAATGGAAGAAGGCGTGCGCAGCCGTTTCTTCTAAATCAAGACCACACCGTTCACAGTCTGGCAAATCCGCCAAACCCCATATGAAAGCCTTGTCGTTGAGAGGCATCCGATTCCGAGCCAATCGCCAGGTAAGCGAAAACTCAGGGTTACTGAGGTAATCCGCCGTTGGCGCCCAAGACCAGTAGGAGCGATACTCCTCCTCCGACAAGCCGAGCGTATCTCGTAGGGGATCCTTCGCGGGCCCCTCCACTAAACCACAATAGAAGACCTTCCTAGGCCGTGAAAGGTCACTGGACCGGGGAATGGCCCTCAAGGCCGACCGACATTCGCGAAGGAAAACCGACTCGTCCCGGGGTTTACGACGGCGCTCAACCCTCGAGATGGGAGCGCTGATGGTAAGGCTAGGGAAGGCGTCCCTAACAATTCTCTCCAGAATCGAATCTCTTCCAGTCAATGCGCGGCGTAGGAAAGCCAACCTAGAGGCACGGATGTGACTCAACAGGTGCGGCATTCTCAGCCCCCCATGACACGGACATTTAATGCAGACTCGTCTGTCGACCCTATTCACGCGTCCCCTCCATAAAATGGAGGATAGCGATCGCTCAAGCGCCTTCCAATGGGCCTCACAGAGAGGAAGTACTGACAATCGATAAAGAATCAGGGGGAAAATGTATGTAGCACACACCTCCGCCCTGCTCGTACCGATCAAGCGCCTTCTGTACCGCCTCAATGTCGCTGCGGGATGACACAAAAGCAGATACGTCATCGGCGTACGCGGAAACCCTGGCTCGAGGCCCTCCAGGAACGGCGATTCCACGTAGGGCCGGACTGCCGGTCTCGTCCTTCAGCCGGCGAAGGAGAGGCTCCAACGCCAAAGCATAAAGGAGAGGCGACAGCGAACAACCCTGACGAACCGACCTAGACAGCACGAACTTGTCCGACAACCTTCCGTTCACCTGTACCACAGCACTGGGGGAGCGATACAGGAGGCTAATCCAGCGGCAGAAGTTGGGTGCGAATCCAGCGGCCTGCAGGACAGTAGCAAGGTAGCGATGGTCGACCCTATCAAATGCCTTGGACTGATCCAAATTGATCAGCGCGGCTTCTTCGTCGTCTTTTACACCCTCTATGATCGTGCGGATCAGATGCAGGTTGCTCTGAATTGTTCGGCACCTCACAGAACAAGTCTGCTCAGGTCCCATCAGAGACTCGGCAACTGACTGCAAACGCTCCTGCATGATCTTGGCCATAATTTTTAACTCTGTGTTTAGCAGAGTTATGGGCCTGTAATCATCTAGCTTCCCCCCACCACCTTTGCCCTTTTTCAACAGAGTGATCACGCCCCTGGTGATCCGGTTGGGGATGGACCCCGACCGAAACCAGTTGTTGAACACTGCAGTCAAAATCGGAACAAAGATGTGCGACAGCCTCAAGTACAATTCATAGGGCAAACCATCCAGACCGGGCGACTTGCCTCTGCCGACCTTCTTCAATAACGCGTAGACTTCGCCCTCCGTGATCTCTCCCTCGAAGCTAGCCGCTTCAGTCGGCGAAAGCCGAGGAAAGTCAGCCAAATAGCTGCGAAACTCCTCCTCACGGAGACCAGGCTCCTTGGTAAACCGGCTCTCGAAATGGCGCCGAAACGCCTCGCACATGTCATCAGTCGCCCGAAGAGTACGCCCCTCCAGGGATATGACCTCACGAATGTAACGATCGCAACCTCGACGGACCTCTTCCCTGCGCATATCTGCGCCCAAATTCACAGCTTCGGAAGACATCTTGCTTAACTTATGTCTAATTACCTGACCCATGTACCGCTCGCTATTCGAACAATCCAGGGCCTCCTTAGCTAAGGCTATCTCTAGGGAATCCCCCCCAGCCACCGCCCGGGAATAACTAGACTTAAGTGTCTTCACCTTATCAGCTCTATCTAGAGCGAGCCGTTTGCTGAAATCAGTGGTGAAGGACCTAATCCTACATTTAAGGCGTTCCCACCACCTATTCCCGATAACCGCCCCCACTAGCTCCCGCTGCACTAGTCTAATTAGTTGTTTCCGGAAGTCCCCCCTGTCCAGTAAGGACAGATTGAACTTCCAGTACCCAGCCTTTCTAGGCCTATTGTCTAACGCCACCCGGGCACACCCAGTGGAACGTAGGGCAATCTAGTAGATCTACGTCGGCTCTTCTAACTAACATTCTTTCAAGGTAGCTAACTACCTTGTCAAAAGGCCAATTAAGAGCCCACGTCCACATTTTCCCCCCTGGATGATCGACCCGGTATCTATCGACGAACCCATAATTGTCGATCAGATCAACTAGGCTACGATCGCTCCTTCTTCCGCTAGCTCCCCGCCCCCTGTCTAACTTGGGGTCCAGGATGGCATTTCAGTCCCCCATTAAAACTAGGCGCGTTGAATCCACTAGGAACGGCCCCAACCGCCGAAAAAACGAGACCTGCTCCTCCCGGTCGTTGGGCGCATAAACCGCAACGACTCGGAACGAACCACTTTTCACGGCAATATCGGCCACGATCAACCGGCCCTCGGCATCGGTATGCACAAGGTCCACATTCGCATCAAGAGTACGTCTAACAAGCAAAGGAACTCCTCTGGCAGAACGGTCCCCATATGCATAGACGACAAAGTCATCCTCCAGCACACACGCATCGGAACTGCAAACAAAGTGGGTCTCTTCTATCGCGGCGACATCCACATCAAGGGACAGAAGGTCCCGGAGCAGTCGGGCAGCCTTACCCCGATCCCTTAAGCCCCTCACATTCAACGTAGCTATCTTCATTTCCATCTTCTAAGCCCGCAAGAGAAAAAAAGAGTAGGCGCAAAAACCTACTCACATACGGGGCGGAAATCTGAGGGTGAAAGGACCCCGATGGATTGTCCCAGGCTTCCCGTGCCCAACTCTGTCGTCATCCGACCATCCGGGACAATTCCGCCAACGTCCGTGGGGTAGGTAAGTTTTAAGGCTCTATATAACGAGGGATGGAGACGTATGGGGACCCTTGCCGAACAAAAACAATGTAGTTTGATTAAGTCGTCAGCGCCGAGTTCAACTACCCTTATGTCAGGGAAAGCCTCTCGGGCCTCGAAGAGCTGAGTCCATACATTAATCTGCTTGCCCATGTCCCTAATGAGGGTTATAACCCCCGGAGCTTTAGGGAAGTTTCTGGGGTCTTCGACAGATTTACCGTCCACCGAGGTCAACTTAAATAGGGGACCCAATAGGGATTTTTTTCGGGAGGAGATGTTCTTGTCCAATTCCCCCTTATCGACCTTGCAAATATCTTCCACTCTACTAAACAATCTTTTTTTCTTTTTCCCCTTATCCGGGGGTAGTGGGGTGGAAGTAGATGAAGAAGGGGAAGGTTGGGAAGATTGGAGAGTAGATACCTTAGAAGCTGAGGGAGTTGGAGTTTGAGGAGGTGTGGGCGTGCTGGGAGGGAGTGGAACACGAGAAAGGGAAGTGGGGAGACTCCTCTCAGGTGGAGTGTCTTTCACTTCTTTTGATGGTGAGGCAGGGGCAGATTTAATTTTTTCCCCACTCTTCTCATCACTATTGGGTTCTGTGTGCTTCTGTTTGGACGGTTCTTCATCTTCGTCTTCTTCCTCCCGGCACCTCTTCAAGGAAGCGGCCCGAGTTGGAGGTTTTTCTTCCACTTCCATGCTGTTATCAGTCTTCACCGGACTCTTTGGAGTCCTTTGGGTCTGCTGCTGTACTTTAGAAGCATCCACTGCATTCTTCTTGGAAACTTGTTGCTGCTGCTGTTTAACTGGGACGTCCTTTTGCGGAGACACTGGACCCGTTTTTTGTTTACGTTCCTTATTAACTACTTCTTTCCAGTCACCTGGGGCCTTGCTGGGTTCTGTGGAAGTTGTAACTGACACTTGCGAGGGTTGCGGGGTCACCTTCTTGCCGGGACACGACTTGGCCATGGGCCCCAGCACCCCACACATCCAGCAGTAAGACTTACGCCCCTCCACTACCACCAGCATGCGTCTCTTGCGGCACAGGATGACGTTCGGTATCTCGGAAAAGCTCTTCTGGTTCATAGTTATTTCCACCATAAACGTCTCCTGTCGCGATACCCGTCTTACTTATCACTGCTGACACCTTTTCTACGCTTCCGTATTGGGCAAAAAATGCCCCTATCTGGTCCTCTGAAACATGTACGGGCACCCCATGAACTGACGTTTGTTCTCCTGGTGCCCATATACTCAGTTTGCAGTCTGAGCGTCTACGAGGTCAGAACACAGGCGGCCAATTTTTTGGCCTCCTCTTCTGAGGACATTAGTAGATACCACATTGCTCTTGATCTTCTTGCCAAGATTTTCGGCACAATGTTGAGGTTTTTTAATGCTTCCTCCATCGTTTCCCTGCTGACACCAATTAAGTTCCGATTCTTGACGTTGGCCATCAGCAGGGATATCGTTCTCACATCCACCGCACTAAATGCCTCTTCTGTAGTGAGGATTTCATTTTTTGTGATGAGTTCTTCGTTTTTCCTCCTCAATTCTGCGTAATATTGGGCATCTTTTTTCGGCCTACTTTCCGTCCAGGCCGATTTTTCCTTAGTCACCGGTGGTTGCGTGTCCGGTGTATTATTTTGTGTTGACTCCGCCATAATAGTAAACTACTATTATGACGGAGAAACGGATTCCTTTTTAGGAAAAATGCACAGTCAAGCAATATTTTTTTTTTCAAACAAAAATATTCAAAAAACGAAATCAAATAAAGAAAACCAGACCGAGATCCGGAACAAATAAGCAAAACCAACAAAAACAGAATAGAAACAAAATCAATTTAAAAAATAAAAAAAGCGGGGAGGGTCTTAGCAAAAAAACAAATGTAAAATAAACAGAATATACAAACTGGAAAAGATATAGAAACACAAAAAACAAGCTGAAAAATGCAAGGGTTTAAACAAAAGAGTTCAAAATAATCCAATTTAAGCACACTTATCTCAAAACCTTTGCTTGACAAAAACTAGTAACACAACCCTTTTGGGTATATGACTAGTGAGGGTACTACTCAGCTAGGCAGTTGTAGTACTGTCGCTGCTCACACACACCGGGTAGGTATTACTGGCACTATATATAGTGAGAACCGGTGTAATTCCCTTGTGATTAGGAGGCCGGTGTAACAATCTCTTTACAGATGAAGAAGAGACTTGAATCAACAGAGATGTGGTTCTATTGATGAATGTCCTTAGAAACAAAGAAAAGCATCCTGGACTGCTATGTCATATCTAATCTCATATATGGCAGTGAATGCTGGACAATCTCTTCACAGATGAAGAAGAGACTTGAATCAACAGAGATGTTGTTTTATTGATGAATATCCTTAGAAACAAAGAAAAGCATCCTGGACTGCTATGTCGTATCTAATCTCATATATGGCAGTGAATGCTGGACAATCTCTTCACAGATGAAAAAGAGACTTGAATCAACACAGATGTTGTTTTATTGATGAATATCCTTAGAAACAAAGAAAAGCATCCTGGACTGCTATGTCATATCTAATCTCTTATATGGCAGTGAATGCTGGTCAATCTCTTTACAGATGAAGAAGAGACTTGAATCAACAGAGATGTGGTTCTACTGATGAACGTTCTTAGAAAAAAAGAAATACCCATGGACTGCTATGTTACATCTAATCTAATATATGGCAGTGAATGCTTGAAAATCTCACAGCTGAACTTGACGGTTTAGGCAACAGAATGACAGGAAGTTGTCGAGAGCCTCGATCACCCATTTCCAAGGGCACGATATTTCAATTCGTTTAAACCAGTTATCGCCCGTGCTCTCTCTTTATCTGTTAAACATACTTTCTTCTTAATTACATCCATCTTGCGTACCGGTATGACTCACCGATGATAAAACCCTTTCTTTCCGCCATCTCTGTCATTACGCTCAAATCTTCTGTGATCTCAGCAGCAAAACTGTGAAAATGTTTTAAGAACGTCAACGTCATACTTACGAAGGACTTCAGCGTGTGTTTACTCGATGCAGTCTTTTATGGATTAGTTCTGAGCCTCAGTTCGAGGCGAACAAACTTTCAAAATCCCACTGTCCATGTTGAGATGCGACTTCATTGAAAAGGCGACAATTGCTAGAGATTGGCCATTTTGTTTGATATAGGATTAGAGAAAATCTCACGGCTTTCGTATGTAAACAGAGAAAACGCGAATGGCAGAGATGAAGATGGGGTGATGGATTTGTATGGATTTGTATGGATTAATGAGCCTCGCGTTGGAAATGGTGAATGAAACACTCATTCTCCATTTGTGTTTTGCATACACGAGAATTGCATTGTTAATAAGAATTTATTTTCAGTTTAGAATTTATAAATGAGATTCTATCTCTCTCTCTCTCTTTCTCTCTCTCTCTCTCTCTCTCTCTCTCTCTCTCTCTATATATATATATATATATATATATATATATATATATATATATATATTTCATTTTGTTCATATCTATCTAGTTACTTCTCTTTATATATATATGTGTATCTATAACGGACAGTCAATTCATATCTATATTACAGTCAGTACGTATCTATCTGTGTTCATATCTATCTATTTCATTTCTTCCATATCTATTTATCTAGATAGTTCTCTTCGCATCTATCTATCTATCTATCTATCTATCTATCTATCTATATATATATATATATATATATATATATATATATATATATATATATATCGATCTATCTGTTTGAGACTGAGTTAATATCTCTGTTACTTGTCTTACCCGTATATTTAAAAATATCTATCTATCTATCTTAATCATTATCTATCTATCTATCTATCTATCTATCTATCTATCTATCTATCTATCTATCTATCTATCTATTCCAGTTTGTTCATTATCTATCTATCTATCTATCTATCTATCTATCTATCTATCTATCTATTCCAGTTTGTTCATTATCTATCTATCTATCTATCTATCTATCTATCTATCTATCTATCTATCTATCTATCTATTCCAGTTTGTTCATTATCTATCTATCTATCTATCTATCTATCTATCTATCTATCTATCTATCTATCTATCTATCTATCTATTCCAGTTTGTTCATTATCTATCTATCTATCTATCTATCTATCTATCTATCTATCTATCTATCTATCTATCTATCTATTGTTTTGTCGATATTGCTGTCTCTTGAATTTGTCTTCCCCAGCAAACAGTTTTTAAACTCTTACCCTTTTCACATCCTTGTGGCTGTTGCTTGTCTCATACATATATTTGAAAAAAAAAAAGAACTTTTTTTTATATATTTCGACTAAAGAGTCGCAAAATATCTAGAAGCTGTGACATTTTTCTCAGTCGTCCGTCTTTCGTCCATAAACTTTTGTTTTGTTTCTTACGCTCGCCTCGTTTCCCACTGAGTTTTTATTATTTTTTTTTATTTGCTTTTCGACTCAATTTTTCCAAACATCCTTCATACCACCCAACGAACTTTTACTCCTTATCATGTCAAATGTTTACACCAAAGATGAATTCGAGCAAGTCTCCTTCACACGCCAACACTTTCCTTACTATTCTTGCCACGTTGCTGTCTTTTGTGTCGTCTCGAGTCTTTTCCCGATTTCCCTTTTCTACAATATTTTCGTCGTGCTCTCCAGGACCGTTCCCAGTGCTCCGGTATTCGCTGACACGACTGTCAACTTTTTTTGCTGCCTAATTTTCTACACCGACTTGCAATATAGAGATGCTTATCAATATCTTCACTTTCATTCACATCTACTCTGTAGTCTGCCATAGCATCGAAATTTTCAATATGCTTTCTTCATGTTTGCACAGTTACCAGTAGATCAATGTTCCCACCCAGTCAAATATATCATTATTACTTACACGTTCTTTTCGTGCTTTGCTGTTTATTGTAATTCTTTGTTATATATTTTATTCTCGTTTTTAATACAAGATCTGTGTTACTTGCCTAGATTGGCTTGTCCGTTTGAATAAAATCCGATAGAATTTTATTTCATTCTTTACAAAAAGATTCTACTCTGTGATTCTACCACTGGTCAATATAGTAAATGAAATCACTTACACAATTATCAGTAGATGAATTTTCACGCCCACTTATTATTATTATTATTATTATTATTATTATTATTATTATTATTATTATTATTTCCTTTGATTTCTGGTGTGTACTCATTTACTTCTGGATCCCAACCAGAGACCTAAGGTCAGAAATTGCATCATGACATTTTTCACTGAGCGTTTTTTGTTAAGAAACAAACAATAAAACCTAAGATACCCCACATTTTACATAATACGTGGGCTGTACTTGTGAGTAAAATGTTTTGTATTTGTTTAAGGTATGGGCTACCGGGAATCCTTTCAACGAGTCTATCAGTGTTCATGTGCTCCAACTACAACTGGAATTATTGATGCCCTCATATGCCACATTTTTGAGATTTATCATAATCATCAATATATTTCAATTTCTACTAAGGTCACAGTATCTACCAAGTCAGCGGGAAGACCTAAGGGAGGTAGTGTTGTGTGGTTATGGCTACATTTCATGGTTTGCGTCTCTAACTTTGATACCATCACTCGCGCCAAATGGACAAAGTTCTTCTTAGTGGGTGGGTGGTACTTATCAAGACAATTTCTTTTGTGTTTCTCTAAAGCTGGGGTTTCAAGGGATTTATTATTATTATTATTATTATTATTATTATTATTATTATTATTATTATTATTATTTCCTTTGATTTCTGTTATATAATCATTTCTTTCGGGTCCCAACCAGAGATCTAAGTTTACAAATGGCTTTATGATATTTGCCACTGATTACTTTCGTTAAAAAAATCACAAAACCCTAAGATCATACGCATTTGACATGGATAAAGCTCTTCCTTCTTCTTCTTCTTCTTCTTCTTCTTCTTCTTCTTCTTCTTCTTCTTCTTCTTATTATTATTATTATTAGTAGTAGTAGTAGTAGTATACTTCGATTTTCGCTATGGTCACAGTATCTACCAAGTCTGCAGGAAGACCTAAGGGAGGTAGTGTTGTGTGGTTATAGTTACATTTCATGATTTGTGTCTCTAACTTCAATGACATTACTAGCAGAGAACTAAGCTTAGAAATGGTATCATGACATTTTCCACTGAACAATTTAAAAACACACACACACACACACACACACATTTTACATAGATAAAGACCTTCGGAAGGAGTGGTCTCTACTTGTGAGAACAAATTTTTATATTTCTTTAAGGCATGGGCGACCAGGAATCCCTTCAATGAGTCTATTGGAAACTTTTCTAATCAATCCGAGAGCTCCAGATACAACTGGAATTACTGATATCCTCGTGTGCCTCATTTTTGAGATTTCGATTTCAAGATGCTTGTATTTTGATAGTTTCTTGAAGATCTTTTGTAAGGACTGCCATGCCAGTAAGAAGGCATATTCATTTTTTTGTGGTATTATTATTATTATTATTATTATTATTATTATTATTATTATTATTATTTCCTTTGATTTCTGTTATATAATCATTTCTTTGGGGTCCCAACCAGAGATCTAAGTTTACAAATGGCTTTATGATATTTTCCACTGATTACTTTCGTTAAAAAAATCACAAAACCCTAAGATCATACGCATTTGACATGGATAAAGCTCTTCCTTCTTCTTCTTCTTCTTCTTCTTCTTCTTCTTCTTCTTCTTATTATTATTATTATTATTATTATTATTAGTAGTAGTAGTATTAGTAGTATTAGTATTATACTTCGGTTTTCGCTATAGTCACAGTATCTACCAAGTCTGCGGGAAAACCTAAGGGAGGTAGTATTGTGTTGTTATAGTTACATTTCATGAATTGTGTCTCTAACTCCGATACAATCAGTCGCGCCAAATGGACAAAGTTCTTCTTAGTGTGTGAGCTGTACTTATCAAAACAATTTCTTTTGTATTTCTTTGAAGCAGGAATTTTTCAATGTGTTGTTGTGTTCCCTTTTTTATTATTCCAAGCACACCTAATATGACCGGTACTATTTTTGTTTTCAATTTTCTACATTTTCTATTTTCATTCCCAGGCCTTTATACATCGACAATTTTTCCAATTCTTTGGTTGCTATGTTACAATCCGCTGGACAAGTCATGTCAATTAGTAAGCAATTTTTACTTTGCGGTTTTTGACAATTATGCCCGGCCTATTTGAATCAATCTTCCTGTCTATAAAGATGGTGTAATCCCATCTTTTATTTCCGTAACCCGTACTGGGTGATGTTCATACCAGTGTTTATTAACATATTTTCCAAAGTGTATGCACATTGTCCGGTGTAAGTATTTTCCCCCACCTCTACCCTGATATTTTTATATTCATTTGGCGCAAGTACATCCTGAGATTAGATGGTCTATGGTTTCCTGGTATTTGCCACAGAACCTGTATTTTGGGATTCACACTATTATGTATGATATTCGCCTGAAAGTTCCTTATGAAAAGACTTTGAACTTCCGCTGTAAGAATAAAGTCTTCTGTTTCAGCCTTTAATCCAAATGCATGTAACTATCAATGAGTGTTAACTTTATCAACATCGATTTTATTAGCCTCGTTCTGAATATTGGCCATGCAGAGGTTTTTTTCTTGTCAGCGTTGTTTCATCTGTTCAAGAGATTTTTCCTTTGCTTACTACTACAACTGATACTATTATTGTTTTCAACTTTCACATTTTTCCTATTTCGATTTCCAGGTTTTATACTACAATAGTTTTTTTTTTTTCAAATTCCTTGTTTGCCATGTTAAAGTCCGCTGGACAAGCTATAATAATTAGTAGGTAAGTTTTTTTCTTTTCGGTTTTTGACAATTATGTCCGGCTTATTTACTTCAATTTTCCTGTCTGTAAAGATGATGTAATTCTATAGAATTGTGATGTCTTCTATTTCTGTAACCCGTACTGGGTGATGTTCATACCAGTATTTAGTAAAATCTTTTCCAAATTGTTTATACATTGTCCGGTGTAAGTATTGCCCCTCACTCTATCCTGACGATTTTTTATATTCATTTGGCGCAAATGCAGAACACCCTGATATTAGATGGTCTATGGTTTCCTGATGTTTTTCAAAGAAACTGCATTTTGGTATTATGCATGATATTTGTCTGAAAGTTTCTAGTGAAAAGACTCTAGTCTTTCGGTGCAATAATAAAGCATTTCGTTTCAGCCTTTAATCCAGGTGCACGTAACCATCAATGAGTGTTAACTTTATCAACATTGGCTTTATTAGTCTCGTTCTGAATATTGGTCATGAAGACGCTTCTCTTGCTAACGTTGTTTTATGTGTTCAAGAGCTTTATCATTGGCTATCTTTTTCTTAATTTTTGCTGCGACAGTTAGTTCTTGGGTTTTGTTTCGGTTTTCTACAGAATATACGAAATGTAAATCTCGTTTTTATTTACAAACTTCTTTCAGAGTTGAATATTTTTCTTTTTGTTTTCGTGTTTTTTGACTAATCATCCAATCCTTTGTTGTTTCCGTGTATGTTAGTAAGCCAATCATTGTTGGCTTTTATGACAATTCTAGCTGAATAAAACCTCTTCCACCTGGTTTATATGGATATTTAGAGACGGTCTGCATCGTTTTTTTTTTTTTTTAGAAATTTTAAACCATAAACATTACCGAGAATGGTCAAGTGTTTCCTGATATTTGTCACAGAACCTGCATTTTGGATCCACACTATTATGCATGATATTCTTTTGAAAGTTCCTTATGAAAAGACTTTGGTCTTACGCTCCAAGAATAAAGCCTTTCGTGTCAGCCTGTTATCCAGATTCCTGTAACTATCAGTTGCTCGTCATCTTTTTAACCGCTTGCGTAATCCAATCGGCTTCTATGTTATGTTCTTTAAGGGAAAGGCCATATTTTTTACCAGAACTTTATAACCTTCTTCATTGTTGCTATGGATGTCACTTCAATTTTTTGTTTGCAAATTTCTCTGTAAAATTTCTCCGCATCATTTTCAAAGATTTTGTTCTGTCTGTAGAATCTTGATCTTTTTTTTTTCAAAGCGTTCGATTCTTTGAGTCTTCGGTTGTTTTGTTTCCTTTATTTTTTCTTTATCTGATATGATTTAATTTTCGTAATTTTGTCTTTTCTTTTGACTCTTCTGCCTTTTCTCGTCCTTACATTTGTTCCTCTTGCCAGTTTATATCGAGTACTGATAATTTACTTCTAAATTGTTCAATTTATTTCTTTATTTTCCTTTTTAAAGATGGCTGCTCATATCCTTGAGCCTGCCTTTTTTACTTTGATGTCTATTTTTTTAGTTGATGTTATTAATGATGCATATATTGCTTTATTGACATTTATATGTGAGTCTACTTAATCTAGAATTAATTCGAGGGTTGCATTGTAGAACTTAATAGTTTTCAGGATATGTTTTGTTGTTTATAATTTTAGGAGTTGTTCTTGTTCTTCCATTTCAATATTTTGTGTCTGACTTAGAATGTCTCATGACTTCTTCCTTGGTTTCTTGTATACTATCCTTGTTATCAATAAAATAATTCGGTCCAATATGTTTTGAACTCGTTTTATTGCATTCTTATGAGCAATTGAGATCCTATCTTTCCAACTCTTCTAAACTTTCAGGATTATCTTCACAGTGATTGGTGTTCATCTCAGTTTTTTTTTTCATTATGATCTGTGATTTTTGTAGTGTTAGTACTTTTTATATCGATTTTTGGTTCCCTTTCATGTCCTGAAGATTCACCAATTCTTGTTGTGGTTCTTTCTTATTTAATTTCAGCATCTATCATTCGGTTATTTCTCATGATATATCTTCTTACATTGGCTAGTTTTTTTTCGTCAATGTACATTCTAATTGCTTGTCCCATCTTTTTTTTCGCAAAATGTCATATGTTTGGCGTGTGATTATTTTCTGAAGTTTGTGCAACGCTTCATAGAATGCAGTCATAATGAGTTTGTACTCCTCACGAGACCATTTTACCTTTTCTTTCTTTAAATGAATGGTTGTGGGGAATTCACACGGCCATCATTTGGATTACCCCGTTGAAGGAACGTAGGGATTCCTCTTTTCTTTAGTTGTTTGTTCCCATGACAGATTTTTCGACATCAGGTAGGGTCCCCCGACCCCTGAGAGCCGGGCTCCGTCTTTATCCACTGGAAGAACCATACTGGACATTTTGGGTTTCACTTTTAGTTCTCATATTGTTCACACAAGTGATGCACAGGTTCAAAAGAATTTGGAATTCAAAAAGAAAGTCTTTGGATAAATACATTGGAAAAAGAAGTTATTGAACAAAGCAAAATATTATTATACTCGAGTTTTATGTTTAAATAAAACGTTATCTATTTATAATTATGAAAAAAGAGATGGTTATTTTTATTCATATATTTTTTATTTTTTCCTGTTTTTGCTATTGCTCCTGTTAACCAGATTAGATGTTCATTAATAAAAAAAAATATTATTATTATTGCTATCGTCACTTGTCTTTTTAACAAAATTAATTATCAAAAAGTTTTAATAGTTATTGTTCGTTTAATAAATTTTCGAATTTATACGAAGGATAACGTAGCATTGCCGTGAAATTTAATAATAATAATAATAATAATAATAATAATAATAGTTTCACAATAAACAGAAACAGAAGAATCAAAGCTAATCGCCCAGATAACAAACAAAAATTGCTTCCTTATTGATATGGCAGTCCATGCAATGTATCTTTGAAGATCTTCAAAATACAAGGACCTTGAAATCAAAAAGTCAGAAATGAGGTACATGAGAACATCAACAATCCCTGTTGTAGTGGGAGCCCTCAGATTGATTGGAAAAGATTCCAACAGACTCATTGAAGGGATTCCTGGAAATCCATGACTTAAAGAAATACAAAACATTGTTCTCACGAGTACAGCCCACACCTTACGAACAGCATTATCTAAGTAAAATATGTGTTTGTTTCTTTTTTTTGTTTTGTCATCATGGCATTTCTGAACTTAGGTCTCTGGTCGGGATCCGGAAAGAAATGAGTATAGACCAGAAATCAAAGGAAATAATAATAATAATAATAATAATAATAATAATAATAATGATAATAATAATAATAATAATAATGTTTACTATTTTTAAGATATGAAAATTATATGAAACATATCTGAAAATTAGAAAAATAAATAATATTTTACTTATTGACTAATTTAAAGAAAGCGATGATATTTTTTTATCGAAGTATATTTAAAAAATACATTCTTGTTTATAACTTATTTGCTTGCATATATATATATATATATATATATATATATATATATATATATATATATATATATATATATTATAAATTAATTGATTTAAAATATGGTTTTTCCGCTACACAGTTCTAACCATGTTTCTAAAATGGAAGGTCCGAATTAATTTAATTTTGTAATTAAATTAAAGACATTAGTTCCATTTCATCCTCAAGCGAATTTGGGAGTAACTTTTAAAATTACTGGGTTTTAAAGACACAGCTAAAATCATAATTCACGTTTCCAAAGCTGCAGATTAATTTACTTCTACTAGACAGGGGTGTTTGCGTGTTCTATATGTCTATCTTTTGATGTATCCGTTATTAGCTACGTTTTGTTAGTGGGTAGGGATGTATTCTTCAATGAATCTTACTGTTCTTTCTTTTTATTTATATATACCTATATATATATATATATATATATATATATATATATTAAGACATTTTATGTTTATACATTCTTTTTATAGATACAAATATTTAAGTAAATGCTCTTTTTATAATAAACACTATTAAACAACATTTACCGGCCTAAATGTCCGAGAAATTTTCATAGAAAATATCCTGTCGGAGGACGAATATTTTCGATGAAAATTTCTCGGACATTTAGGCCAGTTTTCCAGATTGGCTGTTTAATAGAATCTTTTACTAAGTTTTTCACTCATTTTCTTTCTTTCTTTCTTTCTTTCATTTTTCGTTTTCTTTTGTTCACTTAATGTTCATTTTTATTCTGTTTATTTCCTTTCTTTTCTTTTTCGTTGTTGCTATTTATTATACTCTCCTTCTTTCCTTCTTTTTTCTTCCTTTCTTTCTTTATTTGTCATTATTCTATTCTTTTTCTTTCTTTTTTGGTCTTTATTCCATCTTTCTTCTTCCATTTTCATTCTTTCTTTTTATGATTGTTTTATGAAATTTTATTAGGTTGGTGCAAAAATAATGTCGGTTTATGACGTATTTTTTAACGTCAAAAACCGACATTATTTTTGCACAAACCTAATATTTTTCTTTTCTCCTTTATTTTTCATTTTCTTTGTTTTTATAACATTTTTTTCTTTTTTCTTTCTTTTTTCTTTCTTTCTTTCTTTCTTTCTTTCTTTCTTCATTACGATCGTTTTATATCTTTTCCTTTCTTTCTTTTTGCCTTCCTTTGTTTTATACCATTTTCTTTCTTTCTTTCTTTCTTTCTTTCTTTCTTTCTTTGTTACATTTGTTTTATATCATTTCCTTTCTTTCTTTTTGCCTTCCTTTACCATTTTCTTTCTTTTTTCTCTATTTTTCCCTCCTTCTTTCTTATGTTTGTTTTATCTCATTTTCTTTCTTTCTTTCTTTTTTTGTCTTCTTTTTTTATACCATTTTCTGTATTTCCTATGTTTGTTTCATATAAGTTTCTTTCTTTCTTTTTGTCTTTCTTTGTTTTAAACCATTTTTCTTTCTTTCTTTCGTTTTATATCATTTCCTTTCTTTCTTTTTGCCTTTGTTTTTATACCATTTTCTTTCGGTTTTATTTCTTTCCTTCCTTCCTTCTTCTTTCTTACGCTTTTTTTATACCATTTTCTTTCTTTCTTTCTTTCTTTCTTTCTCACAGT
Source organism: Acanthosepion lycidas (assembly GCA_963932145.1). Classification (NCBI taxonomy): domain Eukaryota; kingdom Metazoa; phylum Mollusca; class Cephalopoda; order Sepiida; family Sepiidae; genus Acanthosepion; species Acanthosepion lycidas. The sequence goes on from OZ010599.1 coordinate 19,347,074, forward strand.
CTATTCGTCTCCGACGTCAGTGTTGAACCACCCACCCTCGCTACTTCACCCTAACAACATACAATAGAATCCTAAATAGGAAGGAAAAATGATCTGCCACTCAACCTCTCCAATTCACTATAACAAATCTCACCTCAACGCCTTTGTCTCCTGTGCACTGCAACCAGCAACCTACACCGGAAGAAGAAAACAACGCATACAAAATGGCGGCAGGAGACAATCGGCTGTAGAATTAAGAAGAAATGAGAACCAGATAAAAAAGGGAGGATAAAGAATCAAGGAAAGTGAAGGGTTTTATTTTTAATTTAATATTTTGTTGTGGCGTCTTTCCTTGACTGAAGGGTGATCACTGGGAGGTCGTTATTGTGGTCTCCTAAGCGAATTAGCATGCATTTTGTTAATAGCCCTATTTAACGATAAGTGTTTTGTCGTGTTTTTGTGGTTCTTGTCTCCAGAGGAAGCGACGTGTGGAATAATAGTTATCACAGAAGACTGAGTTCGAATTTCTGTTTTTGCAGCTTCTGTCTATTTAATCTCAGATCGAAATAACAAACAAACAAAGCAAAAAAAAACAAAACAAAAAACAAAACAAAAAAAAACATCCAGTTTTAGAGAGTGACTCACCGTGAAACAGCGGTTAGCAAATTCATCTTATTACTTCAAATACAAATAAACACTGTTGAATAAATAAAAATGGATCCTCTATTTAAAATAGGAAGTGTCCACTATAATCACTCTAGTAGACACTTCCTATTTTAAATAGACGCTCCGTTTTTTTATTTATTCAAGAGCATATATGATGTCTGTCGACCGGTGCATTCGAGATATCTCAGTCAGGAACAGTTGTTCTTGGCAGGGGATTGAAGTAGGGGGGAAAACCAGCATTTGATCCTGCCGGTTTGACCAATCGATCACGAAGAGCTTGACAGCAAATCAGGCTATATTTTCACTTCATTTTTATGAACCTCTTCACTCAGATTAATTGCTCTAAAGCTTCATCTCTACTCAGTTTCGTAACCGAAACGTAGACAAAGCAATTTCTAAAGAATTAAAGGATTTATTTTTATTTACTTTATACAAACTGTTATCCTCATTTTATGTTAATACATTCTTTTTATAGATACAAATATTTAAGTAAATTCTCTGTTTATAATAAACAGTATTAAACAACATTTACTGGCCTGAATGTCCGGGAAATTTTCATCGAAAATATTCGTTCTCCGACAGGATTCGAACCTGCATCCTATACGGAACCGTCATATAGCCTGTCGTGCATTTCTTGGACATTCAGGCCGGTAAATGTTGTTTAATATTGTTTATTATAAACAGAGCATTTTATTGAATATTTGTATCTATGAAAAGAATGTATAAACATAAAAATGTCTTAGAATAATTGTCGAACTTTGTCCATTTCATAATGTGTTATCTTCATTTTCAAATTCACAACGTTTCAGCTGTTGTACGCTCCGGCCTTCTTCGGGTGATTGCAATTTCGAACCAAACCCTTTATTTCTTTCACCGGGGTAGATTTTTCTAGTTCAACGTGCCATGCCTCTTCCAGATATTTCAGTTTCTGTATTCTTGTATTGAACTCACAACTCTTTGGGACCAGTCACTGGATCTAAATAATGTCTGTATCCACTGGCTCATTTGTCCTTGAGGAACTAGAACAATGTACCCCGGCGGACGAAATAAAGGGTTCGATTCGAAATTCTAATCACCTGAAGAGGGCCAAAACGTACAACGGCGGAAACGTTGTGAATATGGCAATGAATATGAGGATAACAGTCCGAATAATGTAAATAAAAATAAGTGATGGCAATTTCCAGCCGAACCCTTAATTTCGTCTACCGGAGTAGTTGTTCTATCTCCACGTGCAATGCCTCTTCCGGATTATTTCCCTTTAATCGAAGAGACCGTGTTCCAATTCCGGTTTGATTCGTTATATTCATTTACGCTCAAATGCTCTTAGGAAAGGTATGGGTTAATTGGTAATTGTAGCAATGAACCATTTGTCCTGGGTATGACGATAAACTACATCCGCGTCCAGGGTAAAACAATAAACTACGTCCAACAGCAAGGTCTCTGATAATACGTTTTTGAAAAAAAAAATATTACCAGCTATACGTTTTTGAAAAAAAAAAATATTACCAGCTATACGTTTTTGAAAAAAAAAAAATATTACCAGCTATACGTTTTTGCAAAAAATAATATTACAAGCTACACATTTTTGAGAAAAAGAAATATTAACAGAAATGGATTTTTGACAAAACAAAAATATTACCAGGAAAAAAAAAAGTTGTCGGCATTAAATCACCCATTGAAGTTGATATGTGGTAAAACAAAACAAAGAAACTGAACCATTACTCTTTTTTAAAAAAGAAATGATTCTTACAATCTATCAATAAAAACGATTTTTGGCTTTAAATAACCAGCAATGGAAGGCCGTAGAAAACGAATAAAAGAATCGATGCCGTATATAGATTCTAAAATATTTAATTTTTTTTCCCGATATTAAAGAATTGAAGTGAACCGGATGTTTAGCCAAATTTCCTTTTCAAAATTATTTGAATTTTCGAGGCAAGGTGTTAATACCGGGTAATGGATTTTAAGTTGTTAATTAATCTATCATACTTTTCTGAAAAGAGGGAATGAATTACATCCTTGGGTATAATAAACTCCGTAATACAATCATCATTTAATTTACCAGAGCTCATATCACAATTTTTTGCTATTGTTGTTTTTCTTTGTATTAGTGATTCACATCTTGTATTCATGTGTGTGCAAATTTCTCTACCCGTATCTTGCTTTCCTGCTTCCTACATCTTCAAAAATTTAAATCCCCTGAACTCTGTACTTTTATTGTCCTTGTTCCTCACTAAACTCTTCTGATTCTTTGTCATTTCAGGTAACCCCTTCCGTCTTAGTGGCATTATTTCCTTGCTTGGGAGTGAAAGGATTTTAAAAAAAGTCGTGCGTGGGTGGTAGGATATTAATTACATGAGCACTTATCTTTAAACTATAAAATGTTATTAACATTTGCTTTTATTTGCATAACACGCATTGAATATAATACAAGAACGTAATACATCTGTCTATATTTCTGAAATGAGGTATTATGTACACTATTTACATTATTCGGACTATTGTCCTCATCTTTGTTGCCATATTTATCATAACGTATCGGCCTTTCAGTATCTGTCTATATTTCTGAGATGAGGTATTATGTACACTATTTACATTATTCGGACTATTGTCCTCATCTTTGTTGCCATATTTATTACTAAGTTTCGGCCCTTCAGTATCTGTCTATATTTCTGAGATGAGATATTATCTACACTATTTACATTATTCGGACTATTGTCCTCATCTTTGTCGCCATATTTATCACATCGTTTCGGCCCTTCAGTATCTGTCTATATTTCTGAGATGAGGTATTATCTACACTATTTACATTATTCGGACTGTTGTCCTCATCTTTGTTGCCATATTTATTACTAAGTTTCGGCCCTTCAGTATCTGTCTATATTTCTGAGATGAGGTATTAGGTACATTATTTACATTATTCGGACTATTGTCCTCATCTTTTTCGCAATATTTATTACGATTTACAATAATATTATTAATGTGTAATACAATATTACAAGCAGGGTACGTGGTAGCAGCCTCCCAAAAAACTGAGATAGGCGAGTACAAGAGGAGGACAAGAACACTCCGAAAACAGTTTTCCTGCATTATGTGAAGGGGTTATCAGAGAAAATACAAAGGATCTGCGATCCATATAACATCAGGACAACCTTCAAAAGCTTGACTACACTTCGCAGATATCTATATCGTGTAAGACCCCCATAAAGTAGAACATGTCTAAAGACTGTGTGCACGCTATGCCGTGTAGCTTCGGAAAGAAATATAAGGAGGAGACAGGCCGCCCCTTTAAGCTAAGGCTTCAAGAACATCAGAAAGCGAGGGGAATTGGGAAAATCAGGTGTGGCTGACCACATATGGAGAGAGAAGGGGGATCACTGTCCTCTGTGGGATCAGGTTGAGATCATAGACAAAGAACACCATTGGGAAATTCGTAAACTTAAGGAATCAGCACATATACTAGGCCACAAAAATCTCCTGAGCCGACCAAGCATAGAAATAAATATAATATGTGAACCAGTAATAAGGAGTGCTAGAGAAAAGCGATAACAAAAGTTGCAATATGAGCTCTGGTAAAACATGCAATGATAACAGCAAAAATTGCAATATGAGCACTGGTAAAAAGGTGTTGCTGAAGACATTAGTTTTATAATACCCAGAAATTCATATACCGTTGTCCTCAAGGACACATAACACATGGAATAAATGCGTTAGTTAGATCCAGTGACAAGACCCAAAGCGTGTGAGTTCAATACCCGGTTAAGGCAGTGGAGAACATTCAGAGGGAAATTAACAGGAGATAACTGATAACTGACATCCATTAAACATAGCACTGGGAACTAGAATAATTTACCCCAGTGAGCGAAATAAAGGGTTCAGTTCGACATTTTAACGACCTGAAGAAGGCCGGAGCGTACAACGGCCGAAGCGTTGTAATAAATATGGCGACAAAGCTGAGGACAATAGTCCTAATAATGTAAATAATGATCTTAATACATCCACCCCGTTTATTTTTTTTAAATTATTATTTGTATCATATTATCCATTTAAAACTAAATGTCCTCCATGTATTTCAATAAAATATTTATTTTTTTACAATATTAGAGAATAGAAATGAAACGGAGGTTTAGCCATTCTGTGTTTTGCCTCCCATTTTCCGTTTCAAAACTTACAGCCAAATTTTGGGGGAAAGGTGCAAACTGGACATAGCTTGGAATGATAACTAAAATAAAAGCTAAGATTTAAAACTTCCAACAAAAAAGTTAATAGATTAAAATTTATAGACATTCCTATCTAATTTTTTTTTTCAAAAGTTGCACCATATTATTCATTAAAATCTCAATGTTGTACATATATTTCGCTAAAATATTTAATTGTTCGCGATATTAAAGAATAGGTTTAGCCATTCCGTGTTTCGTCTCCCAAGTTCCGTTTCAAAACTTATTATCTTTTGTGCTTTGTGTATTTTCATTCTTTTTGTTTCAAATCAGAATATTTTTAAACTTGTACTTGCTTATAATACACACCCGACTTTTCGCCCTTAAGTTTCGTTCAAAATTGTATTATACACCAGAGAAATACGATCCTGTGTTTTAGGTAAGATGTCGAAATCGAGCAACTATAAAGATTTATGTCTGGGAAATTTTTATCACTTTAAACGTTATTTTTCATGGGAAACCCGAATTTTTGTAGACGTCCTGTTTATTTTAAACAGTATTTATTTCGTCTACCGGCCTACATACTCAAGAAAACTCAATACAGAAAATGTACCCTCAAACAAGATTCGAACCCGCATCCCCCTTTGTAGGTTGGGGAAGCACCGTTTGATTTGGTGTGCTTTTACCGTTCGGCTACAAAATGAAAGATATCTTGAATGGTTACTGTTCTAGATTTTTTGCATAAAAGCAGGTGTTCCACAGGTTTTCATTAATTTTTCACATCAATGAATAGAAATGAAACGGATTTTTAGCCATTCCGTAATTTTGTCTCCCAAGTGACGTTTTAAAAATTATTGCCGAATCTTTCGTGCTGTATTTATTTTCAGTTTTGCTGTTTCAAATAAGAAGATTCTTAAGCCGAGTAAAAACTGATGAATACGTTTATTTGTTTATAATATTAGGTGGGTGCAAAAATAATGTCGTTTTTTGACGTATTTTTAACGTAAGAAAAACAACATTATTTTTGCAACAGCCTATTACATACCCACCTTTTCTTCCTTTATTTTTGTTCAGAATAATACGATACTGAGTTTTAGGTAAGATGTCGAAATCGAGCAAGTATAAAGATTTATATATTTAGGAAGTTTTTATTGTTTTCAAACATGTTTTTTCTTACTTTGTACTGCTCAATTATTGCTCATTCAGTTCCACGTAATGCATATCTAGTTTAAATTATATGGTTTAAATTATATATATATATATATATATATATATATATATATATATATATATATATATATATATAGTGTATCACAAAAGTGAGTACACCCCTCACATTTCTTCAAATATTTAAGTATATCTCTTCATGGGACAACACTGACAAAGCGACACTTTGACACAATGAAAAGTAGCCTGTCTGCAGCATATATAACAGACTTAATTTATTTTTCCCTCAAAATAACTCAAAATATAGCCATTAAAAGCTAAATCCCTGGCAACAAAAGTGAGTACTGTTAAATATGAATTTAAATAATTAGCTGATACTTTTTAACCAAATACACTCAAATATTTTTTATAATATAGTGTATCACAAAAGTGAGTACACCCCTCACATTTCTTCAAATATTTAAGTATATCTCTTCATGTGACAACACTGACAAAATGGCACTTTGACACAATGAAAAGTAGCCTGTCTGCAGCATATATAACAGACTTAATTTATTTTTCCCTCATAATAACTCAAAATATAGCCATTAAAAGCTAAATCCCTGGCAACAAAAGTGAGTACTGTTAAATATGAATTTAAATAATTAGCTGATACTTTTTAACCAAATACACTCAAATATTTTTTTAAATACAATTTCAATAAACAAATATTGAAATAAGAAAACTTTTGACTTTAGATTTAGTAATATAATCACATGATATTCAATGGTAATTATTAGTCCTATTCTCACTGTATAATACTACTAATTAAAATACTTAAAATATTGCTGGTTACTATTTTTACTTGTACTTTTTCGGTCAAATGCCTGTCGGCTAAATCTCCGTTCGGCCACATGTCAGTTTGGCCAAATGCCCGTCGGCTAAATGTCCGGATACGGCGTTTAGGATCGGGTTTCCAGTTCCTTCTAAAGTCTTCTCATTCTTTTTCCCTTCCAGTATCCCCTTGCGTCTTAGTGTCATTATCGCCTTGCTTGGGGGTAATTTTTTTTAATTTCCAATTACTGTAGTAATGCTTTTGCCATTTCCAAGGGACCCAGTCATTATGGGCGTTGACATTATCCTCCAGGCTAGAATGTATTCTCATTTCCCGGGTAAGGGTCAGTCGTTTTACTTGATTTTTGACTTCCTGTCGTATTCTCAAGTTTTCTTTTATTTGTAACTCAATATCAGCCTGATCTGATCTCGATTGGATTAGAAGGTCGGTTTCGATTTCAAATCCAAGAAGAGTTTATTTTTTGAATCGGAATCGCCCCAAGCCAGACAGCAATGCCACTAAAACACAAGGGTTTACAGGGTGTGGATAAATTAGGAACAGAAACATTTAATGATGACAGAAAGAGAAGAGAGTAATCAGGAGGACAGGAGATAGCGATTGACATTGCATTTAAATTTTTGCAGATTAAAGTTGGCTGGAAAATATGGAGCCGGAAGTGAGTTCCACAAGCAAGAAGTGCGAGAAAAGAAACTGTCAGCATAGAACTTACGGTTACATCTAGCTATCTCAGTTGTAAATTGATGAGATCTCGACCCCACTCTAGTGCTGCGTTTAAATTAAAAAAACACTAGGTAATCTAGCAAAGAGCACATTCGGACAATTACCATGAAAATATTTATAGAAAAGATATAGAGGCAACCTTACGGCGTTGGAAAAGTGACTGGAGCTGAGGTGCCAGATCAGGACCAATAATATTGTAGATTTTTCTTTGGATCTTATCAAAGAACTCAAGGTGAATAGCAGGGGCACCGGACCATATGGGGCAGCAATATTCTAAGCACGGACGTATGGTAGACTTATAGATATGTAAGATAGATGCTGGAGGGAAAAATTGTCTCGAACGACACAGTGAACCAATTTCCTTAGCAGCTGATCTGGCGATTGATTCAATGTAATCTAAAGTTTGCTACTTAGCTGATTGGTGTTACCTTCAGCATCCCGACTCCAGAGTTTCGTAGACGGACCCTCCAGCAATCACGCCGTCCACTCGTCAGGGGATATCTATCTTTGCTTGCTAATATCTATCTATCTGTGATTATGTCTCTGTGTTTCTCTGTTTATATATGTCGTTTTCCTTTTCTCGTTCCGTTTCCATCTATTTCTCCCTACATAGTGTATCAACTTTCTTAAGCAGGTGACATGGCAATTTTATTTATTAACGTTTAATTTTAGTCTTTAAAATGTCATGTCTTTTTCAGGAACCGATGCTAATAATGTCTTGCCGCAGTTTCCTTTTATTAGAAATTATCTATGAATTGCTTTTCTTGGGAAAGATAGTGCAGTAGTTTCCTGCTATCTTCTCCTCGGTTTTAAATACAGAGCCCTGTCTAGTCGTTAAACTTAACGCCTAGCTGGGTTTGGTTGAGAAAAAAAAAAGATGGTTTCAAGCTTTTCTCAAGGGCGTTTGTGTATAAATGAACTCAAAAGACTAGTCGGGAATTTGAACTTGACTCGCTGTGAACTCCATAACCGCTAGGCTATCCACACATTTTTTAACCATCATCATCTTTGTGTTGTGTGGCTTCAGGACGTAGCTGATAACGGCTCTATACAATTTCCTCTCTGTTTTAGCTCTCTGAATGAAATGTTTTGCACCTTCTTTTTTGAAGAATGAACTTGATAAACAAAACGCAAATTATTAATAACTCAATATACAGAGTTTGAAAACGAGGACGAAAATAAAGATGACCTTAAACCGGAAACAGTTTCAATAAAATGGCTCCGTCCTACCTTGGTTTGACGAAAGATTTAAAATCGAAAATAAAGATTACTTGTATTATTTACATTATTCGGACTGTTATCCTCATTGCCATATTCACAAGGTTTCGACCGTTGTACGCTCCGGCCTTCTTCAGGTGATTGGAATTTCGAACTACACCCTTTATTTCATCCACCGAGATAGCTTGTTCCACATGTCATGCCTCTTCTAGATGTATCAGTTATTTCCCTTAAACTCAACTCTCCAAGTTTTGATTCACTACTGCTTAACTCATAACCTAATGTCTCAGCAACTTTTTTTTTAACCAGTGCCCATATTGCAATTTTTTCTATTATTATTATATCATTTTCTTATAGCTATTTATTGAATTATTATTTTTTTGTCTATTATTTAGAGCTTATATTGCAAATTTTTTGGTACTCGTTGTTTTTCTCTAGCAATCCTTATTACTGGCTCCCATATTGTATTCATTTCTATGTTTGGTCGGCTCAGAAGATTTTTCTGGCCTAGCATATGCGTTGATTTCCTAAGTTTTCGTATTTTCCAGTGATGCTCTTTGTCTATTATTTCAACCTCATCCCACCATATGTGATCAGCTATGCCTGATTTTTCTATTTCCCCTCGTATTACCGCTTTACGACGTTCTTGTAGTCTTACTTTAGGGGTTCGGTCTGTGTCTCTTTTGTATTTTTTGCCACAGCTGCACGGGATGGAGTACACACAGTCCTTAGTCATGTTCTCCTCTATGACAGGTTTTACTGTAAACCGGATACAGTTTCAAAATAATGGTTCCTCTCGATCTCGGTTTGCGCAATGATTTAAATTTACAAGGTCACTCCGAAAACTTAAAATAGAAATGTCGTTGTTAACTTAAACAAAACCCATACTCAAAAATTGATATCTTCGATATAATTTAATTTTTTGAAGATCGTCATTGGCAGGATGCTGGAAGATAGTTCCGCAAACGAGAAGTGCGAGAAGAAACTTTTAGGATATAACTTACGGTTTCATCTAGCAATTTCAAGAGTAAAACGATGAGACCTAGTTGCCAATCAAGTAGTGCGCTTCATTTCATGATTTCGAGCTACAAAAGAGGAAAGCCCAGAGGAATTGCCATGAAAATATTTATAGAAAAGGCAACGAGAAGCTAAGTTAAGTCGCTGGGGAAATGACTGATGCCGAGGTGCCATGTCAGAACTGACAAAGGTATTAGAGCAGAAACTCGATAACCGCGATGCTATCCACATATTTATCATCATCATCATCATCATCATCATCATCATCATCATCATCATCATCATCATCATCAATGTGCCGTGTACCTTAGGGACGTGGATGATCAAGATTCTCCACAATTTCATATCCATTTTAAATTCTCTACAAGGTTAATCGGAAAGCTTAAAATACAAATGTCTCATATAGGAAGAAAATGAGTAACTACCAACACCGAGGTTTGAACGAGACACTCTGGACTTATGAATATATGTTTTCTGCCAGTTGTATAAATAGCGGTGTCAGGCTACTGACTACAGTGATTATCGAGTGATAATTGAGTGGAACTATCCAGTCGAATTAGTGTGAATTATTGTGCGTCGATGATTTGGGTTTTGATTTAGGATTTACCAGACGTAAAGTCGAGCCGCCCTACTAACAAGGTAGTCACTGAAATGACTAATTATCTTTGGTTGACTTTGACTTCTTTCTTCTTGTTAAGTATTGATTTGCGGTTGTAATTAAATATATTTTTTTTTAATTTTAACCCTGAAGTCTTGAGTTATAGTTAAATATTAACAGCCACCGTACATAAAAGATAGCAAAACTTGAAATCGAGTTTACGTTTGTCTGGCTATATATATATATATATATATATATATATATATATATATATATATATATATATTGAGAATGAGAGAATAATTAGTAGTAATATTTATTCAAAAATATCTGTTTTAGTCGGCTGCACTATAAAAATATACAACGTTGTTATAAAAAATATATACAACATATATCTATATATATATAAATAACGTTGTCATATAGGAAGACAAAGTGTAACTACCGACGCCGAAGTTCGAGCGTGACACTCTGGACTTATGAATATATTTTTACACCACGTGTATAAATAGAGTATCAGGTTACTGACTGCAGTGATTATTGAGTGGAACTATCCAGTCGAATTAGTGTGAATTATTGTGCGTTGATGATTTGAGTTTTGATTTAGGATTTACCACACGTTAAGCCGAGCCGCACTACTACAAGGTAGTCACTGAAATGGTTCATTAACTTTGGTTGACTTTGACTTCTTTGTTCTTGTTAAGTATTGATTTGCGGTTGTAATTAAATACTTTTTTTAACACTGAAGTATTGAGTTATAGTTAATCATTAACGGCCACCTTACGTTACAAAAGTCTCTTATGTAAACGATCCTGAAGTAACATCTTGACTTTAGTCTCTCTCGACGCCGTGATATGACTTCCCTTCTTTTTTTCTGCATTTATTTTCATGATAAGCTTTTCTTGTTTGTGGCTCGAGTGCATGAATTTAACCGTGCTACTAGATTGGAAATTAGGTCTCTCCGTTTTATAATTGGACTACTTAAAAGCAACCGTCAGTTCTATTCTAATAGTTTCTTTACTCGCACTTCTCGGCTTGAACTCTCTTCCAGTTTCCTGCTTCCCTGCCACATACAAACTTAAAAAAAAATGAATGCAACGTCTACCGCCAGGCGTATAAATAGCGGTGTCAGCCTACTGACTGAAGCGATTATTGGGTGACTATTGAGTGAAACTATCCAGTCGAATTAGTGTGCATTTTGGTTTTGATTTAGGATTTACCGGACGTTAAGGTATTCGCTAAAATGATTAATTATCTTTGGCTGATTTTTACTTCTTTGTTCTTGTTAAGTTATTTATTTATTTATTTGTGGTTGTAATTAAATACTGTTTTATCTTAAAATTGAAGTCTTGGGTTATATTTAATAATTAACGGCCACCGTACGTCACAAAATAATGTAATTCAAAACATAATTAAGGTTCATCCTCAGAAATTGATATTTTGGGTGTGTAAGGCAGAAGGAAGTTTGAGATCTGGGGAAAAGTGCTAAATTAATCAAAAGAGTGTTTTTTTTAATAAGCTCAGGCAGTTACGTGCACTACGCGATAAATGCTCGAGTGATCATGTTTCTTTTGATTCATGACTGACTATGCAGAAAATTTTCCTGCAGTAGGTTGTCATTTCATTCTGCGGTAGATTGGTTGTCAACCAAGGCTAACGAACTCAGTCTGCCCTGCTATTCGATTCATAGCTGGAAGAGGGAGAAGAGATGGATTCATTTTTTTGTTTATTATGCTTTTCCAATCAATCCGAGTGCTCCAACTACAACTGGAATTATTGATGTCCTCATGTGCCACAATTTTGATATTTCCACTTCAAGATGCTCGTATTTTCATAGGTTTTTTGAAGATTTTCAGAGATGCATTTCAATCTGCAGGGACTGTCATGTCAATAAAATCATTATTATTATTATTATTATTATTATTATTATTATTATTTACTTTGATTTCTGGCGTGTACACATTACGTTCCGGTTTCCGCCCAGTGACCTAAAGTTATGACAATTTCCACTGAAAAAAACAAAACAAAAAAAAACAAACATTTTACATAGATAAAGCCCTTCGTAAGGTGTGGGATGTACTCGTGAGAACAATTTATTTGTATTTCTTTAAGGCATGGGCTTCCAGGAATCCCTTCAATTAGTCTACTGGAATCTTTTCTAACCAATCCGAGGGCTCCAACTACAACATTCTCATGTGCCACATTTTTGAGATTTCAATTTCCAGCTCCTTGTATTTTGATAGCTTTTTGACGATTTTCAAAAATACATTGCAGTCCGCAGAGACTGTCATATCAATAAGGAAACACTTTTTTTGTTTGTTTGCGGTCTCTAATAACAATGTCTGGGCAGTTGGCTTTGATTGTTCTGTCTGTGTGTATTGTATAGTCCCATGGAATTGCAACAGGTGCTATCTCCGTAACCGAGTCTGGGTGGTGTTCATACCAATTTCTTTCAGTTTCCTTCCCGTTGAAGTTGCATATTTTCCAGTGAAGATATTGGGCCACTCTGTCATACCGGGGTTTATATTCAGAGGGTGCCAACACCGTGCAACCTGATACAAGATCATCAATTGTTTCTGGGTAATTATCACAGAATCTGCATTTTGGGCTAACACGAGATTTTACTATATGTGCTTGATAATTTCTAGTTATTATTATTATTATTATTATTATTGTTGTTGTTATTATTTCCTTTGATTCTGGAGTGTACACATTTCTTTCCGTGTTCCGTCCAGAGACCTCAGGTTAGAAATGGCATCATGACACTTTCCAAAAAGAAAATTACATAGACAAAGCCCTTCGTAAAATGTGGGCTGTTCGTCTGAGAACAATTTCTTATATCTCTTTGAGGCATAGACTTCCAGGATTATTATTATTATTATTATTATTATTATTATTATTATTATTATTGTGATTATTATTATTATTGTTATTATTGTTGTTATAATTATTATTGTTGCTATTGTTATTATTATTGTTATTTTTATTATTATTATTATTATTATTATTATTGTGGTTATTATTATTATTATTGTTATTATTATTATTATTGTTGTTATTGCTATTATTATTATTGTTATTGTTGTCATTATTATTTTTGTTATTATTATTATTATTGTTATTATTGTTATTATTATTATTGTTGTTATTGATATTATTACTGTTATTATTGTTATTATTATTATTGTAATTATTATTGTTGTTATTATTGTTGTTGTTATTATTATTGTTATTATTATTGGTGTTATTGTTATTATTATTTTATTATTATTATTATTGTTATTATTATTATTATTATTATTATTATTATTATTATTATTATTATTATTATCACTTAAAATAGCGATTTATTTAAAGAAAAAGAAAATACTTATTAAATGTGTTTTCTTTCGTATTTTATCAGTCCAACGATAGACGTTCATGTCATATATCAAAAGCTACGCTATCCTTACTGCTTGTGCTTTTATATAGTCTATGCCTTTGCTATGTTATTTGGGCGCTCATTTTAAGATATCACCTCTAAAACGCAGGTGTCTTATGCCCCGGATAATTCGGTCACTTCTGCAGATCCTTAATTCGTTTCCCGGGTTTCCTTGTTATCCACTCCCTATTTCCCGAGGTGTCAATGGAGATCTCGTTCTATCTCGCCTTGTCTCGCATTCAGAAGCGTCTTCTCCAACACTAATAAGTATTGGAAAATATCCCAATACTTATTAGTACGTAAACGTATGTAACGAACCCAACTGGAATTGGAACTCGCCTCTCCCAGCCCTCCTATCCAAACCTTTACCTATTACATCACGACGCACATTTCATAAACTAGCGGAGAGGAGAATCAGAAAATTTCCAAAAAAACAACAAAAAAAAACAAAAAAAAAAAACATAACCCCCTCCCCAACTTTCTAATTGCTGTAGGGCGAGATCAGGTCGGACTTGTTACAGGTCTCTTTGTTAAAATTATGAGGCCCTAGGCCACGGTCTCAATATGGCGAATATTATAACAAAAACAGAAGGGAAAATATTTTTTTTAAAACAAAATGTCTCCACTAGGTTGAGTCATAAGTAATTCCCGTTTTGGGGAACCAATTTAAATCATAAACGTATCGTCCTATCAATTATGCGTGACAGTTAAGAATAAAGTTTTTTTTTTTTTGTTTTTTTTTTTACAGAGTATTGGCAGCGTACACAGTGAATTAAAGGAGGAATACAAGAAAAATCCGACCTCATTAAGTGTGTTCTCTCCTACCAGCTATATTCAGCTGAATTTGCACCAACCTTTTTTTTTCCGATCGCCCCGAAACTTTCTTTAATGCAAACCAGATCCAAGAGTTCGTCGAAATAATTTTCTCGGCACAATCTACGGTATTTTAACTCAAATATTTCCGCAGAGCGAGCTGCCTTGATAAGTGGCAACATGTCATTGCAGAAAGTGATGAATATATAATTAAATAAAATCTAATTGAACATTATTTCTTTATAATCTTCTTCGTATCGTGTCGCTACACCTCACCGGTTCAGTGTTGCCCACAGAGCCTTGCCTTGGGTTGTTAAATTTCTAATGTCGTTAAGTATGGATGATTATTCAAGATTCTTAATAGAAATTAGTAAACAAGAACAGAATTTATTTATGACTCATAGGGTTTGAAATACATAGGGACGAGCTGAAAAAAAAAGCCTTTACACAAGATTTTATAACTACACGCTATTCCGATTTTATTTTTCTCACGGGTTAACCATACAACAGAATATGGGAAATTATGACTCTCCATATCTTCCTATCCTTTTTAGCTCTTAGTAATGTTTGAATTGTACCATACCCCCCCCGCCACTAGCTTTTCTGCTATCCAATTACAGAAGCTTGTTCGGTAACTCGCTGGGGAGATGTTTTCAGTCAGTCATGTGCCATGCGTGATACACTGACGAGGTAGTTTTTTTTTACCCAGCAGGAGGTTTCCATTTCTTTCTGTCGTAGACCAGTTGCCATCCAAAGCTATAGAAGCCGGTCTGTCATGATAACCTCTTCTTCTAAGTAATGGATTCGACTAGAATTTGAACTCGGTTCTCCGATTCCTCAATCCGAGCCGCTATCTATTACTCCCTCATGTGTGTATTTTAAGGAAAATAAATTTAGAAAATGAACCTAAGGTTAAATTTAAACTTGAATGGTGCCTGTTCATATTGATAGTAATTGTAATAAATTTTAATTTTAATTAAATCGTAGCTCTGTCTCAAACGAAACTGCATTAATAAATGCACCAGTTATTCCATAGAGGAACATAGGCAAGCATATATTACAAAATATGAAAATTACCAACTTTTAAATTCGCAATAAAGTGTATATATATATATATATATATATATATATATATATATATATATATATATATATATATATATATATATATATATATATATATATATATATATATATATATATATATAACTGTTGCAAATGGAATTTTGGCATGTATGTTAAAGAGCGCCAAATTATTTTGTACAGAGCTGTTCGATAAAAGTGACTCACCTGATATTTTTTACTAAAAATATTTTTGTCTATTGGTTTTGGAGTTAAAATAATTTTTAATCTTACTACTATAAAGTCCCTTTCCCGACCACCTAGGAAAAACTTTTTTACTAGGTGGTCGGCAAGGAGTCTTTAGTTTGATCCCAAAAACAATAGGCGAAAAAATTTTTAAGTAAAAAAAATCAGGTGAGTTACTTTTATCGAACAGCACTGTATGTTCTAAAGCAGGCTGCGCGTAAGAAACATTTAGAAACCACTGATTTCTACTTTTATTTATTAATTAGTAATACTATAGTGAAATAGAGACGATGTTTTCTTACTAGTTTGAACAACCGCTTACTTTTTTTAACGAGAGTACGAATACATACGGGGTTAGAAAAAAAAAATTCTGTTCTGCATGCGTAAGATGTTCACTGACTGAAAAAGTTAAGAAAGCCGAACGAAAGAGAATCTTGCTTGTTTAGGTTTTCTTTAATTTATCATAGTCATTGTTTCCTTGACTTAAAGAAATAGGAAAATTGTTTTCAGTGTTGTTGAGACGATATTTTATTTGATGCTTTTTATATATACGAGGTACACGTATGAACAATTGAATATAAATCACTTCAGCTTCAGAACAATGTTAGTATTGTCAGGTAAGTTAAAAAAAAAACAACTTTTGCTAATGCTTCTCCAGTTTTATTAACAAGACAGTCAGTTTTGGTGACTCTCATTCCCATAATACAAAAATTACTTTGGAAATAGAAAAGAACAAAAATTCTATCTCTCGTATATATATATATATATATATATATATATATATATATATATATATATATCGTAGTTGTATATTTAGGCAGCAATCCTTCCTTTATGCATGTTTCATTAAAAACGACAGACAAGGTACTACGGTTAAGCTTTTTATTTAATTTTTCTTGTGTTCTAACAAGAGATTTCTTTTCTGGACAAAGGGTGTATAAGTACTATATTTTATAGTTCCGAACGCTTTCGGCTATACCTTTAGCAATTATCAAGGATGATTCGATTTTTCAGCTTACTTGAGTGTGTGCGTTCTGTGTATGTCTTAGTGTGTGGTAGGGATGTTTTAATTTCCGAATACGGTTAGCACATTGTGGCTTTGTTCGTAGTTAATATTGTTAAGAGTTGGCGGTTTCTTTTTTATTATTAAAACTTCCATTATTTTTAATCTTTTTTTTGCAGGTGGATGCAGTTAATATATCTATGTTTAAAATTTTAAAATTCAACCTCAGCGTTGCGACCGCACGCTCCAAAAAAATTTCTTACAATTAACAATAACACATTTCTAAAAACATTTTTTCGGATTACATTTATATTTTCGTTGTCCTGTTATTACCGAGAAGTAAAAAACAAAACAAAATCTATTTCCATACCTGATGATGTCTGTAGGAACAGACGAAAGCTGGTAACAAAATAAATAAAGACCTTATGCAATTGGAATTTATAAACAGGGGTCATAACATTCATCTACAAATTCGAGGTTTATGTACTCTATTAAATTTGTTTGCGAAGATGTACTCTCGCCATTTATATCATTAACTTCTATATGTTTTTTGTATGAATGATTCATGTAATATATATATATATATATATATATATATATATATATATATATATATATATATATATATATTGCTTAAAATTTGCTATATTTGTTCAGTGCTCAATATCGGAGATACTGTAAACATTTCTGACGGAGTGCATTGCGTCATGGTGCCACTGTGTGTACCATCAATTTTGTTGATTTGTATTTGAGTATCTCTCTTCATCAGACCTAAATCTACAACCCCAACAAGAACGGTTTTAATTATTATTATTATTATTATTATTATTATTATTATTATTATTATTATTATTATTATTATTATTTCCTTTGATTTCTGGCGTGTACACATTTCCTTCCGGGTCCCAACTAGAGACCTAAGGTCAGAAATGGCATCATGACATTTTCCACTGACCAATTAAAAAAAAAAAAAACAAGAAAAAACAGCACACATAATTTACATAGATAAAGCCCTTCGTAGGCTGTGGCCTGTACTCTTGAGAACAATTTTTTGTATTTCTTTAAGGTATGGGCTTCCAGAAATCCCTTCACTTAGTCTACTGGAATCTTTTCCAAGCAATCCGAGGGCCCCAACCATAACAGGGATTGTTGATGTTCCCGTCTGTCACATTATCGTTACTATTATTATTATTATTATTATTATTATTAGGTTGGTGCAAAAATAATGACGTAATAATGTCGTTTTTTGACGTACGTCAAAAAACGACATTATTATTATTATTATTATTATTATTATTACTATTATTATTATTATTATTATTATTATTATTATTATTATTATTATTATTCTTTCCTTTGATTTCTGTTGTAAACTCTTTTCCTTCCGGATCCTATTCAGAGATCTAAGGTTGGAAATAGCTTTATGATTTTTTCCACTTGTCATTTTTGTAAAAAACAAAAAACAAAAAAATGATCACACACCTTTTACATAGATAAAGCTCTTCGTAATATATCAATTGTACTTATATTGTAAAGTCTTGGGCTACTAGGAATTCCTTCGACGAATCTATTGGAACCATTTCCAATAAATCTGAGGGTTCAAACTACAACTGGAATAACAAATCTCCTCATGTGCCACAATCTTGAGATTTCTATTTCAAGATCGTTGGATTTTGATAGTTTGTGTTGGTTATTATTATTTTTATTTTCTTTGATATCTGGCGTTTACACATTTCTTTCCGGGTCCCGCCCAGAGACCTAAGGTTAGAAGTGGCATCATGACATTTTCCACTGGCAAAAGAAAAAAAAAACATTTTACATAGATAAAGCCCTTCGTAGAATGTGGGCTGTACTTATGAGAAAAAAAATTTGTGCTTCTTTGAGGCATGTGCTTCCAGGAATCCCTTCAATTAGTCTACTGGAATCTTCCAACCAATCCTAGGGCTCCAACTACAACAGGGATTGTTGATGTTCCCATGTGCCACATTATTATTATTATTATTATTATTATTATTATTATTATTATTATTATTATTGTTATTATTATTGTGCTTCGATGATCTGCACGAACGTTGCGCCCTGCCAATAACTCATAAATAATGGGCTATTCCGTTTTGGCCGTGGAGAAAGAAGGAAAAGATCTCCAACGATGCATTTCACCTGCAGGGACTGCTGTGTCAGTTAGAAAATCATATTCTGTTCTTGTGGTGTTTGATCACGATGCCATTTATTATTATTATTATTATTATTATTATTATTATTATTATTATTATTATTATTTAGAATAGACAGCCATTTACTAAAAGAAAAGGAAAAACACTTATGAAGTGTGTTTTCTTTCGCATTTTATAAATTCAACGGTAGATCGCTTATATCTAAAGCTGTTCGATCCTTACTTTTTTATAGTCTATGCCTTATATACTTTTATATAGTCTATGCCTTACCTATGATTCTCTTTAGGCACCCATTTACATATCACTATAACTCGCTAAAACGCAGGGGTC
Organism: Acanthosepion lycidas; assembly: GCA_963932145.1. Taxonomy (NCBI): domain Eukaryota; kingdom Metazoa; phylum Mollusca; class Cephalopoda; order Sepiida; family Sepiidae; genus Acanthosepion; species Acanthosepion lycidas. The sequence continues at coordinate 19,366,480 of OZ010599.1, forward strand.
TTATGTCCCGGGCAGTTCAGTCACTTCTGATCCTTAATTCGTTTTCTGGGTTTCTTTGATATCAACTCCCTATCTCCCGAGATATCAATGGAAATCTCGTCCTGTCTCGCTCTGTCTCGCCCTGTCTCGCCTTGTCTCGCATTCAGAACCGTCTTCTTCATTCCTCCATTCTTCTGAAGTTTCAGTGCATTCATTATGGCTATCTGTATTATCCACGCGTTCATCTTCCGACCTTTCTTTCCCTAAGGGTAAGTTTCGTTTTTGTTTGACAAAATTACTGCTGGAAACATTAGTAAACATGTCTTTATTATTTTTCTCCTCTTCCTCTTCATCTTGTGACCTAATTTGACGTTTATATGGTCTATGGATGTCTTTCTTTTTATGTGCCAGGTCCTTTCAGGGCGTAGGCGATCATGGCTCTCCACCTTCCTCTATCCCTTGCAGCTCACAACAAGTTCTTTCCCTCTGCCATCTCCCCAAGAGCACGTTCTGTTATCCATTTGCTTAAGCCCACCAGGAATGCTGTCAAAGAGGGACAAGGGAAAGCAGCGCGTGGCATAATTCGACCCGTGAGTATCAGATTCTCCAGGCCCTGTCATTATATATCCCAGAAACTTCATCTGCCTCTTCCTGATGTTAAGCATGAGCCTCCTCCTTGTCTGCATTCTATCCAAGACCCCGTCTTTGCTCACGCGCTCGCTCCACGAAATCCTCAGCATTCTTCTGTAGAACCACGTCTCCGCCGCTAGAGTCTCTTCTTCAGTCTTGGGGAAATCGTCCAGCATTCGCGGCTCACTATATGCCTTTGCTATGCTAATTAGTCAGTCATTTACATATCACTACGAAGACACACTGTTTAACAATGTTTAACAAAATTTCGACAGTATGCCCGTCTTTGTCAAGTTAGGGTTAAAAATTGCACATATAAGTATAAAAAATATAAAAAAATAATAATATAAGTCTTTGCACAAGTGTCGCTTGTCTTGTTTATTATTATTATTATTATTATTATTATTATTATTATTATTATTATTCCTATTATAATTGTGCTTCTCCTCCCTTCGATGATTTGCACGACCCTTGCGCCCAGCCAATAACTCATAAATAATGAGCTATTCCGTTTTGACCGCGTGGAAAGAGGGAAAAGATACTACTTGGTTTCAGTAACAAAATTAAAGAAAGAAAGATAGAATTGGAGAGAAAGAGAGAGAGAGAGAGAGAATCAGATTGAGCTGATAAGAACAGATACTCTACTGTGATCTTTGATCGCTGGTGTTGTCATCGGGGTCCAGCCTGCGTGCACTAGCAGCTTGCGTGTAGTGTTCCGTCCTATGCCGTCTGGACAGGCGTGCATCGTTTTCTTTTACTTATATCCATCTGTGGGTTAAATCGCAGGTAAGACTGTGTTCTCTAGCCTTGGTTGCCGACCAGCCTAGAAGGAAGACAACTCGGAATTCGAAACAGCGGAGAAACGGGAAACCAATCAACTAAATTTTCTAAAAGATCGTGACGATTTACCGACAAGGTGTTTGTGGATCCATGCCCTGACATGGCGCTTTACAAAAATGGTTATCGTCTTGAAAATTCTGGTCCAGTCTATTGAATTCTCGTTTGCACAATTGCCTTTGGGAATCAATCACTTCTCCCCACATCCTCCCATGGGTTAAATAAAAGAGTAGACTAGGCCCTATAACATTGGTTGGCAGTCCGTGTAGGAGAAGAGCAATCCTGAATTCAAAACTTGGAGAATGCAACGGGTCACCACTTCACTGTCATTCACAAGAAATCATAGCACTTCATAGATAGGGAAGCTGTGGTGAGCCATGATCGTTTACATTCTGATAGGACGTGGCATATAAAATATTGTTGCGCTCTGTTTCATCGATAAGGAATATTTTGAGCTCTCCTTCAAAGATAAGGAAGCTATGGAGAGCCATGATCGTTTACTTCTGATCGGACGTGGCATATAAAAATATTCTGGCGCCTTCTTTCATCTATAAGAATAATGTTCCTTCATAGATAAGGAAGCTGTGGAGAGCCATGATCGTTTACCTTCTGATCGGACGTGACATATAAAATATTGAGGCGCCTTCTTTCATCAATGAGAATTTTGTTGCACCCTCATTCATAGATAAAGAAGCTGTGGAGAGTCATGATCGTTTATCTTGTGATCGGACACGGCATATAAAAATATTGTGGCACCTTCTTTCATGGATAAGAATATTGTTGCACCCTCCTTCATAAATAAGGAAGTTGTGGAGATCCATGATTGTTTACCTTGTGATCGGACGTGGCATATAAAAATATTGTGGCGCCTTCTTTCATCGATAAGTATATTGTTGCACCCTCCTTCATAGATAAGGAAGTTGTGGAGAGCCATGATCGTCTACCTTCTGATCGGACGTGGCATATAAATTATTGAGGGGCCTTCTTTCATCGATAAGTATATTGTTGCACCCTCCTTCATAGATAAGAAGTTGTGGAGAGCCATTATCGTTTACCTTCTGATCGGACGTGGCATATAAAAATATTGTTACATCGATTCATTTTCATTGCTTTCTCAACTTACTAAATATATTTTTTAATTTATTTTTGCATTCACTTTCACGCAAATATTTTTGACAATCAATCTCCCCACCCCCCACATCCACTAATGGATTATATAACAGGGTAGGCTAGGCTCTATAACTTTGGCTAGCAGGCGGCATAGTAGAAGAACAATTTTGAATTTAGAATAAACTACTATCTTTCCCAATAAATCACGGGCTTTCACGCAGATAGGGAAGCTGTGGAGAAACATGATCGTCTCCGTTCTGAAGGAATATAAAAATATTGCTGTACTCTCTTCTTCATTGAGTTCTTTTTTCATCTTGCAGCCTCTTAAATATATTGGAAGAGCTGACAATTGTCATAACAAAGAGACTGTCGTCAAGCGTCGCCAGTGCAAGGGAGATAAATCTTGTGCAAACATATGTGCCTTTTTTCTTTAGTTTCATTTCATTTACTTCATTGTTATTATATTCTTTTGCTTTGTCGCTTAGCTTGTTTTCCTATCTCGCCACATCAGCTCAAATGTATTTTTGTTTATTTCTTAATTGGATTGACTAAACCAATCCTCGGCACGGTTGTGAAGCGATAAAAAAAAAAAAAAAAAAACTTAAAAGAAAAACCCTGATGTTTGGTCATCTAGAGAAGGGGGTTGGGCTGAGAACTTCTCAGAAACACCTCGTGTCATTTTTTTCCTTGTCTATCTCTGTTTCTCTCTCTCTCTGTTTCTCCCTGCCTCGCTAATATGGATTCGACGCTCTCTCATACGAGAAACCCCTTCTGGACACCAGACTGGCCCCGGTCGTCTTTGACAGAGTTCTATTTGGGAATCCGCCTTTTATTACGAATAATTTCAATAAAATGGAGGGAAAAAAACTGTCTGTGGTGTTGAGGAAGAAAAGGCCAGGTTTACAAACAGTTGGAAATCTGTGGATGTTTCTGGCAGATTGCAAATCCCGTCATTGATAAGGTCATAATGCCAGTAAAGACGAGTTAAAACCTACCGCTCGTTAACCTGGCAGTCTCGAGTTCAGTTCCTTGGTCGAGTAGCGCCAAAAATGTTTAATATCCTACTTCCATAGTAAAGACAGTCATCGGGCACCTCGACGTGGTGCAATGGTTAGCAAATTCATCTTGCTAGATCAATGAATGCCTCACTGGGTGCCTTATTTATTTGGCCTTGTGCCACATGTAAGCCACGCTTATAAAATCACCATAGTAGAGTCAGACATCAGAGTAATGCATAGCAAGCTTTACTCACTGTATAACTTTGATTTTCCTTGTGATGATGATGATGTTAATGATGATTATGATGATGATGGTGCTGGTGAGGAGGAGGATGATGATGGTTGTGGTGATGAGGATGATGATTATGATGATGATGGTGACCATGATGATGATGATGATGATGATGAAGATGGTGGGGGTGGTGGTGATGATGAGGATGAAGATGATGATGATGATGATGATGATGGTCGTGGTGATGATGATTATGATGATGATTATGATGGTGATGATGATAGTGTTGGTAATGATGATGATTATGATGATGGTGTTGATGATGCCTGTGTTGTTGCTGCTGTTGATGATTATGATGATGATGGTGGTGGTGGTGATGAGGAGGATGATGATGGTTGTGGTGATGAGGATGATGACTATGATGATGATGGTGACCATGACGATGATGATGATGATGAGAGTGATGATGATGATGATGATCATTATGGTGATTATGAGGAAGATGGTGGTGGTGATGATGAGAGTGATGATGATGATGATGATGGTCGTGGTGATGATGATGATGATGATGATGATGATTATGATGATGATTATGATGGTGATGATGATGGTGTTGGTAATGATGATGATTATGATGGTGATGATGATGCCAGTGTTGTTGCTGCTGCTGATGATTATGATGGTGGTGGTGGTGATGGTGATGATGAGGACGATGATGGTGGTGGTGGTGATGAGGATGATGATTATGATGATGATTCTGATGGTGATGATGATGGTGTTGGTGCTGGTAATGATGATGATTATGATGATGGTGTTGTTGTTGTTGTTGATGATGATGATGATGATGATGATGATGAAGATGGTGGTGGTGGTGGTGGTGATGAGCATGAAGACGATGAGGCTGATGATGATGATGGAGCTGTTGTTGATCAAGCAGATGATGATGGCGGCGGTGATGATGGTGATGATGATGGTGTTGTTGCTGCTGTTGATGATGCTTAGGGAGATGATGGTATTGATGGTGAGGATGATGATGAGGATGATGATGATGGTAATGGATAGATAAAGAAATCGGGTGAATCCGTTGTCATGGTTACCTGCCATCTGTTGTGACCCAGTAGATACTGAATTTACGGCGGACAATACCCGACATTTGGGGCAAAAAAAGATGGACGATGTATTCAGGCTAAAAGGAGAAGTGATTCTACACTGCTTAAACAAAACAAAAACAAGATTAAGCAATCAAAGGGTCACAACTTCACGCCGTGGGTGGTGCTTCGGTGTTGGGTCGGAGATCATGTTATGGTTAGCAATCTCTTCTGTTTGATTATTACGACTAGTAGCAAGGCCAATCCTCACTGCAGGATTCATACTTGCCCCAAAACTGAACACATCTAAGTAAATTATAACTTGCGTTTGTTTTTATTTGTTTATTTGTTGTTGTTTTTTAGTAAAAGCCTGATAAAAATAGATAAAAATACAATAATTTGTTGTCTTTTAATGTTAAGATTAGGCGTTAATGGATGGGAATCTTGACTCTTCTCTCTTACCATTTTGTTGTCTATTTTATTCTTTAGCTGTCGAGCGTTGAATTTGAATCCTTCGTTGTTGAGACTTGCAAAGTTTGTTTTCGTTTCTTAGCTTCTTTCTTTCTTTGGTTAATTCATTGTCTATCCATAAACGTTGGATTTATTTCCTTCTTTCTTTCTTTCTTTCTTTCTTTTCTTTCTTCCTTTCTTTCTTTTCTTTCTTTCTTACTTACTGTCTTTAATTCATTGTCTATCCATAAACGTTGGATTTCTTTCTTTCTTTCTTTCTTTCTTGTTTTCTTTCTTTCTTTCTTTTTTCTTACTGTCTTTCTTTCTTTCTTTCTTTCTTTCTTTAATTCATTGTCTATCCATAAACTTTGGATTTCTTTCTTTCTTTCGATAATTCACTGTCTATCGTTTCCAACTTTGCATTTCTTTCTTTCTTTTTCTGTCTTTCTTTCTTTCCTTCTTTTTTTCTTTCTTTCTTTCTTTCTTTCGTTAATTCACTGTCTATCTTTTCCAACTTTGCATTTCTTTCTTTCTTTTTCTTTCTTTCCTTCTTTCTTTCTTTCTTTAATTCACTGTCGATCTTTTCCAACTTTGCATTTCTTTCTTTCTTTTTCTATTTTTCTTTCCTTCTTTCTTTCTTTCTTTCTTTCTTTAATTCACTATCTTTTCCAACTTTGCGTTTCTTTCTTTCTTTTTCTACCTTTCTTTCTTTCTTTCTTTCTTTCTTTCTTTCTTTCTTTAATTCACTGTCTATCTTTTCCAACTTTGCATTTCTTTCTTTCTTTTTCTATTTTTCTTTCCTTCTTTCTTTCTTTCTTACTTTCTCTCTTTAATTCACTATCTTTTCCAACTTTGCATTTCTTTCTTTCTTTCTTTCTTTCGTTAATTCATTGTCTATCCATAAACTTTGGATTTCTTTCTTTCTTTAGTTCTTTGTCAATCTATTACAACTTTGCATTTCTTTCTTTTTTATTCCTCTTATAAAACTGTTGCCTATCCAATCGATCTTTTCTTTTTTCTTTTTTTCTTTCTTTTCATTGAGTTCAGTCATTCATAAATTTCTTCACTTTCCTCATTTTTCTTCTTTTTTTTATCCTTTCGCTTTTGGTTAACATTTTTTCTTTTTTTTTCTTTTCTTTTCTTTTTGTCTTTTCTTCTGTTTTTCCATTATTACCAGCCATTCGATCTTTCTTTCTTTCTTTCTTTCTTTCTTTCTTTCTTTCTTTCTTTGCTTTTCTATCTTTTTCATTCAATTCTTTTCTTTCTTTCCATCTTTCTTTACTTCTCAAACACCAAGCAGAAAATCTATGGCTCCCCCACTTTGGAATTACCTCTCCACTCGATGAAAAAATCGATAAATTGTTCATAATTTCATTATAAAAAAAATCCTCTGATAATTCAGCGTTTCTCTTTCTTCTTTAGTTAGAAAGTGGGGTGCGCTCTGCCAATACCATGGAGTAAGTTGTATCGTCAGGGGAAGTTTCGGAAAGACATATCAGAGCCTCAGTTTGGTTTCAGTGAGAAAAACAAAGAAAGAAAGAAAAGAAAAGAAAAGAAAATCTAGCTTGGAGTCGAAATATATTTAGTATCTGTTTCAGTGAAATAGAAAAAAAAATTCGAATTTTCATATTTGTACTCAACTGCTTATATTTATATAGGTATATATATCTGTCCACTAGTATTCAAGGATACCCGTCTATTGGGTGGATACTAGTCCCTATTGAAGAACGCTTGCTCAGGCGCATTTGTGTTTATTTACCAACAGATCCCACCTGTGGTTGATACTGCAACTATGCTGAGCAGACCGTTGTTACAGTTTCTGGGAAAGAGAGTTTTATCTAGCGTGATCAACAATTTGAACAAGGCCGGTACGCTCAAGCCCTTGGCCACGATGACTTGTGACTTCATGCTAGCACAGCTATTGATGGCCCCCCAAGGGTTCCGTCTACCTAATTTCACTCACAAGGCTGAGGGGAACTCGTTGTATGTTTTTTCAGGTATTTTCTAAAGTTGCCGCACGCTGGGCTTGACCCCTCCAGTCGACAACATCAGGAAATCGCCTTCCTGACAAATCGATCATGGTGAGAACCCGGGTCTCATGGTCAGAATTCGAACGTTCTAACCACATGTGCCCATATTGCTTATATATATATATATATATATATATATATATATATATATATATATATATATATACTAGCCGAATTACCCCTATTGCTGCGTGTCTTTTTGTAAGAAAATGATGATCCTTGTTATAATTTATTTTGTGGAGAAAAATGATACATTTCAATATTACTCAATGATCATACCGGTGTGACCTCCATCTTCTGGCTTTCTCCTTCTATATTTTGGATAGGAGTCATTCCCTGGTTCAAATTTAAATTTAATTTAAACCAAGATACCTTAGATAAACAATACACAATTCCTTTTCTATTTTGCGGATAGCAATTAGAAAACATATATCAAAGGCGCTGTTTAGTTTTCGGAAAAGAAACGAAAAAGAAAGAAAGAAAGAAAGGGAAGATAGAGAAGCCGATAGCACTCTCATGTTGTTAACGTCTGCTTCAATGAAATTGTAAACCTTGTGAATTTTTAATCTTTTCATTTTTACCTTCTTCTTTAAATAATAACCTACATTCTTTTTGTGACGTACGGTGGCCGTTAATAATTAAGTATAACTCAAACTACAATGTTAAATAACAAAGTATTTCATTACAACCACAAACAAATGCTTACCAAGAACAAAGAAGTAAAAGTCAACTAAAGATAAGTCACCATTTCAATGGATATCTTGTTAGTCGCGCATCCCGGCTTAACGTCCGGTAAATCCTAAATCAAAACCCAAATCATCGACGCACAATAATTCACACTAATTCGACTGGATCGTTCCACTCAATAATCACTCAATAATCACTCCAGTCAGCAGCCTGACACCGATATTTATACACCTGGCGGAAAACATATATTCTTAAGTCCAGAGTTTCACGTTCAAACCTCGGTGTCGTTAGTTACTCATTTTCTTCCTATATTACAATTCTTACTTAAGATCGTTAATGCAATATTTAGGTAAAGTTGTTACGCTCAAATATGTAATGATGCAATATAGGAATGTCCACAGGCATTTTGCAGTCTTGAAAACTGCAAGGGGCTTGCTTATTTTTGATACTTCAGAATATTCAACATGGAAAACCGTGGAATTTTCACCTTTAGTGATAGTAAAGAAAATATTATATTCCAAACGGAAATAAACTCACTGATTCACTTCTGTCCCGGCAATACAAAACAAAAATTAACAAATGAATAACTAAATATTAGCGCAGGCTTTAAAATTAGAAAATATATTTACCTTCATACAAACTATTATTCTAAAAGAAGACCGCTTTTTAAAGCAAAACCCTATTTAGATAAAAACGCTCTATTTAAAACTAATTCCCCTTTTGAAGAATACACCATTGAAAAAAAGAGTCAATTTCGAAGAACACCCCATTTAAAACAAGAGCCAATTTCAAAGAATACCGCATTTAAAATAAGAGTCAATTTTTAAGAATACCCCATTTAAAACAAGAGCCAATTTTGAAGAATACCCCATTTAAAACGAGAGACAATTTCGAAGAATACCCCATTTTAAACAAGATTCAATTTTGAAAAAAGCCCCATTTAAACAAGAGCCAATTTTGATGAATACCCCATTTAAAACAAGAGCCAATTTCGAAGAATACCCAATTTTAAACAAGGGTCAATTTTGAAAAAAGCCCCATTTAAACAAGAGCCAATTTTGATGAATACCCCATTTAAAACAAGAGCCAATTTCGAAGAATATCCCATTGAAAACCAGAGGCAATTTCGGAGAATAACCCATTTAAAACAAGAGTGAATTTCGAAAAAAGCCCCATTTAAACAAGAGTCAATTTCGAAGAATACCCCATTTAAAACAAAAGCCAATTAAAACAAAACCCTATCCAAAGCAAGTCCCCGTTTAACAGTATCGAAATAAATAAATAAATAAATAACAACGAAATACAGACACAAATGCAGTTAATGTAGACACACTTAAACAATAGACACACCACCTAAAGAAATAATTGGTGCGACCGTTATTCACTGAAAATTAATAAGGCGTGTGTCACAGTACAAATCAGAAAGTCTGTAACTTTGAAAACTCCTCATTACCCCCACACCCATAACGACCCTCCACCGTTCTATGACAAATCCTAAAATGACTGCTTAAGCTTCCAATTCTTAACTTTTCACCCCAAATTCTTCAAACCCAACAAACCTCTCACCGGGTTCCTTTTTTTTTTTTTTTTGACCAACGGCTGGTCGGCTTCACTGTAACGACGTTTGGCTAGGCTAGTTACAGATTTAGGAGGGATGTGAGGAAAGCGAGCGACAGGAGATAGACGGGAGAGGAAAAAAAAGATGACTTTCGGGTAATACAAAAGAGAGAAGAGAAAAAAAAAATGGCTCGAAAAGTTGACCTCAATATGGCGGACGATGACGTGCTCCGTGAAGCCTGTAATAAGTGTGTTTGCATCTAAAGAGCGATTTGTTGTGGAGGGACAGAATAGGGATGGGTAGAGGAGAAAGACGGATAAAAAAAAGAGGGGTGAGTTTGGAGGACGGGGGAATGAGTTAGCAGGCAAACGGGTTTGGTTCGGTGCGCGTGCGAAAAGGCAGGGTGAGTAGGAGTTGAAAGTAAAGAAGTTATTCTGACGGAACCGTAAGACAGAAAAAGTACATGAAAGAAGAATATGGGAAGGGTTCGGGTTCGAATCCTAGTATTGTCATATTTATTGCTTGATTAGGTCAGTTCTGCATAAAAGCTAGTCAAACTAGTCAAACACTTGCGTGACAAGCAACTATGAATGGAGTATTTTTTTAAAATTATTTTATCTGTGTATATTTATTTATTTTATGTGCTTTACGATAGAATTGTTCAGTGAGAGACTCGAAGGCACAGTGGCTTGTAGATATATACGCGAATTACAGGAGTGCCTGGATCTCAACAAATTTGGATTAATTAAGTACCATTTGTTTTGGTTTAGTTTGGTTTGTTTTATGGCATATCAACATCAATGGCTTATTTAATGCCGACAAGATTTTTATTGTTGGTAACATATTTATCTATCTATCTATCTATCTATATATCTATCTATCTATCTATCTATCTCAGTATATATTAGTTTGGTTGGTTTGATTTGTTTTACGGCATATAAACCTCAATGGTTTATTTAATGCCGAAAGATTTTTAGGATAGATTCGTATGAATAGAATATGTATTCTTTTCTTTAGTTTGGTTTGGTTTATTTTGTTTTACGGCATATCAATGGGTTATTAATGTCGACAAGATTTTTATTGCTGGTAATATATTTTTCGTCAAAAATGTATTGATAGTAATATCTTTATTTAATGTATTGCTGGTAATAATTTTATTCTTCAAAAATTCATTGCTGGTAATAATATTTACAAAAAGTATTGCTGATATTAAAAGCTATTTTTACACTTTCACAGTGTTTTGACCCCAGTTTGGGTGTTCACTATTTTCCGATAGCTGGGACCATAACGGGTGCTACCACCCCGGGTCAAGGTGAAGCTGGAAACACCAGCAATTAAGATGTGGTTCCTAGCTCATCAAAACCTCCTGATCAGAGCACTTGCTGTTGGACGTAGTTTATCGTCATACACAGGACACGGATGTAGTTTAACGTCATACCCAGGAGGCTATCCATTTTGTATCGCTATCACAGTAATTTTATTCAATTTACCAATTTTAGCACAGTACTAACTCTGTACGGAAGAATAATGCTTAGCGGCTCGGTTCGAAGCCTCGGAGTGCGGAGCTTGAATTCCAGTCGTGTTTTACTGAGGGAAAGATATGAAACGCTCTCCTTTCCGCAGTTATGGAGAATAAAACTCTAAGTTCAAACCGTATCTCTAGTCTTAGCAGGCTGAAGCATACGTTGGGTTTGGCTTATTTTGTTTAGCGACATATCAACCGCAATGGGTTATTTAACGCCGACATTATTAAGTTAGATTCGTATGAATAGAATATGTATTTTTTTTTTTTTTTTTAGATCGGTTTGGTTTATTTTGTTTTACGGCATATCAACCTCAATCGGTTATTTAATGCTGTCAAGATTTTTAGGATAGATTCGTATGAATAGAATATATATTCTTTGGTTTAGATTGGTTTGGTTTATTTTGTTTTACGGCATATCAATCTCAATGGGTTATTTAATGCCGACAACATCTTTAGGATAGATTCGTATGAATAGAATATGTATTCTTTGGTTTAGATTGGTTTGTTTATTTTCTTTTAGGGCATTTCAAAATCAATGGGTTATTTAATGCCGACAACATTTTTAGGGTAGATTCGTTTGAATAGAATATGTATACTTTCGTTTAGATTGGTTAGGTTTATTTTCTTTCACGGCATATCAACATCAATGGGTTATTTAATGCCGACAACATTTTTAGGATAGATTCGTGTGAATAGAATATGTATCCTTTGGTTTAGATTGGATTTGTTTATTTTGTTTTACGGCATTTCAACCTCAATGGGTTATTTAATGCCGAAAACATATGTCGGATAGATTCGTTTGAATAGAATATGTATTCTCTGGTTTAGATTGGTTTGGTTTATTTTGTTTTAGGCCTATCAACCTCAATGGGTTATTTAATGCCGACAACATTTTTAGGATAGATTCGTATGAATAGAATATGTATTCTTTGGTTTAGATTGGTTTGGTTTATTTTGTTTTACGGCATATCAACCTCAATGGGTTATTTAATGCCGACAACATTTTTAGGATAGATTCGTATGAATAGAATATGTATTCTTTGGTTTAGATTGGTTTTGTTTATTTTGTTTTAGGCCTATCAACCTCTTTGGGTTATTTAATGCCGACAACATTTTGAGGATAGATTCGTATGAATAGAATATGTATTCTTTGGTTTAGATTGGTTTGGTTTAATTTCTTTTACGGCATATCAACCGCAATGGGTTATTTAATGTCGAAAAATCTTTAGGATAGATTCGTATGAATAGAATATGTATTCTTTGGTTTAGATTGGTTTTGTTTATTTTCTTTTACGGCATTTCAACCTCAATGGGTTATTTAATGCCGATAACATTTGTCGGATAGATTCGTTTGAATAGAATATGTATTCTTTGGGTTAGATTGGTTAGGTTTATTTTGTTTCACGGCATATGAACCTCAATGGGTTATTTAATGCCGACAACATTTTTAGGATAGATTCGTATGAATAGAATATGTATTCTTTGGTTTAGATTGGTTTGGTTTATTTTGTTTTACGGCATATCAACCTCAATGGGTTATTTAATGCCGACAACATTTTTAGGATAGATTCGTATGAATAGAATATGTATTCTTTGGTTTAGATTGGTTTGGTTTATTTTATTTTAGGCCTACCAACCACAATGGGATATTTAATGCCGACAACATTTTTAGGAGAGATTCGTATGAATAGAATATGTATTCTTTGGTTTAGATTGGTTTGGTTTATTTCGTTTTACGACATATCAACCTCAATGGGTTATTTAATGCCGACGACATTTTTAGGATAGCTTTGTATGAACAGAATATGTATTCTTTGTTTTAGATTGGTTTGGTTTATTTTGTTTTACGGCATATAAACATCAATGGGTTATTTAATGCCGACAACTTTTTTAGGATAGATTCGTATGAATAGAATATGTATTCTTTGGTTTAGATTGGTTTGGTTTATTTTGTTTTACGGCATATCAACCTCAATGGTTTATTTAATACTGACTACATTTTTAGGATAGATTCGTATGAATAGAATATGTATTCTTTGGTTTAGATTGGTTTGTTTATTTTGTTTTAGGCCTAACAACATCAATGGGTTATTTAATGCCGACAACATTTTTAGGATAGATTCGTATGAATAGAATATGTATTCTTTGGTTTAGATTGGTTTGGTTTATTTTCTTTTACGGCATATCAATCTCAATGGGTTATTTAATTTCGACAACTTCTTTAGGATAGATTCGTATGAATAGAATATGTATTCTTTGGTTTAGATTGGTTTTGTTTATTTTCTTATACGGCATTTCAACCTCAATGGGTTATTTAATGCCGATAACATTTGTCGGATAGATTCGTTTGAATAGAATATGTATTCTTTGGTTTAGATTGGTTAGGTTTATTTTGTTTCACGGCATATGAACCTCAATGGGTTATTTAATGCCGACAACATTTTTAGGATAGATTCGTATGAATAGAATATGTATTCTTTGGTTTAGATTGGTTTGGTTTATTTTGTTTTACGGCATATCAACCTCAATGGGTTATTTAATGCCGACAACATTTTTAGGATAGATTCGTATGAATAGAATATGTATTCTTTGGTTTAGATTGGTTTGGTTTATATTATTTTAGGCCTACCAACCTCAATGGGTTATTTAATGCCGACAACATTTTTAGGAGAGATTCGTATGAATAGAATATGTATTCTTTGGTTTAGATTGGTTTGGTTTATTTCGTTTTACGACATATCAACCTCAATGGGTTATTTAATGCCGACGACATTTTTAGGATAGCTTTGTATGAACAGAATATGTATTCTTTGTTTTAGATTGGTTTGGTTTATTTTGTTTTACGGCATATAAACATCAATGGGTTATTTAATGCCGACAAATTTTTTAGGATAGATTCGTATGAATAGAATATGTATTCTTTGGTTTAGATTGGTTTGGTTTATTTTGTTTTACGGCATATCAACCTCAATGGTTTATTTAATACTGACTACATTTTTAGGATAGATTCGTATGAATAGAATATGTATTCTTTGGTTTAGATTGGTTTTGTTTATTTTGTTTTAGGCCTATCAACCTCAATGGGTTATTTAATGCCGACAACATTTTTAGGATAGATTCGTATGAATAGAATATGTATTCTTTGGTTTAGATTGGTTTGGTTTATTTTCTTTTACGGCATATCAACCTCAATCGGTTATTTAATGTCTACAACTTCTTTAGGATAGATTCGTATGAATAGAATATGTATTCTTTGGTTTAGATTGGTTTTGTTTATTTTCTTTTACGGCATTTCAACCTCAATGGGTTATTTAATGCCGATAACATTTGTCGGATAGATTCGTTTGAATAGAATATGTATTCTTTGGTTTAGATTGGTTAGGTTTATTTTGTTTCACGGCATATGAACCTCAATGGGTTATTTAATGCCGACAACATCTTTAGGATAGATTCGTATGAATAGAATATGTATTCTTTGGTTTAGATTGGTTTGGTTTATTTTGTTTTACGGCATATCAACCTCAATGGGTTATTTAATGCCGACAACATTTTTAGTATAGATTCGTATGAATAGAATATGTATTCTTTGGTTTAGATTGGTTTGGTTTATATTGTTTTAGGCCTACCAACCTCAATGGGTTATTTAATGCCGACAACATTTTTAGGAGAGATTCGTATGAATAGAATATGTATTCTTTGGTTTAGATTGGTTTGGTTTATTTCGTTTTACGACATATCAACCTCAATGGGTTATTTAATGCCGACGACATTTTTAGGATAGCTTTGTATGAACAGAATATGTATTCTTTGTTTTAGATTGGTTTGGTTTATTTTGTTTTACGGCATATAAACATCAATGGGTTATTTAATGCCGACAACTTTTTTAGGATAGATTCGTATGAATAGAATATGTATTCTTTGGTTTAGATTGGTTTGGTTTATTTTGTTTTACGGCATATGAACCTCAATGGGTTATTTAATGCCGACAACATTTTTAGGATAGATTCGTATGAATAGAAAATGTATTCTTTGGTTTAGATTGGTTTTGTTTATTTTCTTTTACGACATTTCAACCTCTATGGGTTATTTAATGCCGACAACATTTGTGGGATAGATTCGTTTGAATAGAATATGTATTCTTTGGTTTAGATTGGTTAGGTATATTTTGTTTCACGGCATATCAACCTCAATGGTTTATTTACTGCCGACAACATTTTTAGGATAGATTCGTATGAATAGAATCTGTATTCTTTGGTTTAGATTGGTTTGGTTTATTTTGTTTTACGGCATATCAACCTGATTGGTTTGTTTAATACCGACTACATTTTTAAGGATAGATTCGTATGAATAGAATGTGTATTCTTTGGTTTAGATTGGTTTGGTATATTTTGTTTTACAGCATATCAACCTCAATGCTTTATTTAATACTGACTTCATTTTCAAGATACATTCGTGTGAATAGAAGATGTATTCTTTGGTTTAGATTGGTTTGGTTTATTTTGTTTTACGGCATATCAACCTTAATGTGTTATTTAATGACGACTACATTTTTAGGATAGATATCTATGAATAGAATATGTATTCTTTGGTTTAGATTGGTTTGGTTTATATTGTTTTAGGCAAACCAACCACAATCGGTTTATTTAATGCCGACAACCTTTTTAGGATAGATTCGTATGAATAGAATATGTATTCTTTGGTTTAGATTGGTTTGGTTTATTTTGTTTTAACCTATATCAATCTCAATGGGTTATTTAATGTCGACAACATCTTTAGGATAGATTCGTATGAATAGAATATGTATTCTTTGGTTTAGATTGGTTTTGTTTATTTTCTTTTTCGGCATTTCAACCTCAATGGGTTATATAATGCCGACAACATTTGTGGGATAGATTCATTTGAATAGAATATGTATTCTTTGGTTTAGATTGGTTAGGTTTATTTTGTTTCACGGCATATCAACCTCAATGGGTTATTTAATGCCGACAACATTTTTAGGATAGATTCGTGGGAATAGAATATGTATTCTTTGGTTTAGATTGGTTTGGTTTATTTTGTTTTACGTCATATCAACCTCAATGGGTTATTTAATGCCGACAACATTTTTAGGATAGATTCGTATGAATAGAATATGTATTCTTTTTTATTAGATTGGTTTGGTTTATTTCGTTTTACGGCATATCAACCACAATCGGTTATTTAATGCCGACAAAATTTTTAGGAGAGATTCGTATGAATAGAATATGTATTCTTTGGTTTAGATTGGTTTGGTTTATTTTGTTTTAGGCAAACCAACCACAATCGGTTTTTTTAATGCCGACAACATTTTTAGGATAGATTCGTATGAATAGAATATGTATTCTTTGGTTTAGATTGGTTTGGTTTATTTTGTTTTACGCTATATCAACCTCAATGGGTTATTTAATGTCGACAACATCTTTAGGATAGATTCGTATGAATAGAATACGTATTCTTTGGTTTAGATTGGTTTTCGTTATTTTCTTTATCGGCATTTCAACCTCAATGGGTTATATAATGCCGACAACATTTGTGGGATAGATTCGTTTGAATAGAATATGTATTCTTTGGTTTAGATTGGTTAGGTTTATTTTGTTTCACGGCATATCAAACTCAATGGGTTATTTAATGCCGACAACATTTTTAGGATAGATTCGTGGGAATAGAATATGTATTCTTTGGTTTAGATTGGTTTGGTTTATTTTGTTTTACGGCATATCAACATCAATGGGTTATTTAATGACGACAACATTTTTAGGATAGATTCGTATGAATAGAATATGTATTCTTTTTTATTAGATTGGTTTGGTTTATTTCGTTTTACGGCATATCAACCACAATGGGTTATTTAATGCCGACACCATTTTTAGGATAGATTCGTATGAATAGAATATGTATTCTTTGGTTTAAATTGGTTTGGTTTATTTTGTTTTACGGCATATCAACTTCAATGGGTTATTTAATGCCGACAACATTTTTAGGATAGATTCTTATAAATAGGATATGTATTCTTTGGTTTAGATTGGTTTTGTTTATTTTCTTTTACGTCATTTCAACCTCAATGGGTTATTTAATGCCGACAACATTTGTCGGAGAGATTTGTTTGAATAGAATATGTATTCTTTGGTTTAGATTGGTTAGGTTTATTTTGTTTCACGGCATATCAACCTCAATGGGTTATTTAATGCCGACAACATTTTTAGGAGAGATTCGTATGAATAGAATATGTATTCTTTGGTTCAGATTGGTTTGGTTTATTTTCTTTTACGGCATATCAACCTCAATGGGTTATTTAATGTCAACATCTTTGGGATAGATTCGTATGAATAGAATATGTATTCTTTGGTTTAGATTGGTTTTGTTTATTATCTTTTACGGCATTTCAACCTCAATGGGTTATTTAATGCCGATAACATTTGTCGGATAGATTCGTTTGAATAGAATATGTATTCTTTGGTTTAGATTGGTTAGGTTTATTTTGTTTCAAGGCATATGAACCTCAATGGGTTATTTAATGTCGACAACATCTTTAGGATAGATTCGTATGAATAGGATATGTATTCTTTGGTTTAGATTGGTTTTGTTTATTTTCTTTTACGGCATTTTAACCTCTATGGGTTATTTATGCCGACAACATTTGTCGGATAGATTCGTTGGAATAGAATATGTATTCTTTGGTTTAGATTGGTTAGGTTTATTTTGTTTCACTGCATATCAATCTGAATGGTTTATTTAATGCCGACAACATTTTTAGGATAGATTCGTGTTAATAGAATATGTATTCTTTGGTTTAGATTGGTTTGGTTTATTTTGTTTTACGGCATATCAACCTCAATGGGTTATTTAATGCCGACAACATTTTTAGTATAGATTCGTATGAATAGAATATGTATTCTTTGGTTTAGATTGGTTTGGTTTATATTGTTTTAGGCCTACCAACCTCAATGGGTTATTTAATGCCGACAACATTTTTAGGAGAGATTCGTATGAATAGAATATGTATTCTTTGGTTTAGATTGGTTTGGTTTATTTCGTTTTACGACATATCAACCTCAATGGGTTATTTAATGCCGACGACATTTTTAGGATAGCTTTGTATGAACAGAATATGTATTCTTTGGTTTAGATTGGTTTTGTTTATTTTCTTTTACGACATTTCAACCTCTATGGGTTATTTAATGCCGACAACATTTGTGGGATAGATTCGTTTGAATAGAATATGTATTCTTTGGTTTAGATTGGCTAGGTATATTTTGTTTCACGGCATATCAACCTCAATGGTTTATTTACTGCCGACAACATTTTTAGGATAGATTCGTATGAATAGAATCTGTATTCTTTGGTTTAGATTGGTTTGGTTTATTTTGTTTTACGGCATATCAACCTGATTGGTTTGTTTAATACCGACTACATTTTTAAGGATAGATTCGTATGAATAGAATGTGTATTCTTTGGTTTAGATTGGTTTGGTATATTTTGTTTTACAGCATATCAACCTCAATGGTTTATTTAATACTGACTTCATTTTCAAGATACATTCGTGAGAATAGAAGATGTATTCTTTGGTTTAGATTGGTTTGGTTTATTTTGTTTTACGGCATATCAACCTTAATGTGTTATTTAATGACGACTACATTTTTAGGATAGATTTCTATGAATAGAATATGTATTCTTTGGTTTAGATTGGTTTGGTTTATATTGTTTTAGGCAAACCAACCACAATCGGTTTATTTAATGCCGACAACCTTTTTAGGATAGATTCGTATGAATAGAATATGTATTCTTTGGTTTAGATTGGTTTGGTTTATTTTGTTTTAACCTATATCAATCTCAATGGGTTATTTAATGTCGACAACATCTTTAGGATAGATTCGTATGAATAGAATATGTATTCTTTGGTTTAGATTGGTTTTGTTTATTTTCTTTTTCGGCATTTCAACCTCAATGGGTTATATAATGCCGACAACATTTGTGGGATAGATTCGTTTGAATAGAATATGTATTCTTTGGTTTAGATTGGTTAGGTTTATTTTGTTTCACTGCATATCAATCTCAATGGTTTATTTAATGCCGACAACATTTTTAGGATAGATTCGTGTTAATAGAATATGTATTCTTTGGTTTAGATTGGTTTGGTTTATTTCGTTTTACGGCATATCGTCCTCAATGGGTTATTTAATGACGACAACATTTTTAGGATAGATTCGTATGAATAGAATATGTATTCTTTGGTTTAGATTGGTTTGGTTTATTTTGTTTTAGGCCTACCAACCTCAATGGGTTATTTAATGCCGACAACATTTTTAGGATAGATTCGTATGAATAGAATATGTATTCTTTGGTTTAGATTGGTTTGGTTTAATTTCTTTTACGGCATATCAACCGCAATGGGTTATTTAATGTCGAAAAATCTTTAGGATAGATTCGTATGAATAGAATATGTATTCTTTGGTTTAGATTGGTTTTGTTTATTTTCTTTTACGGCATTTCAACCTCAATGGGTTATTTAATGCCGATAACATTTGTCGGATAGATTCGTTTGAATAGAATATGTATTCTTTGGGTTAGATTGGTTAGGTTTATTTTGTTTCACGGCATATGAACCTCAATGGGTTATTTAATGCCGACAACATTTTTAGGATAGATTCGTATGAATAGAACATGTATTCTTTGGTTTAGATTGGTTTTGTTTATTTTGTTTTACGGCATATCAACCTGATTGGTTTATTTAATACTGACTACATTTTTAAGATACATTCCTATGAATAGAATATGTATTCTTCGGTTTAGATTGGTTTGGTTTATTATGTTTTACGGCATATCAACCTCAATGGGTTATTTAATGCGGACAACATTTTTGGGATAGATTTGTATTAATAGAGTATGCATTCTTTGGTTTAGATTGATTTGGTTTATTTTGTTTTACGGCATATCAACCTGATCGGTTTATTTAATACTGACTACATTTTTAGGATAGATTCGTATGAATAGAATATGTATTCTTTGGTTTAGATTGGTTTGGTTTATTATGTTTTACGGCATATCAACCTGAATGGGTTATTTAATGCCGACAACATTTTTAAGATAGATTCGTATGAATAGAATATGTATACTTTGGTTTTGATTGGTTTGGTTTATTTTGTTTTACGGCATATCAACCTGATTGGTTTATTTAATACTGACTACATTTTTAAGGATAGATTCGTATGAATAGAATATGTATTCTTTGGTTTAGATTGGTTTGGTTTACTTTGTTTTACAGCATATCAACCTTAATGGTTTATTTAATACTGACTACATTTTCAAGATACATTCGTATGAATAGAAGATGTATTCTTTGGTTTAGATTGGTTTGGTTTATTTTGTTTTACGGCATATCAACCTCAATGTGTTATTTAATGACGACTACATTTTTAGGATAGATTCCTATGAATAGAATATGTATTCTTTGGTTTAGATTGGTTTGGTTTATTTTGTTTTACGCTATATCAATCTCAATGGGTTATTTAATGTCGACAACATCTTTAGGATAGATTCGTATGAATAGAATATGTATTCTTTGGTTTAGATTGGTTTTGTTTATTTTCTTTTTCGGCATTTCAACCTCAATGTGTTATATAATGCCGACAACATTTGTGGGATAGATTCGTTTGAATAGAATATGTATTCTTTGGTTTAGATTGGTTAGGTTTATTTTGTTTCACGGCATATCAACCTCAATGGGTTATTTAATGCGGACAACATTTTTAGGAGAGATTCGTGGGAATAGAATATGTATTCTTTGGTTTAGATTGGTTTGGTTTATTTTGTTTTACGGCATATCAACCTCAATGGGTTATTTAATGCCGACAACATTTTTAGGATAGATTCGTATGAATAGAATATGTATTCTTTTTTATTAGATTGGTTTGGTTTATTTCGTTTTACGGCATATCAACCACAATGGGTCATTTAATGAAGACAACATTTTTAGGATAGATTCGTATGAATAGAATATGTATTCTTTGTTTTAGATTGGTTTGGTTTATTTTGTTTTAGGCAAACCAACCACAATGGGTTTTTTTAATGCCGACAACATTTTTAGGATAGATTCGTATGAATAGAATATGTATTCTTTGGTTTAGATTGGTTTGGTTTATTTTGTTTTACGCTATATCAACCTCAATGGGTTATTTAAGGTCGACAACATCTTTAGGATGGATTCGTATGAATAGAATATGTATTCTTTGGTTTAGATTGGTTTTGGTTAACTTTCTTTTTCGGCATTTCAACCTCAATGGGTTATATAATGCCGACAACATTTGTGGGATAGATTCGTTTGAATAGAATATGTATTCTTTGGTTTAGATTGGTTAGGTTTATTTTGTTTCACGGCATATCAAACTCAATGGGTTATTTAATGCCGACAACATTTTTAGGATAGATTCGTGGGAATAGAATATGTATTCTTTGGTTTAGATTGGATTGGTTTATTTTGTTTTACGGCATATCAACCTCAATGGGTTATTTAATGCCGACAACATTTTTAGGATAGATTCGTATGAATAGAATATGTATTCTTTTTTATTAGATTGGTTTGGTTTATTTCGTTTTACGGCATATCAACCACAATGGGTTATTTAATGCCGACAACATTTTTAGGATAGATTCGTATGAATAGAATATGTATTCTTTTGTTTAGATTGGTTTGGTTTATTTTGTTTTACGGCATATCAACCTCAATGTGTTATTTAATGCCGACAACATTTTTAGGATAGATTCGTATGAATAGGATATGTATTCTTTGGTTTAGATTGGTTTTGTTTATTTTCTTTTACGGCATTTCAACCTCAATGGGTTATTTAATGCGGACAACATTTGTCGGATAGATTTGTTTGAATAGAATATGTATTCTTTGGTTTAGATTGGTTAGGTTTATTTTGTTTCACGGCATATCAAACACAATGGTTGATTTAATGCCGACCACATTTTTAGGATAGATTCGTGTGAATAGAATATGTATTCTTTGGTTTAGATTGGTTTGGTTCCTTTGTTTTAGAGCATATCAACCTCAAAGGTTTATTTAATACTGACTACATTTTTAAGATACATTCGTATGAATAGAATATGTATTCTTTGGTTTAGATTGGTTTGGCTTACTATGTTTTACGGCATTTCAACCTCAATGGGTTATTTAATGCCGACAACGTTTTTAGGATACATTTGTATGAATAGAGTATGTATTCTTTGGTTTAGATTGGTTTGGTTTATTTTGTTTTACGGCATATCAACCTGATAGGTTTATTTAATACTGACTATATTTTTAGGATAGATTCGGATGAATAGAATATGTATTCTTTGGTTTAAATTGGTTTGGTTTATTTTGTTTTACTGCATATCAACCTCAATGGGTTATTTAATTCCGACAACATTATTATTATAGATTCGTATGAATAGAATATGTATTCTTTTGTTTAGATTGGTTTGTTTTATTTTGTTTTACGGCATATCAACCTCAATGGGTTATTTAATGCCGACAATATTTTTAGGATAGATTCGTATGAATAGAATATGTATTCTTTTGTTTAGATTGGTTTGGTTTATTTTGTTTTACGGCATATCAACCTCAATGGTTGATTTAATACTGACTACATTTTTAGGATAGATTCGTATGAATAGAATATGTATTCTTTGGTTTAGATTGGTTTGGTTTATTTTGTTTTACGGCATATCAACATCACTGGCTTATTTAATACTGACTACATTTTTAGGATAGATTCGTATGAATAGAATATGTATTCTTTTTTTTTTTAGATTGGTTTGGTTTATTTCCTTTTCCGGCATATCAACCATAATCGGTTATTTAATGCGGACAACATTTTTAGGATAGATTCGTATGAATAGAATATGTATTCTTTGGTTCAGATTGGTTTGGTTTATTTTGTTTTACGTCATACCCACCTCAATGTTTTATTTTTTACTGACTACATTTTTAGGATAGATTCGTATGAATAGAATATGTATTCTTTTGTTTAGATTGTTTGGTTTATTTTGTTTTACGGCATATCAACCTCAATGGGTTATTTAATGCCGACAACATTTTTAGGATAGATTCGTATGAATAGAATATGTATTCTTTTGTTTAGATTGGTTTGGTTTATTTTGTTTTACGGCATATCAACCTGATTGGTTTATTTAATACTGACTACATTTTTAGGATAGATTCGTATGAATAGACTATGTATTCTTTGATTTAGATTGGTTTGGTTTATTTTGTTTTACGGCATATCAACCTCAATGGTTTATTTAATACTGACTACATTTTTAGGATAGATTCGTATGAATAGAATATGTATTCTTTTGTTTAGATTGGTTTGGTTTATTTTATTTTACGGCGTTTCAACCTCAATGGGTTATTTAATGCGGACAACATTTGTCGGATAGATTTGTTTGAATAGAATATGTATTCTTTGGTTTAGATTGGTTAGCTTTATTTTGTTTCACGGCATATCAAACACAATGGTTGATTTAATGCCGACAACATTTTTAGGATAGATTCGTGTGAATAGAATATGTATTCTTTGGTTTAGATTGGTTTGGTTCCTTTGTTTTAGAGCATATCAACCTCAATGGTTTATTTAATACTGACTACATTTTTAAGATACATTCGTATGAATAGAATATGTATTCTTTGGTTTAGATTGGTTTGGCTTATTATGTTTTACGGCATATCAACCTCAATGGGTTATTTAATGCCGACAACATTTTTAGGATACATTTGTATGAATAGAGTATGTATTCTTTGGTTTAGATTGGTTTGGTTTATTTTGTTTTACGGCATATCAACCTGATAGGTTTATTTAATACTGACTATATTTTTAGGATAGATTCGTATGAATAGAATATGTATTCTTTGGTTTAAATTGGTTTGGTTCATTTTGTTTTACGGCATATCAACCTCAATGGGTTATTTAATGCCGACAACATTTTTAGGATAGATTCGTATGAATAGAATATGTATTCTTTTGTTTAGATTGGTTTGGTTTATTTTGTTTTACGGCATATCAACCTCAATGGTTGATTTAATACTGACTACATTTTTAGGATAGATTCGTATGAATAGAATATGTATTCTTTGGTTTAGATTGGTTTGGTTTATTTTGTTTTACGGCATATCAACATCACTGGCATATTTAATACTGACTACATTTTTAGGATAGATTCGTATGAATAAAATATGTACTCTTTTTTTTTTTTAGATTGGTTTGGTTTATTTTGTTTTATGGCATATCAACCTCAATCGGTTATATGATGCCGACAACATTTTTAGGATAGATTCGTATGAATAGAATATGTATTCTTTGGTTTAGATTGGTTTGGTTTATTTTGTTTTACGGCATATCAACTTCAATGGTTTATTTAATACTGACTACATTTTTAGGATAGATTCGTATGAATAGAATATGTATTCTTTTGTTTAGATTGGTTTGGTTTATTTTGTTTTACGGCATATCAACCTCAATGGGTTATTTAATGCCGACAACATTTTTAGGATAGATTCGTATGAATAGAATATGTATTCTTTTGTTTAGATTGGTTTGGTTTATTTTGTTTTACGGCATATCAACCTCAATGGTTGATTTAATACTGACTACATTTTTAGGATAGATTCGTATGAATAGAATATGTATTCTTTGGTTTAGATTGGTTTGGTTTATTTTGTTTTACGGCATATCAACATCACTGGCTTATTTAATACTGACTACATTTTTAGGATAGATTCGTATGAATAGAATATGTATTCTTTGGATTAGATTGGTTTGGTTTATTTTGTTTTACGGCATATCAACTTCAATGGTTTATTTAATACTGACTACATTTTTAGGATAGATTCGTATGAATAGAATATGTATTCTTTTGTTTAGTTTGGTTTGGTTTATTTTGTTTTACGGCATATCAACCTCAATGGTTTATTTAATACTGACTACATTTTTAGGATAGATTCGTATGAAAAGAATATTTATTCTTTTTTTTTTTTAGATTGGTTTGGTTTATTTCGTTTTCCGGCATATCAACCTCAATCGGTTATTTAATGCGGACAACATTTTTACGATAGATTCGTATGAATAGAATATGTATTCTTTGGTTCAGATTGGTTTGCTTTATTTTGTTTTACGTCATACCAACCTCAATGGTTTATTTTTTACTGACTCCATTTTTAGGATAGATTCGTATGTATAGAATATGTATTCTTTTTTTTTAGATTTGTTTGGTTTATTTTGTTTTACGGCATATCAACATCACTGGCATATTTAATACTGACTACATTTTTAGGATAGATTCGTATGAATAAAATATATACTCTTTTTTTTTTTTAGATTGGTTTGGTTTATTTTGTTTTATGGCATATCAACCTCAATCGGTTATATGATGCCGACAACATTTTTAGGATAGATTCGTATGAATAGAATATGTATTCTATGGTTTAGATTGGTTTGGTTTATTTTGTTTTACGGCATATCAACCTCAATGGTTTATTTAATACTGACTACATTTTTAGGATAGATTCGTATGAATAGAATATGTATTCTTTGGTTTAGATTGCTTTGGTTTATTTCGTTTTACGGCATATCAACCTCAATGGGTATTTAATGCCGACAACATTTTTAGGATAGATTCGTATGAATAGAATATGTATTCTTTGGTTTAGATTGGTTTGGTTTATTTTGTTTTACGGCATATCAACCTCAATGGTTTATTTAATACTGACTATATTTTTAGGATAGATTCGTAGGAATAGAATATGTATTCTTTGGTTCAAATTGGTTTGGTTTATTTTGTTTTACGGCATATCAACCTCAATGGGTTATTTAATGCCGACAACATTTTTATTATAGATTCGTATGAATAGAATATGTATTCTTTGGTTTAGATTGGTTTGGTTTATTTTGTTTTACGGCATATCAACCTCAATGGGTTATTTAATGCCGACAACATTTTTAGGATAGATTCATATGAATAGAATATGTATTCTTTGGTTTAGATTGGTGTGGTTTATTTTGTTTTACGGCATATCAACCTCAATGGGTTATTTAATGCCGACAACATTTTTAGGATAGATTCGTATGAATAGAATATGTATTCTTTGGTTTAGACTGGTTTGGTTTATTTTGTTTAACGGCATATCAACCTCAATGGGTTATTTAATGCCGACAACATTTTTAGGAGATATTCGTATGAATAGAATATGTACTCTTTTTTTTTTAGATTGGTTTGGTTTATTTTGTTTTACGCCATATCAACCTCAATGGGTTATTTAATGCCGACAACATTTTTAGGATAGATTCGTATGAATAGACTATGTATTCTTTGGTTCAGATTGGTTTGGTTTATTTTGTTTTACGGCATATCAACCTCAAATGTTTATTTAATACTGACTACATTTTTAGGATAGATTCGTATGAATAGAATATGTATTCTTTTGTTTAGATTGGTTTGGTTTATTTTGTTTTACGGCATATCAACCTCAATGGGTTATCTAATGCCGACAACATTTTTAGGATAGATTCGTATGAATAGAATATGTATTCTTTTGTTTAGATTGGTTTGGTTTATTTTGTTTTACGGCATATCAACCTCTATGGTTGATTTAATACTGACTACATTTTTAGGATAGATTCGTATGAATAGAATATGTATTCTTTGGTTTAGATTGGTTTGGTTTATTTTGTTTTACGGCATATCAACCTCAATGGTTTATTTAATACTGACTACATTTTTAGGATAGTTTCGTATGAATAGAATATCTATTCTTTTTTTTTTTTTTAGATTGGTTTGGTTTATTTCGTTTTCCGGCATATCAACCTCAATCGGTTATTTAATGCGGACAACATTTTTAGGATAGATTCGTCTGAATAGAATATGTATTCTTTTGTTTAGATTGGTTTGGTTTATTTTGTTTTACGGCATATCAACTTCACTGGTTTATTTAATACTGACTACATTTTTAGGATAGATTCGTATGAATAGAATATGTATTCTTTTGTTTAGATTGGTTTGGTTTATTTTGTTTTACGGCATATCAACCTGAATGGTTTACTTAATACTGACTACATTTTTAGGATAGATTCGTATGAATAGAATATGTATTCTTTGGTTTAGATTGGTTTGGTTTATTTTGTTTTACGGCATATCAACTTCAATGGTTTATTTAATACTGACTACATTTTTAGGATAGTTTCGTATGAATAGAATATGTATACTTTTGTTTAGATTGGTTTGGTTTATTTTGTTTTACGGCATATCAACCTGAATGGTTTACTTAATACTGACTACATTTTTAGGATAGATTCGTATGAATAGAATATGTATTCTTTGGTTTAGATTGGTTTGGTTTATTTCGTTTTACGGCATATCAACCTCAATCGGTCATTTAATGCGGACAACATTTTTAGGATAGATTCGTATGAATAGAATATGTATTCTTTGGTTTAGATTGGTTTTGGTTAACTTTCTTTTTCGGCATTTCAACCTCAATGGGTTATATAATGCCGACAACATTTGTGGGATAGATTCGTTTGAATAGAATATGTATTCTTTGGTTTAGATTGGTTAGGTTTATTTTGTTTCACGGCATATCAAACTCAATGGGTTATTTAATGCCGACAACATTTTTAGGATAGATTCGTGGGAATAGAATATGTATTCTTTGGTTTAGATTGGTTTGGTTTATTTTGTTTTACGGCATATCAACCTGAATGGTTTACTTAATACTGACTACATTTTTAGGATAGATTCGTATGAATAGAATATGTATTCTTTGGTTTAGATTGGTTTGGTTTATTTCGTTTTCCGGCATATCAACCTCAATCGGTTATTTAATGCGGACAACATTTTTAGGATAGATTCGTATGAATAGAATATGTATTCTTTGGTTTAGATTGGTTTGGTTTATTTCGTTTTCCGGCATATCAACCTCAATCGGGTATTTAATGCGGACAACATTTTTAGGATAGATTCGTATGAATAGAATATGTATTCTTTGGTTTAGATTGGTTTGGTTTATTTTGTTTTACGGCATATCAACCTCAATGGTTCATTTAATACTGACTACATTTTTAGGATAGATTCGTATGAATAGAATATGTATTCTTTGGTTTAGATTGGTTTGGTTTATTTTGTTTTACGGCATATCAACTTCAATGGTTTATTTAATACTGACTACATTTTTAGGATAGATTCGTATGAATAGAATATGTATACTTTTGTTTAGATTGGTTTGGTTTATTTTGTTTTACGGCATATCAACCTGAATGGTTTACTTAATACTGACTACATTTTTAGGATAGATTCGTATGAATAGAATATGTATTCTTTGGTTTAGATTGGTTTGGTTTATTTCGTTTTCCGGCATATCAACCTCAATCGGTTATTTAATGCGGACAACATTTTTAGGATAGATTCGTATGAATAGAATATGTATTCTTTGGTTTAGATTGGTTTGGTTTCTTTTGTCTTACGGCATATCAACCTCAATGTTTTATTTAATACTGACTACATTTTTAGGATAGATTCGTATGAATAGAATTTGTACTCTTTTTTTTTTTAGATTGGTTTGGTTTATTTCGTTTTACGGCATATCAACCTCAATGGGTTATTTAATGTCGATATCATTTTTAGGATAGATTCGTATGAATAGAATATGTATTTTTTTGTTTAGATTGCTTTGGTTTATTTCGTTTTTCGGCATATCAACCTCAATGGTTTATTTAATACTGACTACATTTTTAGGATAGATTCGTATGAATAGAATATGTGCTGTTTTTTTTTAGATTGATTTGGTTTATTTCGTTTTTTGGCATATCAACCTCAATGGGTTATTTAATGCCGACAACATTTTTAGGATAGATTCGTGTGAGTAGATTATGTATTCTTTGCTTTAGATTTGACTGAATCTTAAGATCTCAAAATCTAAGTGTCTAATATTTTTGACACTTTCATAGTCATTTTTACATATGTCATAATATAGATATTATAGACTCCAAACAAATCTTACATTTCATTTCAGAATAATTCTGTCTTAAGCCAATAAATCGATAATTGCATTGATTTCTTTATAGACATTTTTAAAATTTAACATTGGTGTATTTTTGCAATCACAAACTGTATTTATCAATAACAAGTTCTTTAGAGAAGAAACTGTCAAATATGGAAATTTTAACCACCCGTTATCATCCTCAGCTCCTCTACGCTTGAAAATGGGAGATTTGAAGGGGACGGTAGGAGTGGAATAGCCTCTGACCTCTCTTTATCTAAATCCGGTCCTGCCGCTTGTGAATCCAAATTATCTCTGTAACTCCAACTATGGATTTGCACGTCCGAATGAATTCGACCCCTGCTACGCTTGGTCAACTTTCGTTCAGATGCGGCTCAACCGGCCGAGTGAATGCCGCAACACACATACAATTGCATTTAATAACTGTACTTCAGCGTTGTGCAACATTTCGCAACATTGTCTCGATAGATCAATTCAGCTGAGTAGCAATTTCGATCCTCACTGGGTGTTCCATATTTTCGGCCTTGTGCCATATCTAATCTCCGCTTGGTAAATTGCCATCGCTGCGATCAAAATGCAGTATCTGTTCTCTCTTGGGATGAATACATACCTCTGTAGATTCCAGCTGAGTTGAAACTCCAACTATGGATTTGCACGTCCGAATGAATTCGACCCCTGCTACTCTTCGTCAACTTTCGTTCAGATGCGGCTCAACCGGCCGAGTGAATGCCGCAACACACACACAGCTGCTATATTTATCAGCTAGATCTCATAATATCCGAAATTACTCGTAGCCATGTTTCTTCTCTCCCGCGTCTCGCTTGTGATACTCTCTTCCTACTTCTTGCTCTCCAGGCAATTACATTTAATAACTGTACTTCAGCCTGGTGTAACAGTTAGCAACCTTGTCTCGATGGCTTTTCCCTATTGTCGGGCTTGTGCCATTTCTAATCTCCGCTTGATAAGTCCCCAGCACTTGGATCAAAATGCAGTATCTGCTCGATCTTGTGATGAATACATACCTCTGGAGCGATATTGTACTATAAACAGGTATATTGTTCGGAGTTACTTTTATTCTGTCTAAATGAAGATAGACAACACCGCCTTCTTTTTATTTTTTATTTTGTTATTGTGTATCAAATATTGATTATGATAGGGCGCTGAAATTTCTCGGACCTACACACTTCACCAAAACAAAAAACTAAATAACGCTGATTTAGGAGAAGTGGGTTAAGTTTAGTCCGACAGCTATTTAACATTCGTCACAGATACAGCTTTATTTTTCAAAGTCAGTCACACACACACACACACACACACACACACACACACACAAACACACACACACACATATATATATATATATATATATATATATATATATATATACATATATATATATATATATATATTAGATTGGTGCAAAAATAATGACGTAATAATGTCGTTTTTTGACGTATTTTTAACGTCAAAAAACGACATTATTACTTCATTATTTTTGCACCAACCTTATATATATATATATATATATATATATATATATATATATATATATATATATATATATATATACAGTTAAATTCCCAGATCGATTTTGTTGACAAGACAGATTGGTATAAAATGACATTTTATACCAATCTGTCTTGTCCACAGAATTGATCTGGGAATTTAACTATAGTGTCGACACGGAAAAAAAAAATCCCTTACTATAAAGGTAATTTACATTAACCAGAAAAAAAGGCTTAGATAGAAGTGTCCATCTTTTTTCAATTTTGATTTTTTAATGTAACTATAACAACAAAAACATTTCGATTTCATTTTTGCCTTGAAAAAATCGAAAGACGAAACGCGTCGGCAAAATCTAAGATTTTTTTTCCAATTGTCATTTTATACCATATATATATATATATATATATATATATATATATATATATATATATATATATATATTCTAGATAACTAAATTACAATTCAGTAAAGTTTGTATTGCTTGAAAATTGAGGGAGTTTTTAGTTTAAAATTTGTGTTGAAATCGATTTTTCGTTTTCGCGGTTTTTCGCTAAACGCAGTGGCGTAGAAATAAAAATGAGGTATCGCTGAGCTCATCATGATGTAAGTAACCTACATAACGAGCTTGAACGAAATCGAAGGAAAAAGTTGAATTTATCGATATTTGATCGACTTTATCGATTTTTTACGCTAAGAACCTATCTATTGTACATTGTTTGTGCCAAGTATTGGTCAAAATCGGTTGGATGGATCTAGACTTGAAAGGTATCACACAGACAGACGGACAGACAGACATCCTCTGTTTTATATATATATATATATATATATATGGCATAATATTGAACCATCTTTCTCAGTAACAGGCCTAGGAGTTGATTCAGTATAATCATTTCACTGCATTTCATTGGGAAACGTGTAATCAAGAAGGCACAAAGAGATACTCACCTGGGTGGTTAGCATTAGCCATACTGATAGAAGGCAAAAATACTTATTGTACTGCAGTAGTGTGTCCTGGGTAAAAGGGAGCCTAACCCTCTTCAGTCTTGTTTGAATTCGAAGATTTCCTTCTCCTAGATTGTTTCCAAGCAAGGCTATAGTTCCCAGTGTTTTGTTATTTACTCGAGTTTGTACGAAAAGTGGAGAAAATTATTGTTAAACATAGCAGAGAGTGAATTAACGGCATCGCTAAACCCTTATTGAAGGTTTCAAGACACTCTGTCGGAGCTATTGTACTTGATGACCTTCGATACAAATCTGATGTGATTAACAGGGGCCAATTCATGTTGGCAAAGAGAAGAGATAAAAGATAACTGTCTAAAGTACGTAAAAGGCTTGTTGAGTAAGAATTAATTACAAGAATACACCAAAAATTATGACGACAAGAAAGTGCTTTATCACCGGTTTTATTTATTTTTACAGCGAAATATTTCCAAAATAATCGGAAGAGCAACCAGGATTTTCAGGGTTGCTCACCTTTTCCAGGATATTTCTTTCAATAGCTCTGGCATTTTTCTTCGTCTTAGGTATGACGATAAACTACATCTGGCAGCAAGGTCTATAATGAGGAGATTAGAGGTTTTGAGGGGCATGGAAGCACCTCTTAATGACTGTTGTTCTCAGGTTCACTCTGACCCGGGTCGGCAGGACCTGTTAGGGTCCAAGCTATGGGTAAATAGTGAAACTTCCCCACTAAACAAAAATCACCAGTACATTTTTATAATAAAATAACCAACAATACATTAAACATGAAAATTATCAACAATACATTTTATCATCTACAAAACACATATCTGTTGTAGCATACATACGGACTATAATAGGTATGGCCCCATTCATATAAATACAATAGTAAATAATGTATTTTGGTTCGCAGTTGGAGATTCGTCTTTATCTTTGCTGGTCAAACTCTTTATCTCCAAGCAGATATCATCCCTAAACAAGGCTCTGTCGAAGGGCAGAGTTTCGTCTCAAGAAACAGCTGCACAACCCGTTTTATACGGTGTGTACGGCGAATTTTTGGCCGAGCATAGGGGCTCGGATACCCCACGTTAAATTCCGCCCTGTGCCACATATGACCGCGTTGTGTGGTCGGTAGATATCCTGCAGTTAGAGATTCGTCTCCAGCTGCGCTGGTCAAACTATCTGCCCGTAGGCAGAGAGTTTGATCCTGCAGTTAGAGATTCGTCTCCAGCTGTGCTGGTCAAACTCTCTGCCTACGGGCAGAGAGGATCCCCAGATGAGGCTATGTCGAAGCGTAGAGTCTCTTCTCGGGAAACAGCTACCCGTCTTATATACGGAGTTTACTGTGAATTTAAATTCGGCCTTGTGCCACATCTGACCGCGTGGGGCGGTTGGTAGATATTCTGCTGTGCAAGATTCGTCTCCAGCTGTGCTCGTCAAACTCCCTGCTTCCGGGTAGTGAGGATCCCCAGACGACGCTATGTCTAAGGGCAGAGTTTCGTCTCGGGAAACAGCTACACAACCTTGTTTTATACGGAGTCTACGGGGACTTTTTGGCAGAGCCTAGGGGCTCGAATACGCTACATTAAATTCGGCCTTGTGCCACATCTGACCGTGTGTGGTGGTTGGTAAATATACTGCAGTTGGAGATTCGTCTCCAGCTTTGCTGGTCAAACTCTCTGACTCAGGGAAGAGAGGATCCTCAGACGAGGCTCTGTTGAAAGGGAAACAGCTACCCGAGCCCGTTTTATACGGCGTCGACAGAGACTTTTTGGCCTAGCCTACGGGTTCGGATACCCCACATTAAATTCGGCCTTCTGCCACATCTGACCGAGTGGGGTGGTTGGTAGGTATCCTAGAGTTGGAGATTCATCACCTGCTGTGCTGTTCAAACTCTCTGCCTCCGGGCAGAGAGGATCCACAGATGATGCTATGTCAAAATTTTGGCTGAGCTTACGGGCTCGGATACCTCACGTTAAATTCGGCCTTGTGGCGCATCTGACCGAGTGAGGCGGCTGGTAGATATCTTACAGTTGTAGATTGATTGTTGAATTCACATGACTCACTTCTAGCAGTTTACTACTTCTACGCGTCGCTGGTGAATCTTATATGTGTTGTTCTTGTCATAAGTATTAGCGTTCAATACTAACATTTGTGTGATTATTCTATGCTGTAACCTTCCCTAAGAGAAGTCTGCAAGTCTGCGCAGTTCTGCCAAAAAGACGTCGACCGTCTCCTCTGGCTGAAGGCGACATGCTGTAAACTGCTTCCACGCGGAGAAGGTGTCTAAGGCGAAGGCCGTGTATAACGCTTTCTTAACGAAGGTGAAGTCTGCGCGCTTCTCCTCACTCAATTGCTGGTACACAGCATATGCGCCACTTGACAAACGCATCTGGATAACACTCAATTTGCTTCCCACCGCTCAACTGACATATTAGTTCCGCCTTCTCCAAGCATTCCACTACCGACTTGTCCAGAATCGCTTCCGTCGAACAGTGGGTCGAAGGCCATAATGCCAAAATAGCTTGTGAGAAAAAAAAATTAGAAAATTAGAAAAAAAAAAGTCCTTGTTGCGAACCTGAAACGAACGCACGACTCCTCTGAACGAACGCTTTACGATAGCAAACGAGCAAACGGCACCCACGACTGCTGCTGACAAACGGACGACCGACCGCAACGGCTTTTGCCCCCCCCCTAGAAAAAACCCCAAACGACTCGCGCGTCTTATTCTTGTAGTCCTCGGTCGAGTCCATTATGGTACTCCAAGGTGCGCCCGGCAAAAACACACACACGCAGTTCGAGGACGTTTTCGCGCATGCTCGTTACAGGTTACAACACTATCTGTGAAACCTACCTTTACCCTGAACCCTAAAAGTTGCATTGCCGTTTGGTGTTAAATCGAAGTCTTGATCTTTGTTTCTGATCAACGGTGGCCTTAATAATTAAAAGCAATAAAAAATAAGATGAAAACATACGAATCAAAAATTACTAATACGTTTTTACACTTACTTTGCTCGCGTGGAAAGAGAGGAAAAGACACTACTTGGTTTTAGTGAGAAAATGAAAGAAAGAAAGGAAGAAAGAAGGAACGAACGAACGAAGAAAGGAAGATAGAAATGGAAGAAAGAATCAGATTAAGCTGAGAAGAACAGATACTACACTTTGATCTTAATGAAAAGGCCAAGATGAAAGAAAGAAGGGAAGATAGAAGTGGAAGAGAATCAGATTAAGCTGATAAGAACCGATACTACACTTTGATCTCAACCAAAGGAAACCATGGTGACCGCGATAAAAGTACCATTGTTCAAACACACAGTATCGATCGGCGGAAACTGACCAAGGCAATTGCCAAAAAGCCAGGTACCATAAATTAACATCGTTTGCTGAATTATGTTTAAATTCTTATTAAATGAAACGTTCCTTAGATTGAGATTTCGCTAGAAACAAAGAAGATAAAATAGAAGAGTTTAACGTCTCCTGCCAATATATCTTAAATTGTGGACGGTCCCGTTTTGATTGCGTAAAAAACAAAAAATATACGCTACTTGGTTTCAGTGAGAAAGTGGATGAATGGATAAAAGAAAGAAAAAAAAAATAAAAGGAAGAAGGAAAGATGGAAATGTTTAACATCTCCAGACAATACCTCATAAAAATGGACTATTCCGTTTTGATCTCGTGGAAAAGGAGGAAATGACACTACTTGGTTTCACTGAAAAAATGAAAGAAAGAAACAAAGTAAAAAGGTAAAAATGTTTAACGGGTGTTTCAGGGAAATAGAAAAAATTGTCAATTTATAATCTTTTCATTTGTACCCCCTTACTTCTGAAAGTAACGACCAGCATTCATATTTATAATTGCTATTGCAATTTTTTGTTAAAGCTGTTAAGCTCGAATATTTAACGATGTGATAGGAATTTCTGTGGATATTTTATTGTAGAACTCGTCATGAGCTGATTCAATCATTAACAAGTAAGATTCATCAGAATATTGAAATAATATAGCTGCAAAATTTAACACTAGTAAAAATGAATAAATTATCAATGACATCTTACCCTCCTGTTGGACAAACAATATTTAATGGAATATGAAGTGAAAAGACATATCAAAAACGCTACTTGGTTTCAGTGAGAAAATAATAAAAAAGAGAAGATAGAAATGTTTAACGGCTGTTTCAGCGAAATGGAAAAAGTTGTCAATTTTAAACCTTTTCATTTGTACCCCCTTACTTCTTAAAATAACGACCAGCATTTACATTTGTGATTGTTATTGCAATATTTTGTTCTAGTTGTTAAGCTCAAATATTTAACGAAGTGATAGGGTAATTTCTACGGATATTTTGTCGGAGAACTTGCTATGAGTTTATTCAGTTATTGACTTCAAATTCATCAGAAAATTCAAATAGGAAAACCGTGAAATTTTCATGGGTTTAATCTACTTATTATTATTATTATTATTATTATTATTATTATTATTATTATTATTATTTACTAAACTGACTAATCCAGAAGTCATCTGTATGTCCTGGATATAAATTTTCAAAAGTCTTTTCGTCTCGCGTTCGGTAGCGAGTGGGCTAAAGATGATGGATTCGTTGAATCTCATATTCAAATTGATATTAACAAATGAAAAAAAAGTCAATTTAAAAACAGAAAAAAAAACAAAACTGAATACGTTTCCAATGAGGCCATGGCCAGACCGTCACCCCACTCAGATCAACCATATTTTCTGACTACTGCTGTGAAGGCGTGGCAGATCTCTACAGTCGACTCGAACATCTGCCTGAGAGAAGGATATTTCGAATAGAAAACTTATAATCTCGGGACCTTAATATCATCGTCCGACCTTCCGATGGCACAAGGGCCACTGGTTTATAGCTGCAATGACACAGTCACAACTTAAAATCCGGACTCGCGCAGACCCGACGCCTATGCCACGTGTCGACTGTTTCCAATGTGGGAGGAGCGGCAACAGTCGTTAAAAAAAAAATCACTGCCGAAACCCTTTCGCGAATCGTAGCTGTTACTTATTATTATTATTATTTCTTTTTATTTTCTCACTATTCTTAGTCAATATGCCCACACGTGTGACATAGTCACAATATGATGTGTGATTAAAAATGTTGGCTCAAAATAGTATTTGGTGATCACAGTCGTTGTCTGTAATCAGCTGACTCCTTTGTTTCTAATTTAGTTTCTACGGCTGTCGTCAGTACACCAAAGCCGTACTATCTCTCTCTCACTCTTTCTCTCGTACGAAGTTTTTTTTTTAGTATTAAAAAAAACTCAGTGCATATGGTATGTACTGGCCACTTTTATTGTGACCAGTAAGGACATTTTTCCGACTACTTTTCAGTGACAGAGAAGGAAACATGAGTGAGAGTGACTTCCAAATTCTAGTAGATGCAGACATATGATTTTCCTATGAGACAAAATTTCTAACTAAAAAGATTTGGAGAGAAAGATCCATTTTTTTTTTCTTTTTTTCAACAGGGAAATCTCGCCTTCTTGCTAACTACCGATTCGTCAATTTACGAGGCAGTGAAAAGGTGCCGCCATTTCCTTTTTTTTTTTTTTTTTTTCATTTTGGGCAGGAATTGTGACCCTCAACTGCTGGCTGGTCCTATCAATTATTTTTTTCTTACATTCTAATCATTTAAGTACCTTGATTTCTCATTTTACACACACAGTGTTACAGACGCGCGCGTGCACACACCCACACACACACCCTCACACACTTTGATTACTTGTTAGGATAGAACATTATTGTTATTTATCTAAGACAAGTCTTAAGAGGCGCTGAAGTTAGAAGTTTAATGAATGAGGTTTTTGAATTAATATAACTTGAAATGGTTAAGATTGTACTGATCGCGGGAGTATTCACTATGTGGCCTGTTACAGGTTAACGCGAATAAGGTGCTCCGTTGAAACACCGGTTCTCGCAAGATCACCGTAGTTAAGCAACGTCGACCCTACCGATAATGGTGGCCGCTTGGTTATAACAGGTACTGTAAGGTCGGAATGGGTAACGGCACGCAACTGGAATTCGGAGAGCCGAGTTCCAATTCCAGTCGGGTTATTTTACGCTTTCTATTCTGTACATAAAGTACGCATAATCTGTCCAAATCTTCTATATATCCGAGCACTTCCGTCTATTCTATTACCCATTTTCAAGGATTTTTTTATTTTTTTTTTACTTTTTAAATATTAACTGAATGTGTAAATTTTGCTTTATGTATCTGGCGTGATTTTTTCTTTATGTATCTGGAGCGACACGAATGTTTTGTTTATTTTATTATGAGTATTTTCCAAACACGGTCAGCACATTGTGGCCGTGTTTATAGTTGATGTTGAGTGTTGGCTTTTTTCTTTTTCATTATTCACGCTTCCATTATTTTTAGACAT
Source organism: Acanthosepion lycidas (assembly GCA_963932145.1). NCBI lineage: Eukaryota > Metazoa > Mollusca > Cephalopoda > Sepiida > Sepiidae > Acanthosepion > Acanthosepion lycidas. Next base: position 19,404,523 of record OZ010599.1, read on the forward strand.
TTTTCATGTGGACGAGGCTATTCTATTTGTATTTTCTACAAGTATGTTGCGGATATATATATCTTATTTTTTCCCGAGTACATTCGAATGATACTCTATTCATTGTCAAGGATTGTTCTGTAGGTAGTATATATATATATATATATATATATATATATATATATATATGGGATTAATACCGTTATAAAATTCATCACGTAACTGATTGATGTCATATTCAGCACCACGCCTCCAGAATTTCGTAGACAAACCTTTTTGTAATCGTTGGGTCCACTCGTCAGGAGATCTCAGCAATTAGCTGCCGATTTTCGAATTTTCTTTATTCTTATATTAAGCTGAATATTATGAAATAATTTATGCGCTTTTTATTAGTGTAACATTAATTTTTTCTTCTTTGTGTCTGTATATTCCTTTTCTGTGTGTACACGGGTGTATATGTGGGTACGCGTGTACGTGTGCGTATGTTTGTATGTGTAGCATGTAGTAGTTATTTTTCTTTTTCTATCATATTATTGTTGTCTTATGTACTTCCTCCCTATTTATTTTCCTTCTTTCCCTCGTTTCGGCTGTGTGTGTGTGTGTGTGTGTGTGTGTGTGTGTGGTATTAGGAATGTTATACATGGAGAAATAGATACTGGCTCGGATTGAGGAATCAGGGAGCCGAGTTCGAATTCCAGTCAAATCTATTACCTACACTTACTTGCTAATACCCTTGGGAAAGGTATGAATCCTCTTCTTGACTCTCGGCTATGGGTAAATAGCAGGACAGACTGGGTTCTATAGCCTTGAATGGCATCTGGTCTACCGTAGAAAGAAATGACAACCTACTGCAGGAAAAATGCCTGCCTCGTCAGTCATGTATTGAAAGATAGATGGTCGCCTAAGGGTTTATCCCGTATGGCATATAATTGACTGGCTCTTGGGAAATGTATGAATCCTCTTCTTCACCCCCCCCCAGCTATGGGTAAATAGCAGTACAGACCGGGTTCTGTAGCCTTGGATGGCAACTGGTCTACCGCAGAAAGAAATGGCTGCCTAATGCGGAAAAAAATCTGCCTCGTTATTCATGTATCGTCAGATACATGATCGCCTAAGCGTGTATCACGCATGGCATAGAACTGACTCACTGTGTGTGTTATTATATATTAGATTGGTGCAAAAATAATGACGTAATAATGTCGTTTTCTGACGTATTTTTTAACGTCAAAAAACGACATTGTTACGTCATTATTTTTGCACCAACCTAATACTTCAGACGTTAGACACATCCCTTTTTTTTTATTTATTTTATAAATATTTATTTACGTCTATTTCAAACACGAGTATACACTAAGATATCTTTTGAATTAATAAGAATGACAGATTATAAATAGATGTGCACGCGTCAGGTATTTGAGAACAATTTTATTCGGTTGGTGCAAAAATAATGACGTAATAATGTCGATTTTTTTGAGGTAATTTTTACATCAAAAAACGACATTATTACGTCATTATTTTTGAACCAACCAAATAATATGAGGCAATCATATTATCCAACAAAAGAAACAACATATATATTTTTAAAGAATTTAGTTCACATATTTTTGCATACATACGTAAAATATAAGTCTTTTTTTTCTCGATATAATCCGATGCGTCTTTTCAATCAGTTACAAGCATTGGTTAGGTTTTCTTTATTAATGCTGGGCATAACGTCCCCGATAGAAACATTCTATGGACATGCTTACTTAGTCTCCCTTTCAAAGATGCCTCAGTCGCAACAGTCTATAGTATCTGAATCAGCAAAGCTTCATTTTATGTGCCGTGTTCCTTCAGGACGTTGGCGATCATGGCTCTCCTTTTCCCCCTATCCTTTGTAGCTTTCAATAAGTTTTAGACACTTTGTTACTTCCCCAGGCCCTCTTCTGTCATCCATTTGCTTAAGCCCGCTAGGTATATCACGCGTTGTTTCCCTTGCCTCGCTTTCCCTCTGTTCGACCTGTGAGTATCAGATTCTCCAGGCCTTCCTTCTCATTACGTTTCCCAGAAATTTCATCTGCTCCTTCCTGATGTTAAGTATAAGCTTCCTTCTTGCTTGCATCCGTTTCAAAAATCATATTTACGAAGGTCAGCATAAGACGGTATAAAATACATTCAGGAACATTTTGTCACACCAGTTCTCCCCGTGAAAGAAGCCTATCTTTTCTTTTACTGCATGCTCACCCAATAAAAGTCCCAAGAGTCACTCAAGGTAGAGGGTTACCGAGTCAGGAGTAAGTAAGAAATTAGGAGGATGATTGACCCTGGTCCTAAATAAACCAAGATTTTAGTTGTCAGGAAAGCATTCCCTCGGGAGTTTGTACGTGTTTTTTCATGAGTTTAAGCTACATCATAATGCTTCTCAAACTGTAGCCAAAATTAACAGAGTATGAGATGAACGATTTACTTGTGATCGGAGAGTAAGTAACTGGTTTCTGAAGCCATGATAGTAGGAACCTTGAAGCTGATATCGCAACTGATCTAACTCTAACAGCTCAAACTCCTGGGTATGACGATAAAATACATCCGGCAGCAAGGCTTCTGGGAGATTGGAGGTTTTGAGGAGAGCGGAATGACTTCTTAATTGCCGTTATTCCCAGATCCACCCTGACTCGGGGTGGTAGCACCTGTTAAGATCCCAGCTAAGGGCAAATAACGCGGACACGCCATGCCACATTCACACATCCAAATTACCCCATTCAAAGTATAAGTAGAATGTTCCACAAAAGCAGATTTTAGCCACGAATTGCCACGTTCTGGAAAGTATTCCTGCGTGGGTGCTTTCTTAAATTCTTTATTTCTTCAGGTCAAGGATCAATAATTATCTGCCCTCATACATCTTATCATGTTCATGTCCGTATATATCTCACACGTCATTCATGATTGCCATTTTTAATGTAACTCTCTACCGTGAATATTGCTCGAACCATGAATTGGATAAAATTTCGTATAAAAATGATTTAGGGAGTTAGGCGGGGGAGGTCTTGCTAATTTTCGGCTTATTTAGTTCATTCAGCCCTTCATTTATAGTTCCGGTTTCACGTCATACGAATTCTCCAAACGTTAAAATTGCTTTTCAATAGTTTTGGACGAGATTAAGGAGAACGTGATAATTGATTGATACGATTTCAGCAAGTTATCAACCATTTGATGGTTATTTCAGGCCAGAAAATATTTTTAGATACTAATAATTTTAGGGCAGATAATAATGGTTCACTGACACTAATTCGACTATTGATTGTTTGATTCGTTTTCTACGGCTTATCAACCCTTTGCAGGTTATTTAAAGCCAGAAAATATTTGCAGATTGGAAGAATTTTTAGGCGAGATAATAATGGTTCACTGACACAAATTCGACTATTGATTGATTGATTCGTTTTCTACGGTTTATCAACCGTTTGCAGGTTATTTAAAGCCAGAAAATATTTGCAGATTAGAAGAAATTTTAGGGCAGATAATAATGGTTCACTGACACAAATTCGACTATTGATTGATTGATTCGTTTTCTACGGCTTATCAACCGTTTGCAGGTTATTTAAAGCCAGAAAATATTTGTACGAATTTTTAGGGCAGCTAATAATGGTTCACTGACACAAATTTGACTATTCATTGATTGATTGATACATTTTCTACAGCTTATCAACCGTTTGCAGGTTATTTAAATGTGACACCATTTAGGGGCGCAAAAAGAAGGAAAGGAAAAAGAGAAGGAAAAGAGGGAGGAAGAGAGGCTAGGCTTAACTTATATGATAACGAGAGGCCACCCACGAGAAATGACATTCGAAAATGTTATTTTGATAATGGAAGACACTGGTGAGGGTTCTGTCGGCCATTGTCTTGGGACTGGCTGGCAGGGTCCAGGTTGATACATTGTTTTGTTTAGATAGATAAAAAATTAACTGTATCTTTGTGGCAGGCGGATCGTCGGGGGTGTTGGGGTTCCCTGCGAGGAAATTTTAAAGATAAAGTCACCTACGAGAAGAGACATTTGAAAATGTTATTTTGATAAATGAAGAATGGGGAAAATTCTTATGGCCATTGTCAAAAAGCTAATTGACAAACACCAGGTGAATACAGATTTTTAAATAGATAAAGGTTTACTTGTGTCATGATGGCAAACAATTTAATAGGTCATCTGTTGACCACACACAAAGAGAGTCATCTCTAGGTTGGGTCTTTGTCGATGGGAGGTGTCATTGAGAGAAAACACATCTGGGCTGTGTTGGAATTTGAATATGACAGCGAAACAATATTTCGTTGGCGCCGAAGAATGAGTGTGTCTGGTTGACTAGCCTCTTGGTGCTGGCGAAAATCTGATTGAAGAATTCCATATGCCGTGACGTTAGGATAAGAATTGAGATTATCACTCTACGGGTCGTATTGTACTCTTGGCGGCCAGAGAAGAAGAGAGAAACAAAAGAAAGAAAAGGAAAAGAAAAAGATAATTTTTTTCTTTGAACAAAATATATATTTTTTTAAGAACAAGGCTAGTCTAGTCACGCCCACACTGTTGATCGACCATTGGTTGAACGCTAACCAGCCAGGCGGAGGTGATCATGTGACGCAAGGAGGCAGCCGCAGAGAGTTTAAGTATGAGGGATTACTACGAAGAAGCGGGGAGGACCGTTGACGCCACTCTGGGGCAAAGGGGAGGTGTCCATATGAAAATAAGAGAAGGTGGGAGTAAGAGAAGACTTCCAAAAATGGAAATAATGAATTTTTCCTGACCGAAAAAAAAGGGGCTTATGGATTTAGACTTATCAAGGAACCTCAAACCCCGACGAGCCCACCCCCGGTTTTGAATCGGCGTCCATATAAGCAAATTCGCAGCGAGCAAAAATCAGTTTAGTTTAGTTTAGTTTTGAGTTAGTTCTCAGTTGAGTTCGAGTGAGTTCCAGTTGAGAGCTCTGAAGCCCCGCTACTAAGAAGCTGACCAAGATTCGCGCAACTTCCGAACTCATCTTCTAACCAAGAACAATTTATTTTTTGAAGAACGACTCACACCACCAAAATAAGCTTTGTGAATTTCGCCTGAAGACACACCAAGAATCAGTTTCTTAAAGGACAGACAGCTTAGATGTTAAGACTCGCCTAAAAACCACGTGTCACAATCCATATAGCGGGTCGGGAGATAGACGCAGTCCTATGTATCCAGCAACCAGATATAAAGTATTGTTATCCTTTTTTTGATACCATTTTCGACTTATTATTTTCTTTTCTTTTGCCCTTACTTGTGCGATACCGCCCTCATTCGAACTCAAGCTTGCAGTACGGCCCCAACGCTGATTGATTTCGTCTGCCTAAGATCAATTCACAACGTGGGTAGGCAGACTGGAGATCAAAGTAGTTACTTCGGTAACCAGACGTTGGAAGCGAGTTTGGAACGACGAGGCTGATATCGAATCTAACCAGATTCCATCCGAATCACTTAATGGTTAGATCATCACAATTGGCGCCGCGACCAGGATAAGACCCGGGATAGGCTGACGTCACAATTTGACGTAACGGTTGGATGCCACCTAAACCCAGAGAATATTTGCAGATTGTAAGAATATTTAGGGCAGATAATAATGGTTCACTGACACAAGTTCGTTTATTGATTGATTAATTCGTTTTCTACGGCTTATCAACCCTTTGCAGGTTATTTAAAGCCAGAAAATATTTGCAGAATGTAAGAATTTTAAGGGCAGCTAATAATTGTTCACTGACACAAATTCGACTATTAATTGATTGATACGTTTTCTACAACTTATCAAGCCTTTGCAGGTTATTTAAAGCCAGAAAATATTTTTACATTATAAGACATTTTAGTGCAGCTAGTAATTGTTCACTGACACAAATTCGACTATTGATTGATTGACTCGTTTTCTACGGCTTATCAACCCATTGTAGGTTATTTAAAGCCAGAAAATATTTGCAGATTGTAAGACATTTTAGGGCAGCTAATAATGTTTCACTGACACAAATTCGACTATTGATTGATTGATTCGTTTTGTACGGCTTATCAACCCTTTGTAGGTTATTTTAAGCGAGAAAATATTTGCAGATTGTAAGAAATTTTAGGGCAGATTATAATGGTTCACTGACACAAATTCGACTATTGATTGATTGATTCGTTTTCTACGGCTTATCAACCCTTTATAGGTTATTTAAAGGCAGAAAATATTTGCAGATTGTAAGAAATTTTAGGGCAGATAATAATGGTTCACTGACACAAATTCGACTATTAATTGATTGATTCGTTTTCTACGGCTTATCAACTCTTTGCAGGTTATTTAAAGCCAGAAAATATTTGCAGATTGTACGAATTTTTAGGGCAGATAATAATGGTTCACTGACACTAATTCGACTATTGATTCACTGATTCGTTTTCTACGGCTTATCAATTCTTTGTAGGTTATTTAAAGCCAGAAAATATTTGCAGATTGTAAGAAATTTTAGGGCAGATAATAATGGTTCACTGACACAAATTCGACTATTGATTGATTGATTCGTTTTCTACGGCTTATCAACCCTTTGCAGGTTATTTAAAGCCAGAAAATATTTGCAGATTGTTAGAATTTATTTGAGGTGGATATAAATGATTTAGTGATAGAAGATTTACTAAATAATACGTAACTGGGGTGGTGTGGAGAAGTGCATCTATATATTTACCAATGGCTTTTGACTGTGACTGAATATATTGGACCCAACAGGAATTGGAAATCGACTCTCCGATTCATAATTACGTCTCGTTATGTATTACACCACTCGTACATCCATTCTTAGCGCACATTGTTAGTGGTCACCCATTTCGGTACTGACGAGGCTCACCGTTGCTTAATTTGAAAAAGAACATTTTTAAAGGAAATAAAGTGTTGTTACTCAGGTTTCAAGGCAAGAGCTGAACATTCCCCGGGCAGTGTAGAAAATTATTAGAAGGTATTCGTTGCAACCCCATTAGTTCGTAATAAATAATATGTTTTGGGTGGTTCACACGTGTGTGTTTGAGTTATCAGGCTGTTTGTTGCCTGAAAACGAGGCTGGCATCGCCACTGGCGTAGGAAGTTGTTCGTCGACGTCAATTTGAGATTCCCGAAGGTTATACTGACATTTGGTTGAAAGTTTATTTCGCTCACGAAGGACAAGAAAAGCCATCGAAAGCGGATGTGAAAAGGCAAACTAGAAAAGCCCGACGATAGAAAGAGAATGAGGAAAAGTAAAAACGGAGAAAATGTAAGTAAAAAATAAGGAAAATAAAAAAAAAAAATACAAGCAAAAAACAAATCTATAAACTCAGGGAGGAATAAACACAAAAGGTAAAACAAAAAAAAAAAAATAATTTTTCAGTGTTTTTATTATTTCCGCTAATTTTAAAGTCGGCTTTTGTTTCAATCGTGTACACAGATTTTTTTCGTTTTTATTACTTCAAATGTTATTTTTAGCGGATTCGTGTATTTGAGAAGACGCCTCGTTTTATTTTAAACACTACCGTATTTTACTGATTATGAAACGGATTTTTCCTATAAAATATCTCCAAAACACACCCTGTGTCCAATAAATCGAAGGTCGATGAAGGGAGTTAAGATCTCTCAATTGCCGTATTTTCCGACTTACAAAACGCTACGGCTTGAAAAATGGACCCTAATATTGGAAAGAAATTCCTAAGAAAAAAGTAATTCTCATACAACACATTCTACATGCATCCCTGACACAGTGGGGCAACATATTGTTTTAATTAATCACATATCCGATTTTGTTTGTATGGCAACAACTAGTCAAAAGCAGAAAGGTTCCCGCCGAGAGTATGTTTAAGCTTGTGGCTCGGCTCCAGGAAGGTTTATAGACTTGGAAATTCGTTTAACAGCTAAGTACTGAATTTACATCATATAATAGGCTGAAGTAGATAGATAGCTAACATTATAGTGTAATGACTCAACATATAAATCCATGTCTCTATCAGTCAAGCCAGTTAGGTGACCGTTCAAGCTTACTTGAGCCTAGGCGTTGCCTTACATTCGTCTTGGAAGACGCATACGTATTTTTCAGGGTATTTTTTAGGAAAAACAGTGCGCCTTGTAGCCGGAAAATACGGTAAGTAATTATAAAATATCTCCAATGCACACCCTGCGTTCCTATAAATCGAAAGTCGATGGCTGGAAATAACTTCTCTTCAAATTATAACATTCTAAATATATATTTTTTTTAAGCATTTCACCCCAAGCAAGGGGAGGTGCCACTAGAACGCAAGGGGTTACTAGCACGCAAGAGGGAGCGAGAGTAAAGAGGCGCGATAGTGGAAAGGATAAAGAGAAGGACAGGGAATAGATCGAGGAATCTAGAGATGTCGATTGGCATTACATTTGAATAATTGGGGATTATAGCTATCAGGGAAGGGAATTCCACAGAAAGGAGGAGCGAGACATGAAGCTATTCGGGTTGAAGAGACCGCTATATTTAACCGTTTCGACAGTGAAAGGGTGGGACCGAGATGCCAGTATAGTAGCACGTTTACCATAATTTTGGTATTTCTTCTCAGTCTGTGATGAATTTATCATGTTTAGTTAGGTGGATAAAATTGGGGATAGTGGGGAGAGCTATGAACTACAAAGAAGAAACATTTCTTTCCGGTTTCTTCCTTCAAAATGTGGGGCGTCTAATGCATCGGAGCGTCTTATAAACCGCGAAACAGATAAAATAAATACTATTTAAAATAAAACGGAGCGTCTACTCAAATACAAGCATCCGCTAAAAATAACGTTTGAAATAATGAAAATATGCCGGATTAAGAAAATAAAATACATTAATTTTTACTAATTACGTATGATCTATAATTTGCTTCTTCAAATTAGTATTTTATTTTAATAATTATTTATTTCATTTCAGACATCTTTATTTTATCACAACATTTCATTTTTTTTCTTTTCCTTCTTGGTAAGATTTCTTTCATAAATTTCTTCCTTACTAGCTTTTCCGTCGAGTTTTCTTTCTCGAATTTCCCATGCAATCTTCACTTTCTCAGCCGGATTTCAACATCTTCATATTCTCGAATTTCTTACCGAATCGCCACTTCACGCTTTGCCTTCCTAATCTTCACTTTCTTGAATTGCCTGTTCAATCTTCATTTCCTCGGTCTGCATTCACGCTCTTCACATTTCACGAATTTCTTCTCTAATTTTCATTTTCTCATTTACAATCTTTTAGTTCTAGAATTTCCTGTTCAATCTTCCTTTTCTCAGTCAGCATTCACGCTCTTCACATTTCACGAATTTCCTCTCTAATCTTCATTTTCTCATTTACAATCTTCACGTTCTTGAATTTCCTGTTCAATCTTCATTTCCTCGGTCTGCATTCACGCTCTTCACATTTCACGAATTTCCTCTCTAATTTTCATTTTCTCATTTACAATCTTTTAGTTCTAGAATTTCCTGTTCAATCTTCCTTTTCTCAGTCAGCATTCACGCTCTTCACATTTCACGAATTTCCTCTCTAATCTTCATTTTCTCATTTACAATCTTCAGGTTCTAGAATTTCCTGTTCAATCTTCATTTCCTCGGTCTGCATTCACGCCCTTCACATTTCACGAATTTCCTCTCTAATCTTCATTTTCTCATTTACAATCTTCACAAGTCGCACTCCAAACGTAGGTATATATATATTTATTAATATATATTTCTTAGCTCTGTCTAGCCATCGCACATTGTTAAATTTACACATTTTTTAGTAAATATTTTTTGATTGCCTGTGTATTTACGCTAACGCGTGGGTATATGGTTGCTAATATTTGATTTACCTACCTCTCTACCTTTATATATATATATATATATATATATATATATATATATATATATATATATATATATATATATATATATATATGGGGGGGTAGGAAAATCTAAGACTAAGTGGTAAAAATATTGTGCGTGACGGGTTTTGTCCTTTAGTACTTTACTGGACTAAAGTGATGTTTACGTTGATGTGATTACATATGCGCATGAAGGAGAGGGGTCGCTGTTATTTTAATTATTAAATAACGTTCTTTTCAACATGTGATTTGATATATAATCTAGGCGATGTGTTCTTTTTCCTTTTTGTTTATGTTTTTTATCACTGTTATTATTAAAAATTTCCATACCGTGCCAATAGAAGACCTGCCTAGAAGCAAATTTATTGTGGATGATCTAGTGATTAAAGCTCTTTCTATACATTTTAATTTTAGTACATTGCTTTCTCTTTTAATTACAATGACATGCTTAAATACTAATGGTCAGACTTATATATATATATATATATATATATATATATATATATATATATATATATATATATATATAGGTAACTATACTCGTCTCGAAAATCCTTTGAATTTTTGATTTGCCAATAATCAAATCAATCTCGAGGCAAAAAAAGGTTTTAAAAAAAGAAAGAGCTAGAAACATGAAAGTCTGTCGAAAAATATCGCACAGATACAGGTTTGAAGCCCAAAGAAAAAACCCCGACACGAGTAAGCAACAGCTTTACTTGACGATCCGTTTAGGTGAAACCTGAGTAGGTTTGTCTGGCTCACTAGGTTTATATATATATATATATATATATATATATATATATATATATATATATATATATTATTTCTCCCCGGTAGCACATATAGGAATTTCATGCACAACGTAATCTTCAGCTGCTGAGTACACACACTCATATATATATATATATATATATATATATATATATATATATATATTAACCGTTTGTGACTGGAAGGGATAATTCCGATGAGGATATAAATCTAGGGATATTTTTTTTCCATTTAAGCAGGAGATTTCGACCCGAAGATTTGAACATCTTGGTGTTCACGAAATAAGATTATAATCGAAATAGTTAGTTAAAATCTCCCTCTTCTTATTATCATTATATATATATATATATATATATATATATATATATATATATATATATATATATATATATATATAAACTCTAGGAGTTATTTTTAGTGGAAACCAGTATGTGAGTAGGCGATCTGTTTATTTATTCCGCTTACTTGCCTGGACAATCAAGAAATTTATGAAAGGAAATTTGGCCTCGGACAGGAGTTGAACTTACGTCACCTTTGGCAATCTCGAGTGAGCAAACCGAAATAAATACTTTTTAAAATAAAACGGAGCGTCTACTCAAATACGGGTATCCACTAAAAATAACGTTTGAAGTAATAAAAATATGTTGAGGTAAAAAGAAAAACATATATATATATATATATAATTGCGTTGATGTGGGTTTGTGACCATTGGTTTCAAAAACTCAATATGTTATATTTATCACAGATACTGAGCGCTTTCCACTAAGTACCACGCAGATATATATATATATATATATATATATATATATATATATATATATATATATATATATATATATATATATATATATATATATATATATACGACTTGTGTTTTTACAATTATTTCTACTACTTTTGTAATTGTATCTTTAACTTCGAACAAGTTTTCTTTTGAGAGTTAGTCAGGTGGAAATTATCCCATAACTTAGTTATTTTTACAGAAACATGTATCAAAAGGTTTGCTTGTCAAATACAAACATTAATAGATTTATACATAAACATATGCATCCCCATATATATATATATATATATATATATATATATATATATATATATATATATATATATATATGAAGAAATATAGTCTTAAGATGTGCTATATTTATGGGATAAAGTGCTCAATATCAGATATATATATATATATATATATATATAGGATGGTCAGAAAGATTTTTCACGCCCTACCAAATAGATAATGAGAACAATAGAATAACAATTAATACAGTAATACAAACACATGAATTGGATTCCATTTGTTCACTTTTATTGAAGCTGTCACACATCGAGAAGGACTGTGTGAACGACATTATTTTCGCGCATGAGCTCATGTCAGCCATCTGAAATAGAAAATTATATTGTGTACTTGTGAAAAGACTTTCGAATCACCCAGTACAAAAAAATTGTACAAAGCCCCCTCCCCACAAAAAAAGAAACTGTTGAGTTAATCGATATTTATATATATATATATATATATATATATATATATATATATATATATATATAAACACATGCAGTGACCCCCATATATATATATATATATATATATATATATATATATATATATATAATTTAATATTTAATTTTTAAAAGTGGAGCAGATAGTTTCATATATTGCTCAATATTAAAAGTATAGCATTGATAATATTTTTTATATACACAAAAGAATTACTTAACTGTAGTTTTCCCTGACTACGAAGTTTCGTGGTAATATGTCCTCTTTTCAAGGGTTTAATCCGTATATTTAATATTTCCAATTGTAATGAATGTTTTTTTTTCCTCAGTTTTCATATTTGCGTATTTTTAAGTCCGTTATGGAAGCGCCCTTTCGTTTATGTTTTTTATTTGTTCACGTGTTCCTTCATAAACGTAATTTATAATTGTTTAATTCATAAACTTATTTACATTGTTTGAGCTGTTGTTCTCGTCTTTATTGGCATATTCACGATGTTTCGGCCGTTGTACGCTCCGGCCTTCTTCAGGGATTGGAATTTCGAACTGAACCCTTTATTTGGTACACCGGAGTAGATTGTTCTAGTTCGAGGTGCCATGAATCTTCTGGATGTTCATTCTTTGATGTTGTTCTTCAAGCTTCTGGACTGCCTCCACCCCCCAAGGTATTTATAAGGATTGTCTTGGATTGAGTATTGTAGCGCATGACCCAACAGCTTTCTCACGTTTTCTGTTGCCAAGAAGGGCTCACGGGGATCTGCTATTTGTGGTACTTGGCCCTGAAAAAAGTCTTGCGTATCTATGAGATCCCGAGAAGTCTTCGGAAGTATTTCGTTTCAAAATTTTGAACTCTCTTGGTGGTTTCTGCTATCAGAGTCCAGCTTTCACATCAATAAAGTAGTATAGTCTGTACCATAGACTCCATCTTGGTTTGAAAACTTATTTTTACCATTTCCCATGTTGCTATAGCTAGTCTGGTTTTGATCTCTGTTGTATATTTGGATCCGTGCGATAGATAGATAGATAGATAGATAGATAGATAGATAGATAGATAGATAGATAGATAGAATCTTCTTTTCTTATGACCGAGCCGATCGTAGAGGAGACATGAGCAACGATGATGCAGCCAGCCGACTCACGAAACAGCGTCGGAGTGTCCATCCTTGTCCATTCTTTGATGTTGTCCATCCAGCTTTTGGACTGCCTCCCCCGATGTCTACCCATTACCAAGGTAACTAGGGTAGGGTATTGTGGCGTATGATATGTCCAAGCCACAATAGTTTTCTCTCCTTAACTGTTGCCAAGATGGGCTCCTGGGGACCTGCCAGTTGTGTTACTTGGCCCTGTACAAAGTCATTTGTTCTCCCCAGGAAATCACGAAAAGTCGTCCGAAATATTTCGTTTCAAATGTTTGGACTCACTTGGTGTTTTCTGCTATTAGAGTCCAGCTTTCATATGCATAGAGCAGTATGGACAATACCAAGAACTTCTAGATCTTCAGCTTGATTGGAAAGCTTATTGAGTTTTGCCATTGCCGATGGTGCCATAACCAGATTAGTCTTGATCTCTGTTGTAGAGCATCCATCTTTGGTGAGGGTAACGCCAAGGTATTTAAAGGCGTCCACTTCTCCCAGTTGTTATCCGTTCATGAAGATCTGGACCCTGATGATGTTTGTGCTGTTGTCGAGGACTTTATTCTTCTCAGGGCTCAATTCCATTTCTGCTCTGTCTGTCAATCTGTTAGTGAAGCCCTGTAACATAAGTTTATATGTATGTATGTATGTATGTATAGATAGATAGATAGATAGATAGATAGATAGATAATGAACCCAGATAGATAGATAGATAGATAGATAGATAGATAGATAGATAGATAGATAGATAATGAACCCAGTTAGATAGATAGATAGATAGATAGATAGATAGATAGATAGATAGATATGATTCGTAAATACGCTTTTAAGTAGGCGCACAAGGGGGTCGTCAGTGATGTTTTGACTTGGTTCATCAGGGAGTTTCGGGTCTTTCAACATCATACTCCCCATCACCAAGTCGACCCAATCAGGGGAGATCAACCCATGATTCCCCCTTTTGATTGAACACTAACAGCTACTCTGGCCTTTTTTAAAGAATAAGAGGAAGAAAGACCACGTGTTCCGCACATCCGATTGGATGTTAATAACAACCAATCTGCTGCGCGGACTAATTTTTAAATGGCCCGCGGTTGGGACTGGTTTCTTTTCTTATTTCGGTGGATTGCAGTTTTGATGGATAACTGAGGAGGTAATCTTAATATTCCTAAATCTTACCCTATTTCCTTGAGTATTTTAAGGTTTAATTATTTGCCGTTTTCATTTTGTACTTTTTCCTTTTGACGGGGATACTTGAACTCAACGCTATTATCACATTTTATCGTTAGCCTGTTTCTTAATACAAATAATATATACAAAAGAGGGAAATGTTCGTATAAATAAAAGATAAAATAAATTAGCCAAATGTCTTACGTTCGAATAAACATTTTTAAATTATATTTATATATATGTATCGCTAAAAACCGATGACAAACTGATAAAATAAAATGATATATATACAAACGATATATGGTAATGATCAAGAAGAAAAACACTATATAAGCGTTATGGTTCCGATTTAAAATATACAAAAATGTGAAATGTTCGTCTAAAATAAAATAAAATAAATAAATTAGACAAAAGGTCCGACGTTCGAATAAGGCCTTACGTTCGAATAAAAATTAAATAAGTAAATAAATAGACAAAAAGTCTAACGTTCGAATAAAAAAAAAAAAAATATAAATAAATAAATAAAATAGACGAAAGGCCTTACGTTCGAATAAAAGTAAAAAAGTCTTGCGTTCGAAAAAAAAAAAAAAATTATGAGAATAATGGACAAAAAGTCTTACGAGATTTGTCGCGCCGGAACCGCTAAAAAAGGTAAATAGTAACATAAAGGGTACCGCGTATAATACGGGTTTGACATAAAAACATATTTACAAATAATACAATTTACAAATTGACGAGATATATTCTTTGGCTGTACTTGTACAATTCAATTACTCACATACGCACGCACGCACAAAAAAAAAAAAAAAATATAAATGCTTTAAATTAAAATGTTTATAATATTGCCATGTTGCAATTATATTAAAATTATTTACAAATTTACCCGGCTTGATAATTATTTGTTACATTGATGTCCAAGAGCTATCACGCTTTATCCATAACCATTTTGCTGTCCTTTCTGCTGTATTAGTTATGGTCCGAATCGCCTTTCTTTTGTTAGCACCTACTACGCCAATATCAGTTAGAGCTTTGCATAGGGACCTTGCAACATAACCCCTTACTCCCACCTCGATTGGCAAACAGATTGACTTCCACTCATTGTCTTTGCAACTCGCTAATAGTTCATCATATTTTAACATCTTCCGTTCGTGGGCTTCTTCTGCATGCTCTTCCCAAGGCACTGTCAGTTTCCACATTATAACCTTTTTAATATTGTTAGAGTAGAACACTAAATCGGGGCGTAATAATGTTTGCACGATATGGTTAGGGAATTTTAGTCTTTTCCCTAAGTCGACCCTTAATTCCCAGTCTGTTGCCTGTGACAGAATATTTGCTATGTTCTTGTGCTTTTTGGGGGGTTTCTCACCAGCTCTATGGAACTCTATGGCTCTTTTATCTGTGTTTAAAGTATTGGTGCTGATGGCCATATTAACTATCTTTGCTATCTCTTTTAATATTTCATCATGCCTCCATCTATACCGGCCTTCCGTTAGTGCTGTCTTACAGCTACTTAGAATATGTTTTAGGCTTCCTGGACGCGAACACAAGTGGCATAGTGGCGATTCTGTCTCGTACCATCGATGGAGGTTGGTAGGACTGGGAAGCGTGTCGTATACAGATTGAATCAGGAACTTTATGTTGGTATCATTTCTCCATATATCCGACCATTTGATTTTCCTATAAATCATGGATTCCCAATTGGTCCACGCACCTTGTTGCCTTAGTCCTACCATCTTTGCCACCCTTTTCTCCTCCTCGCCCTTACGTACTTCTTCTTGTATTAAAAGGTTCTTTTCTTTACCTTTGGCTCTGTCCACCCGAATGGTAGGAAAGAACCCTAGGCCAGCTCGTCCAGTAGCTACGGCACCTAATATGGCCTTTTCGCGGAGTCTTTCTTTAGCGACACGCAATGCGTTCTCTGCTTTCCATTTTCTTCCTGAGCAGACTTCAATGCCTGCTCCAGCCACCTTTGGGTCTTTGGATAACTCATACTGCATTATTGCTCTAATTTTGGTGACTTTGTATTCCTCTACTAGGCTTTTGAAAGGAAGTTGCAGAGCGTTTGTGTTGATAGATAGATAGATAGATTCTTCTTTTCTCATGACCGAACCGATCGTAGAGGAGACATGACCGACGATGATGCAGCCAACCGCCGCCAACCAGATCTGTTTTCCGCCTCACGAAACAGCGTCGGAGTGCCCATTCTTTGATGTTGTCAATCCAGCTTTTGGACTGACTCCCCCTATAGCTACCCACTTCCAAGGTACCTAGAAGAACTGTCTTGGGTAGGGTATTGTGGCGTATAACATGCCTAAACCACAATAGCTTTCTCTATTTAACTGTTGCCAAGAAGGGATCATTGGGAGCCTGCCAGTTGTGTTAATTAGCTGTGTACATAGTCATTTGTCTTAGATCCTGAGAAATCGTCTGAAGTATTTGTCTATATTTCTGAGATGAGGTATTATGTACACTATTTACATTATTCGGACTATAGCCCTCATCTTTGTCGCCATATTTATTACAACGTTTCGGCCGTTGTACGCTCCGGCCTTCTTCAGGTGGTTGGAATGTCGAATAATAGTCCGAATAATGTAAATCGTCTGAAGCATTTCGTTTCAAATGTTTTCAAATTCTCTTGGTGGTTTCTGCTATCAAAGTCCAGCTTTCACATCCCTAGAGCAGTATCGACAGCACCAGGGGCTTGTAGAGATTCATCTTGGTCGGAAAGCTGCTCTTCCAAATCATACTGCTGATATTGCCATAGCCTAGCCTTGATCTCAGTTGTAAGGCATCTTCAGTGAGCGTAACGCCAAAGTATTTAAAGGCATCCTCTTCTTCCAGTTTTTTCTCCGTTCAGGAAGATCTGGGCTCTGATGCACACCCGTTTGCAAATATATTTGTTTTCGCTGACCTTAATGCCCACAATACCAATTGGCTTTAGCACTCTGCCGCTGACCTCGCTGCATCCAAATCCTTAACTTCCAAGTCACTCACGCAAGTGATGCGCTTCCCTTCGCGTTTCCACAGTAACCCTTACGGGCAAGTATTTCACATCTATCCTCTATCTCTGACTCATGTCATACCACGGATCTCTATTCTCTTGGCAACTCTGATCATAACTTCTTACGACCTACTCTGTGACTAACAATATGACTCCTGTTTTACCCTGACGTGCTTACGGCAATCACTGAATATGTATATCAAGCTCTTGATAATAATGGCAAAACTCAAGCTGTGGCTCTAGATATCTCAAAGGTATTCTACTGTTCTAGGGATGTGAAAGCTGGGTTTGATAGCAGAAACCACCAAGAGAATCCAAACATTTGAAACGAAATGCTTCAGACGATTTCTCGGGATCTAAGTCAAATGACTTTATACAGGGCCAAGTAACACAGCTGGCAGGGTTTGGCATGCTGGCCTTTTTACGTAAGCGTCAGGGTTACGGTATTACGGGAGTATTCTTTGATTTAATCCAATTGTTCTTATGAAATCGTTAAATGAAGGTCGTTCTAAACTGGCTCGCTTCCAGATCCTTTCACGCGAACTATTCCATGTCCTCCGCTGTTTCTGATCTACCATCATTTCCTATGTATGTAGATGATACCCCATCATTTACACCTGTTCCAATAGCAAATCTCGTCCTGGGTAAGGCGTTAAACTTACATCTGCGTCCTGGGTAAGACGTTAAACTACGTCCAGCAGCAAAGCCTCTGATCAGGAGGTTTTGAAGATCGTGGAACCACGTCTTAATTGCTAGTCTTCTAAGGTCCACCCTGACCCGGGATGGTAGCACCTGTTAGGGTCCCAGCTATGGGCAAATAGTTAACTATTACCAGCAATTCTTTTCTGAAAAAAATATTACCAGCAATACAATTTTGAAGTAAATATATTAACAGAAAGAAATTTTTAACAGAACAAAATCTTACCAGCAATAAAAAATTTTGTCGGCATTAGATAACCCATCGAGGTTGATATGCCGTAAAACAAAATAAACCAAACTAATCTAAAGCAAAGAATACATATTCCGTTCATACGAATCTATCCTAAAAATGTAGTCGGAATTAAATAACCCATTAAGGTTGATATGCCGTAAAACAAAATAAACCAAACCAATCTAAACCAAAGAATACATATTCTATTCACACGAATTTTTCCTCAAAATGCAGTCGGCATTAAATAACCCATTGAGGTTGATATGCCGTAAAACAAAATAACCAAACCAAACCAAACCCAATAGCAAATCCTTCAGAGCTGACAAAGTTAACCTGGCTGCTGCTCTTGAAAATTAACTCTAATCAGTAGTTAACTGGGGCAGAAAATAGTTTGTAAATTTGAATGACTCCTAAACTAAGCTGCTTTCATTTAACCACCATAGAGAAATTTTCTTGCTCGTCATCATCATGGTTGATACTCTAGTCCAGGAAAGTGTCTCTCTGCGCTTACTTGGCCTCATATTTTCAACTGACTTGAAATGGAACAACTACATTGAAGCAGTAGCTGCATCTACTGCAAGGAAAGTTGGTTTATTGTGTTGAGCCAAATGCACATCTACGATTCGTCCATGAATGCCATATCTGGTCTGGTCCTTCTGCTGTTCAGCTCGAGGTTCGTGACAAAATCCAAAGAAGGATCTGCAATATAATTGATCCTGACTTGGTATCTCGACTTCAGTCACTTTCTTACAGATGTGATGTGGCTTCCCTCTGCCTTTTCTACAAATATTTTTATGGCAACTGCTCTGATGTTCTTTTTTCACTGCTTCCCCGTGCTACTAGATTGGCATTTAGGTCCCACTGCTGAAATAGTTAAATTTAACAGCTAATTCTACTCCAAAAGTTTCTTTCATCGAACTTCCCGGCAGTGGAACGCGCTTCCGCTTACTTGCTTTCCTGATAACAAAAATCTTCAAAAAATTAAATGCAACGTCAATCGCCATCTTCTGATGTCTTGAACCCCGTTCAGCTTTTGTTCGCTACTCGCTCCTCCCTTTACCCAGTCTTCTCTTTCACTTTCTCTTGCACTCTCTGTAGCACCCAGCATACAAGTGGCATTCTGGCCTTGGTTTAGTTTGTTTTCTTTCACGGCATATCGACACCTCAATGGGTCATTTAATGCCGACAACTTTTTTTTCCTGGTAATATTTTTGTTTTGTCAAAAAACTATATCTGTTAATATTTTTTCCTCAAAAGTGTATAGCCGGTAATATTATTTTTTCAAAGACGTATTATCAGAGGGCTTGCTGTTGGACGTAGTTTATCGTCTTACCCGGGACACGGATGTAGTTTATCGTCATACCCAGGACGCCATTCCCGCCTTGGTTGAGGTGAAATGATTATATATATATATATATATATATATATATATATTGATACATGTTTCATTAAATAATATAGACAAGTGTTGTCTATTTATTTAATAACATTATCATTAAACGAAGAAAGAAAATCACAATATTGGTACATGTTTAAAATAAATAGACAACACTTGTCTATATTATTTAATGAAACAGGTATCAATGAAATGCTGCCTAAATACACACAATATATATATATGTGTGTGTGTGTTTGTGTTTGTGCGTGAGTGCGTAATTAATTAGAAATATGAGGAGACATGCATTCTGAACAATATCTAAATAATTAAAACCACATCCTAATCTATTATGGATACAATTTGAACCAAACTATTCATAACAATGATAATTACGAAGTAGGTATATATAAAATAAACTGTCACATCTGTTCCTAACAATACCTGTAGAAATTTAAAAAATTATGCATCAACACAAACGGATGTTATACACCGCAGTTTATCAAATACATTAGTCATAAATGGAAATGCGCTCAAGCAGAACTTCAATCTAAAGAAGGCCACACTTATTAAAACAAAAACGTAACTTACATAGGGAGAACATTCTTAAAAGTGTTGACATCGGATTTTACCAAAATTTAATTCTACGTCCAGCATTTTTTTCAAATATCTTCTTTCCTAAAAGAAATACTCTTTTACCAAGACTACATATATTTTTTTTAATCGATTCACACCAAACAAGGCGATAACTCTAGGAAAAAGGCAAGAGTCTACTAAAAGAGAAGAAACAGTATACATTTCCCGAGTTTAGGCGGAGACGTCAGACGTATAGAGTTGGAGTAGAATTTAGAAGAAAGCAGAAAAATACTCCTAAATAGGAAACAAAGGATAAACCTCTACTCCTGTACAAAAGAGGAGAGTGAAAAAGACGATAGGTGAAAATACTATAAAAATTCAAATAAATAAAAGAAAACGCTTATATTCAAAACCTTTTAATACTTACAATATATAATATACTAGCAGCATGGCCAGGCGTTGCCTGTGCTTGATTCAAAAATCGTACGACTCATACAGCAATCGCTATCACTTGACTTAAAATATTTTTGCCCTTCCTTGCCTTTAAATGAGTGCCCTTTGCCGTGCTGATGTTGCTACATGCCTTATTTCTTGCCTATCTTACATTGCGATTTTTTTCTAAGCTCTATACTAAACATTAAATCTGTTACGAAAAAAGAACTAAACAAAATGAACACAAAACGATCAGCTTTAAAAAAGGACTCGTAACTGGAAAAACCGAATGACAAAAGAATGTTAACAACAAATACTTTTTGACACAACCCAGTTCTGCGGAATCAGAATCAACGTTGAGTTTAAG
Source organism: Acanthosepion lycidas (assembly GCA_963932145.1). Taxonomy (NCBI): domain Eukaryota; kingdom Metazoa; phylum Mollusca; class Cephalopoda; order Sepiida; family Sepiidae; genus Acanthosepion; species Acanthosepion lycidas. The sequence continues at coordinate 19,425,569 of OZ010599.1, forward strand.
CAAGCGAATGAGCCAATTGGTGTAAAGTTCCATGCAGATTTAAATTTTTTCCACTTGTGACGAATGTAGCTATCGATTCTTTTTTTGTATGCTAGCATGCTAGATAACATTCGTGTCAGTCAGCTGTTGGCTCTCACGCTGGCCAATAGAATCTTCCTGCCTATTCGTGTCAGCCAGCTATAGGCTCTCACTCTAACCAGTAGAAAATGGCCGCAAACTACATGAAAACTTCCGTAGAAGCATGAAAAAATCGATTATTTCCGCTATCGATTGGAGTTGAGAAATGCAAAGTCGGCCTTGGCCTTCCCGCTAACTTGGAGCATATGCTTGTAAATTTTGGTGCAATTATCATTGAATTTTAAACAAAAATAAACTTTAATTTTTTTTTTTATTCCTTTTTTTAATTTTTTTTTTTAAACTGGTCAAAACCTGGATGGGTGACGGCTCGAGAATACTAGATGCTTTAAGTTTGGATCAACAAGGAAACTCCCATCAATATTGGAAAGAACGATAACAGTTACTGGATTTTTTATATTGAACAACACTTTAAAAAATATCTCAGAGGTACGCAGTTATCCATGGACGTATTTGTCTAGGGACGCAAATGTCCAGAAACGCAAATATCCAGAGACTCATCTGTCTTGTAGGCATTTGTCCGGGACGCAAATGTCCAGAGACGCAATTGTCTCGTAGGTATTTGTCCGGGACGCAAATGTCCAGAGACACAATTATCTTGTAGGCATTTGTCCGGGACTCAAATGTCCAGAGACGCAATTGTCTTGTAGGCATTTGTCCGGGACGCAAATGTCCAGACACGCAATTATCTCGTAGGTATTTGTCCGGGACGCAAATTTCCAGAGACGCAATTCTCTTGTAGGCATTTGTCCGGGACGCAAATGTCCAGAGACGCAATTGTCTTGTAGGTATTTGTCCGTGACGCAAATGTGCAGAGACGCAACTGTCCGTCCAGTGTATATAAATACTTGTTGCAAAATAAAATCCTTACATTTGCCTTGATAACGTCTGTCAGAGAACGAAACGAAGATTACGCAGCGCATAAAACATTCAAGAATCTTCTATTTATTTACTTGTTTTTTCCCTAAAATATGTTTGCTTATCGTCCGGTTCACACATCTCCCCGGTCTTTTGAACAGGAGTAGATCTTTACTCCTTGTTCCTGTTTAGGATTGGCTTTCTGGTTGCCTCTGAAGTCTTTTTCTACTCTTTCACTTCCGGTGGTCTTTTGCGTTTTGGTGGCATTATCACCTTACTTCGGGTGTTGCGCATTACTCTGTAAGACTCTGCCTCGAGTGGCTCTGGGGTCTTAGGTAAACATCATTGTAAAATACATATCAAAAGCACCAGACCAGATGTGACAGCGATATTCAATGCATAGGCGAATGGTAGACACAAAAAATGTGTAAAACAGATACTGGCGTGAAAAATTGTCTAGCTCGACACAATGGACGAACTTTCTTAGGGGGAGACGTAGTCATTGATTCAAGTTAATCTTTACACTTCATGTCTGCGGAAAAGCGTTAGCCCTAGAAGGTTTAATTTAAAGCTTATTTAGGTAGATACTATCATGAGGAAATATATTTTGACGTTAAAATGTTAATGGTCGCAACAAAAAAGTCGACGAATGATACGCGAATGAGTCGAGAATAACACATTTATGCTCGACAAAACGTCCGGGAAGTGACACGCCCAAAAGATTAGCACCGATATCGAGTTCAGTGTGCATAAAGAAGCCATTTTTATCTCTTCCACGTGCCACTATCGTATAATAGACGCCATAAGACATACGAGCAAGGATGGTGAGAATTGTCAAGATGCGAGTGATAAAAGGTGCATTTTCTTTAAATATGGAAAGCCTCGCCCTGGAAATCATTTCTAAACCGCTTTACGTTCGTTACGTTTGGGCGAGTCCCTCCCACACTCCCCTGTTATGTGGCAATACGTTCCGAAAGAATTCTCTCTCTCTTTGTCTTTCTCTTTCTTTCTCTCTCTCTCTCTCTCTCACACACACACGCACACACACACACACAAAGAAAAAAATAGACAGATAAATAGATTGGTAGATAGGTAAATACTGACAGGCTTAGAGAAAGAGTTAGAAAGATATATGAAGAGTTGATGTAGATAGATCGCCTGTGGACCTCTCTTCCAGCTTGTTGCTTAACAGACCAATCAGTCAGTTATGTGTCATGCGTGATACATGCTGAGGCGATCATGTATCTTTCGATATATAACTGACGAGGTAGATTTTTCTCCGCAGTAGGTTTCCATTTCTTTCAGCAGTAGACCAGTTGCCATCCAAGGCTATTGCGCCCGATCAGTCCTGCTATTTACCCATACCTGGAGGGATGAGAAACAGAGGATTCATTCCTCTGCTGTAGACCAGTTGCCATCCAAGGCCATAGAACCCAGTTTGTTCTGCTATTTACCCATAGCTGGAGTGCGTAGAAGCAGAGGATTCGTACCTTACCCAAGGGCCAGTCAGTTATGTGCTATGTGTGATACACGCTTAGGCGATCATGTATCTTTCGATACATGACTGACGAGGCAGATTTTTTCCCCGCAGTAGGTTGCCACTTCTTTCTGCAGTGGACCAGTTGCTATCCAAGGCTATAGAACCCGGTCTGTCTCGCTATTTACCTATAGCTGGAGTGGGGAGGGAAAAGAAGAGGATTCATACCTTTCCCAAGTGTCACTCAACTATGTTCCACGTGTGATACACATTAGGCGATCATGTATCTTTCGATACATGACTGACGAGGCAGATTTTTTCTGACAGTAGGTTGCCATTTCTTTCTACGGTAGACCAGTTGCCATCCACGACTATAGAACTCGGCCTGTCCTGCTATTTACCCATAGCTGCAGTGAGGAGAAGCAGAGGATTCGTACCTTCCCAAGGGTCAGTCAGTTATGTGCCATGTGTGATACACGCTTAGGCGATCATGTATCTTTCGATACGTGACTGACGAGGCAGTTTTTTTCCCGCAGTAGGTTGTCATTTCTTTCTGCGGTAGAACAGTTGCCATCAAAGGCTATTGAACTCGGTTTGTCCTGCTAGTTAATGTGACAATAGTTGGGTTGGGGAGAAGAGGATTCATACCTTCTCAAGGGTATTAGCACATTATTCCAGACTATTACGAATTTCAAAAATCTTCGTTAGAAACAGAGAAAAGAATGCCTGATTGTGATGTGATATCCATTCACTTATAGGGCAGTGAATGCTGGACAATGTCCGCATGAATGAAGAGAAAACCCGAAGCAGAAGGATACTGAAAATTCCATGGACGAAGCGAGTAAGCAAACAAGAAAGGTTTTAAAAAAATGGCAACAGAAAGAACACATCTACATAGAATCAGGAATAGCAAGCTGAAATTCCTTAGACCCATAATGAAGAAGGAGTGTTTGGAAAAATTAAACTTCACTTGGTATATATATATATATATATATATATATATATATATATATATATGAAGAAATATAGTCTTAAGATGTGCTATGTTTATGGGATAAAGTGCTCAATATCAGAGATAGAGCGTGTGTAAATATAAAAGTGAACATAGAAGTCAATACTTAGAGGCGATTGCATATAGCATGAAACAGACTGTCGCCTCTAAGTGTTGACTTCTATGTTCACTTTTATATATATATATATATATATATATATATATATATATATATATAACTATGAACGTAAAAAGCCAGGTAAACCTACCTAGGTTTCACCTACATGTATCGTCAGTGTGCACTAAATCTAAAATCTGAAATCCTGAATAAGTGTAGACATCAGAAAAGCTGGTAACTAGAATGGGTTTTCTTTTCTTTTTTTATTGAATAAATATATATAATACCCTTCCTCTTGTTGAGTTACTGGTTTTTTTGTTGTTGTTTTTTTTTAGTTAGTCACGTGGTCAGGGTTGTTTTTATGTTGTAGGCTATATATTCTGTTCCATCTTTACCTCTTTGGCCAGTTAACCCTGATGATCCGTATAGGTGTAACCTAGGTAGCTTTACCTGGCTCTTTAGGTTCATAGTTAGGTTTGCTCTACTTAGTGTATTGAGAACTTTTCTTAGTTATTTTTACTTTACTCGTGTCGGAGGTTTTTTTTCTTTGGACTCTGAGCTTGGATTTGAACAATAAAAATTATTAAAAAATTAAAATCTTCAGACACACTGGGTGGTAGATTAATATTCTTTCGTTTTTATTATTATTATTTCATTTAGATTCCTCGACTAGTTTCAGCCAACATGGGCATCATCGGGAGAAGAAATATCTCTGCTTGATGGTAGCAGTCAACTAGAGAAAATCATATATATATATATATATATATATATATATATAAAACTTTAAGGGTTCATGGTGATTATAATTTATTTCTTTATAATCGAAATTCGATTCTCAGATCAATATTTTCTTACATTTTCTATAAAGATATTGATCTGAGGAATTACGATCAAAATCCCGGTCCTGAGGAAATAAATTATAATCACCATAAACCCTTAAAGCTGTGTCTCTTAATATAATTAATATTTGCTCTGTTTTTAGATTGAGCTCTCTAGATTATCATAGTAATAAATGTGGTGATAGCAACAACAAAGATAAGGACAACAGTCTGAATGTAAATAGTGTAAATAATGATAACTCCTCATCCCAGAAACTCAGACAAAAGCAAAAAAAAAAAAAAAATAATAATAAAACATCTTTAAGATCTTTCATTGGTCTTTAAGCAAACTTATGTATCTTAAAATATAGAATAAATTCAGACTTACCTTCAGGTTTCAGTTTTAAAGATTTGCTATTTGTTCTTCAGGGGGTCAGATAGTAAATTTAAGTTTGACCATTTTATCTCTTTCATATTTAATACTGACAAAGACTGTTTGCCTTAAAAGCATTATTCTACAGAAATACACTAGTTGAGATTTTTTTTTAAATACGTTGTTAGATAAATTTGTTTTTCTTATTTTAATATTTATTTATTAATAGTTCTGATGAATCATTGAACAAAGTATTCGTCTTCATTGTTTATGACCTCCCCACAAATATCTACAATCTGTTCGATGCCTTGATGATAGAAATCACTTAGTTTTGACTTGAAAAAATCATCAAGCCACGTTTTAAGCTCCACATTGTTGTCGAATGAAACACCCCTCAAATTATTAGAAATCGACTGTGAGTTTACTTCTTAGGTCGGACAGTGTGTGCTTGTACTTAGTGGAAAAGGGTGAGTAATAATTGAGCAGTAATAAATAAGAACTAAACAATATCCTTAGATATGAGCAATGAAACGAGAACAGTCTAACCCGTGGAAGAAAGAAAGCGTTCAGGATTGAATTCGCTGGAATTTAACCCAGATAGATAAACAACCGAGGTTGGCTGAAGGGCACAACTGCTGAAATATTGTGATAAAATCAACAAAGATGAGTATAGTAGATAGAGTTCACTAGGTTTTGACAGGAAGAATTCATTATGCCACATTTTAACCTCCACATCGTTCTCGAACGAAACACCCCTCAAATTGATGGAAATCGACTGAAAAAAATGCTAGTCTGAAGGCGTCAAATAAAGGGAATATGGTGGGTGTGACATAGTGGATGTGAGTTTAATCATTAGCTCGGGCAGTGTGTACTTGTACTTAATGGAAACAAGTGAGCAATATGTACTAAATAAAATAAGTTGGTTAGTGAATAAATAAAATAAATAAATAATAAATAAAAGTGTTTGTTAGTGAATTTCGTGATAAAGAAATTGTGAGTTCAATCCTTGCGAGGAGTAGTGTCCACTTGGACGAAGTAGAAACAGGATGAGCGATAATTGAGCAATACTAAAAATAAAAAAATAAAAACTAGGAGAGATATCCTTGCAAAAATCTACAGTCTGTTAAAGGGTTCAGTTCAAAAATTCTTGTAGGCTACCTGGATTAATATACACCCGATGAAGGCCGTAGGGCATAATGGCAGAATCGTTGTGATAACAACATCATAGGAGCTATGTGTGGTCTAACCCAACAGGAGTTACCTCTCTTGATGACTTTTATCTCCCTTGAAAGAAGAACTCTCCCTCACTTAGATACTATAAATAAATGGTATAGCTGTGCCTCCACATTCAAGCTCAATAAACTCCTTATCATGCCTCTGAGAGGGTGTCACGGTATGTTTATTAAAATTTGGAAAATTAAAACAAACACCTACTTTATTTAAACTCATTTTTTTTTAATTCCTGGGATGCAGAGTTACCATTATTACAGTTTGTTTAAAATATTGTCTTGTTTTTACTACAATGTTTCGGCTGTTGTGCCATCTGGCCTTCCTCAGGTGTCCAGTTGAAACAGGTGAAAAGTAACTGAATAGTACTAAATAAAAATAAGAAATAGACGATATTTCTAGACATGAGTCTGACCCTGTAGATTAAATTCTGTTCGAAATTTCCTGTAGGTTACTTTGATCGAAATACACATGAAGCAGACTGGAGGGCACCACGGCCAAAATGTTGTGATAAAAACAACAAAGATGAGGACAATAATCAAAATAGAAATAGTCTTTCCAGTTTATTTGAAAGGCAAGAGTAAGGTGTTTTAACTCATCATATTCAATTCTGCTTCTGACACTGTAGATGTTAAAATTGATATGTTAATGTTATGGTCTTGTTCTTTGAAGATAAATTATAAAAACAAACTTGTTCTAAAAGGATAACAATATTCTTTGGGTTCCAGTTTTTTCTTTATTTTTTTTCTTTAATTTAAAGCTTCATCTTTTTTTTTTCATTATAACCTTTTAATTGGTATAATTCCTGGTTTCTTCATATACATGTTTTGTTTTAGACCCTCGACAAGTTTGAAACAAAACCATTTATTTGGTTGAGATGAGTATTGCTTTGTGACATCTAAAGTCTTCCCTAATGAATTCAAATCTCTTCCTTATCTAGCTTTTGTACAACACTCCTTTACTAGTTTTATTAAACCATGAGAATAACACAGTTTTCCAGTTTTAATACAAAGACTTCATCAAGTCACAATTTAAGCTCCACTTAATAAAAATGACGAGCGACTGTAACATGAGAGCTTACCATCTTCTGGCCCAATTCCCTAGTTCCGTTCTTTTTTAATCAGCGCCTGCAAATTGGTTCACGTCAAGATGAACAGCTCAATTAGAACACGGACAATCTGTGAGTTCCGACTTCTTACTACTTCTTGAAACGGGGAAACCATTTTTCTGCCTTTCTGTCGATAATGAAGTCATCTCTGCACAAATCTCTCGAGTAGGTTTCGCTGCTTTGTGACCAAAAAGAAGAAGATGTCAAACCTGCTCATTTTTGTCTACTTGGTACTCCATCTCAAAGAGGTGTCTAAAATGAAATAAAACTTTTGACATACCTGTGTACGAAAGACAGCTTTCTATTAAAGTGTATGTAAAGTGTTTTCGTTTTTCTATTAAAGTGTATGTAAATTATTTTCGTTACTCTAAAGCTAATTTCATGAAGACGCTCTATTAACTCGCCTATTTTTTTTTATTGATTATTTTGCAGTGATGTTCACCCTGTAAAAGACCCTGGAGCCACCCGAGGTAGAGGGTTACAGAGTAAGAGGCACAGTTAATGCTGATATATATATATATATATATATATATATATATATATATATATATATATATATATATATATATATTATTTCACTCCTAGTACGCAGGGTGTTATAGAGAGTGAAAATGAGAGAATGGCTGGGTATAGGGGGGAATTGAGGATAGGAGGGATGGTTTTCAAGTCAACAGATGGCTGTTGAGATTGCATTTAAGTTTTTGAAGATTGTAGTTGTCAGGGAAGCAAGAAATCAGAAGGGAGTTTTACAGAAATGAAATTGTTGGGATAGAACTGGCGGTTACATTTAACTATTTTAACATTACAATGTTGGGACCTAGAAGCAAATATAACGATCAGCTTTGTGACCTTGATTAAAAAAACCAAAGACGAAAAGATGTCGAACCTGCTCATTTTTGTCCACTTGGCTTTCAATCTCAAAAAAGTGTCTAAAATGAAATACGTTTTCAATAATATTAGACAACAGATTCACAGGATGACCAGAGTTACCAATAAGCGTGAAATGCGATGAAAGATTATTCTTCGAGATTATTCGCAGAAAACCAGAAAAAACGAAAGAATAAAACGAGTGATAAAGTCTCTAAACCGAAAGGGGTGACGGGAGTGAAAGAGAATGAGACTTTAGTGGGGAGAAAGGACAATAAAAGAACAGGTTTTAGGATGACAGAAGGTGGCGGTAATGCCACTAAGATACCAGGGTTTACTAATAGTGAAAGAGAATGAAGAGACTTTAGCGAGTAGAAAGGACAATAAAAGACCAGGTTTTAAGAAGACAGAAGATAGCGATAGTGCCACTAAGATACAAGGGGTTACTGGGAGTGAAAGAGAATGAGAAGACTTTAGTGAGAAGAAAGGACAATAAAACAACATGTTTAAGGAAGACAGAAGATGGCGATAATGCGACTAACGCGAAAGTTGTTATTGGAAGTGAAAGAGAATGAGAAGACTTTAATGAGGAGAAAGAAAATAAAAAAACTGGCTTCAGGAAGACAGAAGATGGCGATAATGCCACTAAGACGCAATGGATTACTGGGAGTGAAAGAGAATGAGAAGACTTTAGCGAGGAGAAAGGACAGTAAAAATACAGGTTTCGTGAAGACAGAAGATGGCGATAATGCCACTAAGACGCCAGGGTTTACTGATAGTGAAAGAGAATGAGGAGACTTTAACGAGGAGAAAGGACAATAAAAGAACAGATTTCAGGAAGACAGAATATGGCGATAATTCCACTTAGACACACGGGGCTACTGGGTTTGAAAGAAAATGAGAAGACTTTAATGAGGAGAAAGGGTAATAAAAGAACAGGTTCCACGAAGACAGAAGATGGTGATAGTGTCACTAAGACAGTTTTAGCAAGACATATGATGGCGTTTTGTGTTCCATTTAAATTTTTGAAAATTGTAATGACAGGTAAGCAAGAATTCGTAAAGGAATTCTTCAGCCGAGTAAATAGACTATTACAATGGAACGCGCAGATTCATCTAGATAGTTCAATGGTGGGGTCCATTGTCTTCAAAGTATATGTAGGGCTAGTTATACACCGCACAACTTAAAGGACGGGTGTGCTGATATTTTCGCAAAATGGTAGCATGTCTTAAACCCGAAAATTTGCTTGCTTTTTGTTTACTAGTTAAATTAGGTCAACAGGCAAGAAAATGGCGGAGAACGTGGCCCAAACATTTGGCATTTCAAAGTATTTTTGTCTGTGTGCTTATTTATTTATTTATTTTTGCAGGCAAATTGCTGGACGAAGTCAAACGGTATTTTTTAATTATCCACGGTTGTTTATCTGATTTAAGAGCGTCGTAATATGAACGCTCATACTGAAGCCTACACAATGGCGGAACGAGAGATGATAACCTGTTGCCACAAAGGAAATTATTTTGTGTGTGTATGGGTGACATCCACGGAATTTTTATCGTCAGAGAAACATTGCATAACTAGAAAATAAATGTGATATTATATCGCAAAAACTCAATTTTAAGTCCATTTTTAACCGAGTCTAATACTTTCTTTCTCTGTTTCTCTGTCTCTCTCTCTCTCTCACACACACACACGCACACACACACACACACACACATATATATATATATATACATATATATGCGTATATTTCGGCAGCATGTTTTCATTAAGGCATGTTTCGTTGTACAGTTTATACATATTCTGTCTCCTTATTTTCGTTAAAATCCTTTTAGATAAGTTTTTGGGTGTCATTTGTGAAAGTCGAGAGAAAACCGCCGTGTTTATATATATTTGTTTTATTACCAAGTACTTTCGACATATCCATGTCATCATCAGGGTATTGTTTATAATAAAATGAATATAGTATCCATTATTGTCAGAGACAAATTGTTGTGTTTTATGAAAATTAAATTTTTTTTACAAATGGAGTGAGGAACGCTACGTCAGTGCGTGACTTCTGAAACTGTTTAAAGGGAGATAACTAAGTATGGTTTGTAGAGTTTTTTTACAAAATGAGTAGTAAAAAGTGATACTATTGTTGTAAACGTTGGCATATATATATATATATATATATATATATATATAGTAAGTTAACATATATATATATATATATATATATATATATATATATATATATATATATATATATATATATAGTAAGCGAGAGAGAGAGAGAGAGAGAGAGAGACAGAGATTTGTTATTCCCATACATCATTAGCGTTACATAGACAAAGTTCTTCTTAGTGTGTGGGTTGTACTTATCAAGACAATTTCTTTTGTATTTCTCTAAACCTGGGATTTCTAGGGATTTATTATTATTATTATTATTATTATTATTATTATTATTATTATTAAGAAGAAGAAGAAACAAATTGATTGCCGTAACTCTTGCAATATTTTTCAACAATTAAGAGAGAAACACGATTTAAGAAATTTCGAACTGAACTCTTTATTTCGCTGACTGGGGTAGACTGTTCTAGTTCCACGTGCCATGTTTGATGGATGTCAGTTATCAGTTATCTCCTGTTATTTTTCCCTCTGAAATTTCTCCACTGCCTTAACCGGGTATTGAACTCCCACGCTTTAGGTCTTGTCACTGGATCTAACCAACGCCTTTTTCCACTGTGCCATGTGTCCTTGAGAACATGAATTTCTGGGTATCAATAGAAGATAAGTCAAGTTTTAAAAATTTTTAATTAAAGACATTGCAATACGTCGAGTGAAAAAAAATCAGTACATTGGGTCTGATTGTTTAATTTATAACATATAACTGTTGACAAAAAATCCTTCTGACCAATATTCTGATACAAATTTTCAAAAGTGAGGATTTTGTCCTTTTCTAGAAACTGTGACAACTCATCATTTTGCACATTTCGCAGAGCAGTAGACGTTTTATTTGTTGTTCTCGGTTTTGGTTGTGGACGAGGTAATGGCGAGTTATGAAATACTGATGGTGGATTTCTGACAAGACAATGTCGTCTCTTTTACATGTTTGCGGTACATTTTTAAGAATAGTTGTAAAATATTAAGTTTATCATTGAATTTAATTTGTGACATTATGGGATAAATTATTTATGCGCCATTTTTCTTTAATTTTACAATGAGAAGCATTATTTTTTAATGTCTTCTATTTATTTACGAAGGACAGAAAAATTTAACCTATTTTTTTCAAAAAATATTTGTTATTTTAAAGAAAAACATAAATTATACATAAAAATAACTTTATACTTAATATGGTCATTCTTGAAAGAAAATATTAAATTGAAATTAACTTTATATGATAAATTCCTAATGACATCGAAATGAATTCACATCGAAAACTTAAAAGATAAAATATGCAAAGTTCAAATAGAATAAATAAATATTATACTTACTTCAGTATCTTAAATAATAAGCTTAAGTTAATCGAAAAGTAAAACGTAAAAATTTATTTAAGAAAAAAATAATTTCTTAAACCAATTCCAGCAACGAACATTCTCGAGTTAATCGTTCGCCCCCAGTCGCCTCCTGGTCATGGCACAATGTAAATGTTTGAGTTATGGCTGTATTCAAAAAAGTTTTCTATACTGTGGTGATCAATGTCAATCTGTGCTAAGCAACTTCAATATGCGTGTATATATATATATATATATATATATATATATATATATATATATATATAGAGAGAGAGAGAGAGAGAGAGAGAGAGAGAAAAGGGAACATTGAAGTCAACACTCAGAGGGGACAGGCTGTTTCATGCTGGACACAATCGTTAGGCCGCCTTTATATATATATATATATATATATATATATATATATATATATATCTTTATATATATATTTATCTTTATACACACACACACACACACACACGCACACACACACACACATATATATATATATATTAGGTTGGTGTAAAAATAATGTCGTTTTCTCACATAGTAACATATGTGAGAAAACGACATTATGGTAGAATAAATAACAAACCTATCGCCTTGGAACTAACCCAAACAAAATTAAAAATAACAGTGGTTCTGTCGTTTTTTCTGTCTTCTTTCAAACTGTGATGATTCTTCATTAAAATGGAAGCATTATAGATCGATATACGTTTCCTATTTGTTTTTATTTTATCATATATATATATATATATATATATATATATATATATATATGCGATCAAAAACTATCAGGACTGTTGCTTTTGTAACGCAGCTACAGTACGTAGAGAGAAGTTGCTTGGCACAAATTGACATTGAACAATGTCACTCATGTACAACTTTCTCGGTCAGTTCCTTTATTTATAGCAGTGCTTGGAAGGATAGTGTGTAGAGTGTGGTCATCTCATCACAGTATAGAAATGCCTTTTTTGAAAACAGACCTAAAGAAGTGAAAAATCGTGGGTCTATGTCTATGGCTATGAGCTTGAAACGAGTGCTTAGCCTTCACAGAGAAAGATCCCAAACTCTCGGAAACCAAAGAAAGCATGAATGATTTGAAGCAATGTGAGGACATTGTTGATTTTTTTTTTCAATTCCAAAGGCATCGTTTAACATGAGTATGTTCTATCTGGTCAGTCAGAACTCTCGATTGGATTTGAATTTTCAAATAATGCCACTGATTCTCGATTGGGTTTTAAAAAAATAATGAACGCTATATTATTATTTTCAAAAAATAAATAAACGTTAAGAGGTCATTTGATAAAAATCACCTGAGAATACCGTAAGGTTAAAACTAAGATAGTAGATTCAAATGACCTCCTTATTTTTAAAATATGTATATATATAAAAAATCAGTATTTACATTAGTCGGACTATTGTCCTCAACTTTTTCGCCATATCCGGCCTTCTTCAGGTGGTTGGAATTTCGAACTGAACCCTTTATTCACTGGGGTAGACTGTTCTAGTTCCACGTGCCATGTTTGATGTCAGTTATCAGTTATCTCCTGCTAATTTTCCCTTTGAAAGTTCTCCACTGCCTTAACCGGGTATTGAACTCACACTCTTTGGGTCTGTCACTGAATCTAACCAACGCCTTTATCCATGTGTCCTTGAGGACATCTGGGTATGATTTTCTGGGTATTATAAACCTATTGTCTTCAGCATCATTTTTTACCAGTGCTCATATTGCTATTTTGCTGTTATCATTATATGTTTTTACCAGAGCTCATATTGCAACTTTGTTATCATTGCTTTTCTCTGACACTCCTTATTACTGGTTCCCATATTGTATTTATTTCTATGCTTAGTCGGCTCAGGAGATTTTTGTGGCCTAGCATATGTGCTGATTCCTTAAGTTTACGAATTTTCCAATGGTGTTCCCTGTCTATGATCTCAACATGATCCCACAGGGGACGGTGATCTCCCTTCTCTCTCCATATGTGGTCAACCACGCCTGATTTTTCTACTTCCCCTCGCGTTACAGCTTTCTGGTGTTCTTGAAGCCTTATCTTGAGGGGGCGGCCTGTCTCTCCTTTATATTCCTTTCCGCAGCTGCACGGGATAGCGTACACACAGTCTTTAGTCATGTTCTTCTCTATGGGGGGGTCTCACTCGAGAGAGATATCTGCGAAGTGTTATCACGCTTTTGAAGGTTGTCCTGATGTTATATGGACCGCAGATCCTTTGTATTTTCTCTGATAACCCCTTCACATAAGGCAGGCAGACTATTTTCTGAGTGTTGTTTTCCTCCTCCTCCTCCTCTTGTACCCGCCTATCCCAGTTTTTTGGGGCTGCTGCCATGTACCCAGGGTAGTTGTTACGTTGTAGGGTACTACTTATACTGACCAATTCCTTATCTAACGTCTCTGGGTCGCCACTTATGACTTTTGCTCGGTGTTGTAAGCAACGGACGATCCCTTTCTTTACGCTGTATGGATGGTGGGAGTTGAAATTGAGGTACTGTCCGGTGAATGTTAGTTTACGGTATGCGGATGTCTTGAACCCATGTTCTGTTCGAGATATTAGTACATCCAGGAATGGGACGCTCGTACGTGAGTCGGACAACATGTGAAGTGGTGTCAGGTGGGCCCTAATTCGGTTAGCTTACCTCTCAGAGTATATTAGCTGTCGATGGAGATGGAGGTGGGGGGTTCAGATGTTTGGTGGGTCGGGTGAAAGTGGAAGATTAAGTTAGAAGAAAACGTGAAGCAATATTGAATTATTAATGCCAGTGAGATACACCAAAGAAACGCTGTGATAAAAACAACAAGAATGAAGATAACGGAGAAAAATTTAAAACGGAATTTTATCTATCTATCTATCTGTCTATCTATCTAAGTCTGCTTCTATCTATCTATCTATCTATCTATCTATCTATCTATCTATCTATCTATCTCAATCTGTTCATTATCTATCTAAGTCTGCTTCTTTCTATCTATCTATCTATCTATCTATCTATCTATCTATCTATCTATCTATCTATCTCAGTCTGTTCATTATCTATCTATCTATCTAAGTCTGCTTCTATCTATCTATCTATCTATCTATCTATCTATCTATCTATATATATATATATATATCTCAGTCTCTTCATGATCTATCTATCTATCTATCTATCTATTTATCTTTCACTGTCACTCGTGTACAACTTTCTCGGTTACTTCCGTCATTTATAGCAGTGCTTGGAAGGATAGTGTGTAGAGTGTGGCCGTCTCACCACAGTATAGAAAACTATTTTTGAAAACAGACACGTGAAAAACTGTGGGTCTATGGCTATCGAAACTAAGGCCCAGTCTTCGCAGTGAAAGATCCCAAACTCTGCGAAACCAAAGAAAGGATGTGAAGACATTATTGAATTTTTCAATTCCAAGGGCATTGTTTAAAATGAGTAAGCTCCACCTGGTCAGTCAGTTGGAACTCTCGACTGGATTTGAACTTTCAAATAATGTCACAAATTCTCGATTGTGTTTTGAAAAAAAAATTAAGCTATATTTGTTTATATCTATCTATCTATCTATCTATGCTCATAAATAGATATCTGTTCATATCGATCTCTCGCTGTTTCGTTCTTTCTTTCTTTCTTTCTTTCTTTCTATCTATCTATCTATCTATCTATCTATCTAGCTGCTGAAAAAAAACTTTTACTACTGGTATGTCTGTGAAGAATTTTATTTTAAACAATTATATCTAAAAAGCCTATATTCTTTCAATCAGTCAATAATTCCTGGCCACTGACTACAACTTTTTTTATTTATTTTTTTTTTAGACATCTATTGTATTACTCTGTCTGTAATCTTGAACGTGAATGAAAGTTTTCATTTCTATAGTAAAATTATTTACAATGAATTCGGAAATATTCTCTTCGTATTTATTGCTTCATTGCAAATACAGTTCCTGGTCGGGTGACATTCCGGACATGTTTATTTCCTAACTCCACCCCGTGACACCCAAGTTTACAAGAAACGACGAGTTTTATTCATATTTATCATTTTAAAGACCTGCTTTATTTTCAGTATTTATGTAAGAAGAAAAAGAAACATCATATTATATATTTGTTTATTTATGCGTTTCAGCGGGTACGTTACGCCGTGCCATTACCTCACAAATAAAGAGACTATTCCATTTTCATTGCGAGGAAAGACGGAAATGACATATAAGAGACGCCGTTTGGTTTCACTGAGAGTAAGAAAGAAATAACGAGCGAACGAATGAACGGAAGAAAGAAGGAAAGAAAGCATGAAAGAAAGAAAGAAAGAAAGAAAGAACGGAAGAAAGAAAGAAGTAAAGAAAGAAAGAATGAAACGAAGAAAAAGAAGGAAAGAACTAAAGAAAGAAAGAGAGAAAATGAAAGAAAGAAATAAGTAAAGAAAGGAAGAAAAAAGAAAGAATGAAAGAACGTAAGAAAGAAAGGAAGAAAGAAAGAAAGAAAGAAAAGAAAGAAAAGAAAGGAAGAAAGAAAGATAATATAGAGGAGGTAGGAACACTCTCAGGTGTTTAAGTCGAGTTTGGTTTACTCGCATTTATTTTGTTTTTTACGGTATATCAACCTTAATGCGTAATTTCATTCCGACAAGATTTTTAAGATTGAATATATAGCCTTTGTAAGAAATCAGTTTCTGGATCAGCTTCCATCGACGTATTTTTTTTAAACAGGGTTTTTGTCGAGAGTCAAATATATTGCTGGTAATATTTTTTTAAAATGTTTTGCTGTTAATATTTTTTTCGCAAAAAGTATTTTGTGTAATATTTTTTTTCAAAAATAATTGCTGGTAATATTTTTTTTTATTTAGATGCATTGCTGGCATTTTTACTAAAAAATTCTATTTTTATAATTTCATAGTGTTTTAATCCCAGTTTGGGAGTTAACTATTTCCCCATAGCTGCGTACTACCACCTCGGGGTAGGGTGGACCTGATATGGTTTAACGCTCCTCAAAACCTCCCGATCAGAGGCTTTGCTGCCGGATGTAGTGTATCGTCAGACCCAGGATAAGTTTAAGTCTGCTTCAGTGAAATGGAAAAAATTATGACGTTTAAATCATTAAATTTGTACCCTCTTATATTTTTTAAATAATGACCTATATTCCTGCTTATGAATATTACTTTTATTGATTAATTCGTTTTTACGATTTATCAACCCTTTACTGGTTATTTAAAGCCAGAAAATGTTTTAGATTATAAGAATGATTTTTTGGGGGTATATTTATTATAGTGATACAAATGTTAATAATTAACCCATAACTGGGGGAGAATTTGTGGAGTGATACATTTCTAACAGGATTTTCGCTTAAGTGAATATAACGAACCCAACTGGAATTAGAACTCGGTTCTCCGATTAAAAATTAAATAACCCATACCGCACTGATATCTTGCGGATCGATGTTTGTTTCATATATATATATATATATATATATATATATATATATATATATATATATATATATATATATATATATATATATATATATATATATATATATATATATATATATATATATATATATATATATATATATATATATATATATATATATATATATAAAATAAAAAAAGAAGACATTTTTATGATTATACATTCTTTTTATAGAAAAAAGTAAATGCTCTGTTTATAACAAACAACATTTACCGTCCTGAATATCCGAGAAATTTCCATAGAAAATATTCGTCTTCCGAGAGGAATCGAACCTGTACGGGACTGTCATATAGCCTGACGTGCCTTTAACCGATTGGGCCACAGAGGATCGTTCAGCTGGTGAAGTCGATTTTGCTGTCTTTAAACTATAATCTTCCATGATTCTCTTACGTAAATTCATATCTGCTCATGGCGTATCCAAATGTAAAAATGACGTCAAACATTATGAAATAGGATACAGGTTCGATTCCTGTCGGAGGACGGATATTTTCTATGAAAATTTCTCGGACATTCAGGCCGGTAAATGTTGTTTAATACTGTTTATTATAAACAGAGCATTTACTTAAAAATATTTGTATCTATAAAAAGAATGTATAAACATAAAAATGTCTTAAAATAATTGTCGGACTTTGTTCATTTCATAATGTGAAAAGGCTATATATATATATATATATATATTGCCTTTTGGGCCTATCCATTTGCTAAGAACTATGTATTGTCTTCTTGCAGTTGATATTTAGACCTTTCTTCTCGCTTTCCTACGTTACGTTGAGAGCTTTTGTAAGTTTTTTTTTTTCCGCGTATGCTATCAACACCGTGTCATCTGCATATCTTATGTATCTAAGAAAATAGACAGGGAGATAAAAAAAATCACATGATTTACATTATTCGGATAATCAAGACGTTTGGAACGTTCTACGATCCGGCTTCTTCATTTGATATACCCTTTATTTAGTCTGTTTATATTGTATATATTATTTTGAGAAATGTAAGAATTATAAAAAGCTGCCCGGTTCACACACCTCTCTCATCCTAGCTCGATCGAGAATAAAGAAAATACCAGTGAGCCAAAAATGAAAAAGGGGTATTTTAAAGGCAATATATAAATATGCCTCTTCTTATAGCATTATTTATCATTTTATGGGCACGTGGCCGAGTAGTTAGAACTTTCACATTCTAACTATGAAACCCGGGTTCGAATCACACCATGGACGATTTGTCAGGAAGGAGACTTCTTGATGTTATTGGACGGGAGAAAAAACTATACCACGGGTTGACCACAGACTTGTGAGTGAAATCGGGTAGACGGAAACCTTGGGTTCTGTCGATAGCGGTGCTAGCACGAAGTCACAAGTCATCGTGACTGAGGGCTTGAGCGTGCTGGCCTTGATCAAATTGTTGTTCATGCTAGATAAAAAGCTCTTTCACAGAATCTGTAATAGCACAGTGTAGTATAAATCACAGGAAGACTCAGTGGGTGTTGAATAAAAGCAAATTCGCTTGAGCAATAGGGTTTACCTAGCCGCCCTAGTAGAAGTGTATCCTCGAATATGAGTGACCATACATTTAGCTTTTCGTTTCAATATGGCTTATTTAATTTTCGATTTTCGATTTAAAATGACGCTTAAAATTATCTTTCCAGTTTTAAGCAATATTCATTTAAAATGTATTTGATGTTTTGAAACGTTATTATGGTCATTATTTTTTTAGGCTTCGGTCACAGATTCTGGACTACGTGTGTCCATAGCAGGATACGTTCATTTGTGGGTGTTAGATACTAGTCTTAAATCCGGACAAAGCCTCGCGGGGTACAGAGAACATTCTAAGTTTTCACAATAATAATAATTATTATTTATTGTCTTTGATTTCTGGCGTTTACAAATTTCTTTCCGTTTCCGCCCAGGGATCATGACACTTTCCACTGACAAAAAAAAAAATTTAAAAAATTACATAGATAAAGCCCTTCGTAAAGTGTGGGCTATACTTATCAGAACAATTTTTTGTATCTCCTTGAGGCATGGACTTCCAGGAATCTCTTCAATTAGTCTACTGCAATCTTTTCCAACCAGTGCTCGGGCTCCAGCTACAACAGGGATTGTTGATGTTCCCACATGCCACATTTTCGAGATTTCTATTTCAAGGTCCTTGTATTTTGACAGCTTTTTGAATATCTTCAAAGATACATTGCAGTCAGCAGGGACTGCCATATCAATAAGGAGGCACCGTTTTTGTTTGTGGTCTTTAATAACAATATCTGGGCGGTTGGTTTTGATTGTTCTGTCAGTGTGTATTGTGTAGTCCCATAGAATTGTAACAGGTCCTATCTCCGTAACCGGATCTGGGTGGTGTTCATACCAGTTTCTTTCAGTTTCCTTCCCGTAGAAGTTGCAGATTTTCCAGTGCAGATATTGGCTGGTGTATATTCATTTCTTTCCGGATCTAAAATCCTAAAATCAGAAATGGCATCATAACATTTTCCACAGAGCATTTTTTGAGAAACACACACACACACACACGCGCGCGCGCGAGCGCGCACACACATCTGAGATTACACATATTTTTTAAAATGAAAGGTATGGGATGTGAGTTTTTTTGTATTTCTTTAAGGCATGGGCTACCAGCGATTCCTTCCATGAGTCTATTGAAATCTTTTCAAATCAATCCGAGAGCTCCAACTACAAATGGAATTGTTAATGTCCTCATGCGCCACATATTTGAGATTTCAATGTTCTTGATTTTGGTAGATGATTTAACGTAGATGATTTAAGAAATGAAAACAAAAATAAAAAAAACAAAGTGTTTAACAATATCCAGCAATATTTCGACATGAGATATGTCTTCTTCAAGTAATGCTTAAAAATGCCTAAAAATATAAGAAAATACAAGACTTTGTACAAACGTTGCTTGTCTTTAGAAAAGCGGTAATCAACGCAATAAATCCAATGAAACGCAGTGTGAATGGAATGCAACTGAAATGCGAGTACTTAATGGGGCGTGTATTCCTTTTCCGTTAGTTGATGGGTTAGTATGCGCAATTAATCAAATTGTTTAGGATAAATCCTGTGGTTTGGTTCATTCCCCTTTGGGTGGGACGTTAGTAGTTTGCATATAGAATTAACTTCAGGCGTTTTAGGGACTTTAAAATATTATTTTTATAATTGTATGTAATTTTTAAACATACTTGCAGAAGACGGACGTACTGTTGAAATATTACTAAACATTTTTTTAATCGCGTCCTACTCTAAGTGTTAAAAAATCAATCATTCTCCTTATTATTATTATTATTGTTAAAATTTCTTTTGATTTTTGGTGTATGCTCTTTTCTTTCCGGGTCCCAACCAGAGAACTAAGGTCAGAAATGGCATCATCAAATTTTTCACTGAGCAGTTTTGAAGAAAATAATCACACATATTTTATATAGATAAAGTCCTTCATAAAGTGTGAGCTGTACGTGTGAGAGTACAATTATTTTGTATTTCTTTAAGGAATCCCTTCAATGAGTCTTTTCAAATCAATCCGAGGGCTCCAACTACAACGGGAATTGTTAATGTCCTCATGCGCCACATTTTTGACATTTCGATTCCAAGGTCTTTGTATTTTGCTAGTTTTCAGAAGATCGTCAAAGATACATTGCAGTCTGCAGAGACTGTCATTTTTTTTTTAACATACAATGTGTGTTAGCACGTGCGATACCCTGTCTTCATAAGCCGCCGATTAGGGGTTATATCACGGTATCGGTGGCTATGGCGGCACCGTCACCCCTGGTGCCACCAGCAGAATTTGCCACCAGACAAGGTATGAAGATAAGCAAATCGATAGTTTCTCTTCGTAAATTCTCGTAATTTGGGATAAACAAAACTATTGTTCCTCTGCAGCTTCTATCCGAAGAATAATGATAAGTTTATTATTATTTTTATTTCCTTTGATTTCTGGTGTGTACTAATTTCTTTCCACTGATCAATTAAAAAAAAATTTACATAGATAAAGTTCTTTGTAAGATGTGAGCTGTACGCGTGGGAATTTTTTTTATTTGTATTTCTTTAAGGCATGTATTACCAGGAATCCCTTCAATGAGTCTCTTGGAATCTTTTTCAATCAATCCGAGGACTCCAACTACATCAGGGATGCGCCACATATTTTAGATTATTATTATTATTATTATTATTATTATTATTATTATTTCCTATGAGTTCAGTTGTATACACATTACCTTCCGGGTCCCAACCAAAAATCTAAGGGCAGAAATGAATTTATGGCATTTCCACTGGTCATTTTTGTAAAAAATCAAACTTAAATCATACACATTTTATAAAATAAATCTCTTCGTAAGGTGTAGGCTGTACTTGTGAGTGCATTTTTTTTGTGTTTCTTTTAAGGCGTCGGCTACTAGGAATCCATTCGGTAAGTCTAGCAGTGGGTCAATCCGTGGGTTCCAACGATATCACTGATGTCTTCATGTGCCATATTTTTCAGATTTCCACTCCAAGATCATTGTATTTTGATAGTTTTTTTTTAGTTTTTTTAAATATCTTTAAAGATACATTACAATCTGCGGCTTCTATTAGGTTGGTGCAAAAACAATGGCGTAATAATGTCGTTTTTTGACGTATTTTTAACGTCAAAAAACGACATTATTACGTCATTATTTTTGCACCAACCTAATACCATGTCAATAAGAAATCACATTTTGTTTTCGTTCTGATTGACCACAATGTCTGGGCGACTAGCTTTGATTGTCCATTTGGGAGCATTGTAAAATCCCATAAAAACCGTCAGCATTCTAACCATTATTATTATTATTATTATTATTATTATTATTATTATTATTATTATTATTATTATTATCTTTGATTTTTGTTGTTTATTCATTTATTTCCGGGTACCACCCAGAGACCTAAGGTTAGAAATGGCATCATAACATTTTCCACTGAACATAAAAAAAAGATCATACACATTTTCCATAGATAATTCTTTTTGTATTTCTTTAAGGTATGGGCTACCGGGGATCACCTGAATGAGTCTATCAGAATCTTTTTCCTTGTCAAACCCAGGGAGCCAACGACAGCTGAAATTAATTATTCTGATTGGGGTTTGATAGATGTCTTCAATTTTGAGATTTCTATTTCAAAATCTTTGTATTTTGATAGTCTTGTGAAGATCTTCAAGGATACATTACAGTCTGCTGGAATGGCCATGCCAATAAGAAAACACATCCTGT
>OZ010599.1:19450185-19452685 GCA_963932145.1 Acanthosepion lycidas
CTTTTTCTTCCCTTTCTTTTTCTTCTTCTTCTTCTTCTTCTTCTTCTTCTTTTTCTTCTTCTTCTTCTTCTTCTTCTTATAATTATTATTATTATTGTTATTATTATTATTATTATTATTATTAATCTTATTATTATTCTCTTTTCTTCTTCGCCTCCTCGTCCTCTTTCTTCTTCCTCTTCTTCTACTCTTCCTCCTCTTCCTATTCTTCCTCCTTTTTCTTCTACCATTCCTTCTTCTTCCTCTTCTTCTTCTTCTTCTTCTTCTTCTTCTTCATTATTATAATTATTTGATATCCCCTCCGACACGTAAATATTTCAGCTGGGGTGATGATGTTCATTAACTCATCTCCTACAAATAGCTTAGAGGCGCAAATTTTCCTCGGCTCATGATCTGTTCCAAGCAGTTTTGCCATCCGCGCACTCACAATAAAGTCAGGTATCCCCAAGTCGTCTTCCTGGAAAATCTTGGGTAAGCCAACCATAAAAGGGACAATTTGAGCAGCTGCTTGATATATTTTCTCTGATTTGACCTGTCTTGTGTTTGGTCCCATCCGCATTTTTATCTAAATCGCCTTCACGGTGTTCTTATCTCAAAGTATCTCAACGTCTATCAGGATCCATTGATAGCAACTGCTGTTCACAAATTTGATATCATGGCGATTTCTCTCCAAGCGCTTCTCTGTCAAGATTGTCGTATCCAACATGATCTCCACTTGCACAACTGTTATTCTTGTTCTTGTTCTTCTTCGTCTTCTTCTTCTTCAAATCCTCCTCTACCACCACCACCTCCCCTTTCTTCTTCTTCTTCTTCTTCTTCTTCTTCTTCTTATTATTATTATTATTATTATTATTATTATTTTCTTAATCTTCTTTCTCTTATCCTTCTCCTCCTCCTCCTTATTCTCCTCCTTATTCTCCTCTTTTTTCTCCTCCTCCTCATCTTTCTTCTTCACATGCTCGTCCTCCTCATCTTTCTTCTTCTTCACATCCTCCTTCACCTCCTCCTCCTTCTTAATATCCTCCTCCACGACCTCCTTCTCCTCCTTATTTTTCTTCCTCTTCTTTTCATCCTTCTTCTCCTCCCCCTCATCTTTCTTCACCTTCTTCTTCTTCTCTTCCTCCTCCTTATTCTCCCCATTATTCTCCTCCTTATTCTCCCCCTTATTTTCCTCCTTATTCTCTTCCTCCTCCTTCTTCCTCTCCTCCTTCTCCTCCTCATCCTTCTTCTTCTCATCTATCTTCTTCTTATTTTTTCTTAAACTTCTTCTTATTATTATTCTTATTCTTATCATCCTCCTTCTCTTGCTTCTTCTTCTTCTTCTTCTTCTTCTTCTTCTTCTTTCTTCTTCTTCACATCCCCCTTCACCTCCTCTTCCTTCTTCTTCTGTAAGATATTTTTCATGCTTTTAGACGACTTCCCAGTGCTCCAATAATTATTGGTACTGTAATTACTTTTTAACCTAGCCATAGGTAGCAAATCATTTTTTTCTGTTTGCCTTATAGGATTAATTTGGGTTTATCATGCTTTAAAGTTGCCATTGTCAATATCGGAATTTTGTATAGGATATTCATTTTGCTATTCTCCAGCACTTTCTTCTCCATAAAACTTGTCACTGCATTTAAAAAGTAGAGATTATTATTATTATTATTATTATTATTATTATTATTATTATTATTATTATTATTATCATTATTATTATTATTATTATTATTATTCTCTTTGGTTTCTGTTGTATACACATTCCTTTCTGGGTCCCAACAAGAGACCTAAGGCCAGAAATTGCTTCATGATATTTTCCACTGAACTTGTTTGTAAAAACAAATAAAAATAAAACAAGCTAAGATTACAAATATTGTATATTGATAAAGACCTTCATGATCTGTATTTGTGAGAACATTGTTTTTTTTTTAATATTTCTTTAAGCCAGTGGCTACGAGGAATTCCTTCAATGAGTCTATGGGAACCTTTTCGAATCAAACCCAGCGCTCTAACCACAAGACGAATTATTTATGTGCCATATTCTTTAAGATCTCCACTTCAAAATCTTTGTATTCTGATAGGTTTATTTAAGGTCTTAAAAGATACACTATCGCTGTCTTTGGGAACTGTCACGTCAATAAGAAAGGACATTCTGCTTTTGGGGCCTTTGCTCACGATAAGTTGGCGATTAGCTTTGAGTGTTCTGTGTGTAATTTCGAATCTGTTCTGCCTGTGTATTATTATTATTATTATTATTATTATTATTATTATTATTATTTGTATACTATTATTAGTGTTATTTTATTTCCTTTGATTTCTGGTGTTTACACATTTCTTTCCGGGTCCCGCCCAGAGACCTAAGGTTAGAAGTGGCATCATGACACTTTCCACTGACAAATAAAAACAAATAAACAAACAAACAAAAAAAAGAAAAACATATTTTACATGGACAAAGACCTTCGTAAAGTGTGGGTTGTACTTGTGAGAAAAATCTTTTGTGTTTCTTTAAGGTATGGGC
>OZ010599.1:19457685-19512685 GCA_963932145.1 Acanthosepion lycidas
TTTTTTTACATTTTTATTCGTTCCTAGCACGTCCGAAATTTTCGTAAAAAATCTTGTTTTTTTTTTGTGTCAGCAAAATTGACCATTTTTTTCCATTTTATAAAAAAACTGGAAAGCTCACTTTGAAATTCTTTTAAATATCAATTATCATTTTTTCAAAACTTATTTGAAGAAAATCAGAAATTATAATGTTTATTTAAAACATTTTGAACCAAGCTTAACTTAGCTTTTGCGCTGAAATGATGTAAATAAAACAAAGCAGGTCATAAACTTTCACCTCACTTGACAGGTGATGAATGACATATTGACAGATTCTGTGAGGCTAATTTGTTCTACGGAAGGATAAAAGTGAAATAATTTACATTTAAGTGAACAAATTATTTACCTCCTTATTTTTAAGGAAAACTTTGAACACTCTATTTTTTTTGTACTTAGCTTTCACCTTTACGTTTACGATGCTTTATGGAAAATAGATTCTAAAGAAATTAAAATAAGACTGTTAAGAGTGAGATTGAATTTCATATTTCATAAGAAAGGTATCTAATTAATTTATACGTACCTTTCTTATGAAATTTTATCAGAAGTGTCCATAAAATACTATAATTTTATGTACATTTATTACATTTTACTGTGTTATTTGTATTTCCATTCATTTTATTATTAATTTTGATATTTCATTTATGGAAAAATGTCATAACTGAGATTAATATAAAAATAAGATCATATAAATTTCATAAGATGATACTGATACTTGTAGGTACCCTTCTCAGTTGAAATTGAAAAATCAAATTAACTTCTCCACACGTGTTTTGCAAAAGTAAAGGCCTTAACAGCGGAGAACAATGCTTAACGCAAATAACGCAACTTAATTGTATTCTGGTTGGTCTTCCGTACTTTATAATTATGGCCCGATTATAAACACAAAATTACATTTCTTAATTACTGCGGATCTTCTGATTAGTCAAAATGATACAATTTACAACGCGCTAAAAAAAGATCGATCTCATAAGGAGACATAGGAAACCCGATGCGGCTTTTAACTAATTTTATAATATTTTATCAACTTAAATGTAAAAATCTATTATAATTAAGAAATAACAAATAATTGTATTAAAAATTCATTTTTATTCGAAAAAATCTTTTGCTTTCAGAAAAATATTGTCCATATTCATAAAAACAGCTAAAAGCAAATAAAAGCATTTGAAATTAAATAATATCTTTGTTTTATTGAGTTTTGTGTTACAATTTAGAGCTGATTTTCAGGTGTTGGGGGTCCAATTAAAAACAAAAAAAAGACATGATTTGCATTCCTCAAATCCTTGTGCTTTTAACTAGTGTAATCACTAAACCCGATGCGATCGAATTTCTAGCGTTTTCATAAAATTAGTTATGGGGGGGGGTAATAAATATTCAAAAAAACATTTCTGTCATGACTTTAATAAAAAAAACATATTCATAATAATTTCAATCATCTATGAATAGTTCCTGAAAGTTTCATTAACATCCGACAATTATTTATATTTTTGCAAGATTTTCAAAATTAATGTGTCATACAAAAAATAAAAATGTGTTAAAAATTGTCTATGTTATTTACTAGTTCTGCTGATACAAAGAAAAACAAGTTTTTTTAAACAAAATTTAGAATGTTCTAAAAAGAAGTAAATTTTTTTTTAAATAATTAAAAAAAACTTTAGTCTTTCCCCTTAATAATAACATAAGCATTTAGACGATAAATCTTTTTTTTCGGTAAGGTTGGCGTCTTTTTCATCAAGCTATGCTCTTTTTTGGCGATTTCGTGGAGGTACCTATGTTAGTATCTGTCTATATTTCTGAGATGAGGTATTATGTACACTATTTACATTGTTCAGACTATCGTCCTCATCTTTGTTGCCATATTTGGAGAGGGGAATTAGGAGATAACTGATAACTGACATCCATTAGACATGGCACGTGGAACTAGAACAGTCTACCTCATTGAGCGAAATAAAGGATTCAGTTCGACATTCCAACCACCTGAAGAAGTCCGGAGCTTACAACGACCGAAGCGTTGAGATAAATATGGCAACAAAGATAAGGACGATAAATAGTGTAAGAAAAGCATAGCAAAGAACTTACAGTTACATCTAGTCAATTCAACTGTAAAATGTTGAGACCTAACTGCCAATCTAGTACTGTACTTAAATTCACCCAAGCTATCCGTATCTATTTAAAAGAAACGATTTTGTAAAATAAATGCATTTGTTTATTTAATCATTTCACCCCAGGCAAGGCGGGAGTGCTGCTATTACGTAAGGGGGTTACAGAGAGTGAAAGTGAGAGAAAAGAGTGGATTATAGCGGGGATTAAGGAAACGATAACAAATTAACGAATTAAGATAACAGAAGATGGCGATTGAGGTTGCTTGGTTTGTTCGTTCTGATTTGTTTTACGGCATATCAACACCTCAATGGGTTATTTAATGCTGCCAAGATTTTTATTGCTGTTAATATCTATCTATCTATCTATCTATCTATCTATCTATCTCAGTATATATTGGTTTGGTTTACGGCATATCAACACCTCAATAGGTTATTTAATGCCGTCAATATTTTTATTGCTGTTAATATCTACCAACCTATCTATCTATCTATCTATTGGTTTTTTTGTTTTGTTTTGTTTTACGGCATATCAAGCTCAATAAGTTATTTAATGCCGACAAGATTTTTTATTGCTGGTCATATTTTTTATCTATCTATCTATCTATCTATCTATCTATCTATCTATCTATCTCAGTATATATTATTTTGGTTTGGTTTATTTGCTTTTACGGCATGTCAACTTCAAGGGTTTATTTAATGCCGACAAGATGTTTATTGCTGGTAATATTTTTTGCCTATCTATCTATCTATCTATCTATCTATCTATCTATCTCAGTATATATTGGTTTGGTTTGGTTTATTTTGTTTTACAGCATATTAACCTCAATGGGTTATTTAATTCCGACAAGATTTTTATTGCTGGTAATATTTTTTTCAAAAAGAGAATTGCTGGTGTTAATATCTATTTTTATACTTTCATAATGTTTTGACCCCTTTTGTGGGTGGGGTTAACTATTTTCCCATAGGTGAGACCCTGTCTGAGTGAATCTGGGAACACTAGCAATTAAGAAGTGGTTACACGCTCCCCAAAACCTTCTGATCAAAGGCCTTGATCTTGGATATAGTTTATCGTCTTACCCAGGACAGGATTGACGTTGCATTTAAATTTTTGAAGATTGTAGTTACCAGGGAAGCAAGTAAGAGGAAGACAAATAGAAGAGAGTCCAAAGAAAAGCCAGAGCTCTCCATTCCCTGAACCATCTTATCCTACCATATATCTTCTCAGAGCTCGCATATGGCAAATGTCCACGCAAAGTCGCACATCGTCGATTCAAGGCTCAGCTAAAAAAACTTCTTGCTGACGACAGAAATCGATCCATTCACCTGGGAGACGGAAGCTGCTGAAAGAACCAATTGGTAAAGAGAAGTCCACGGAAAGACAAGATCCTTTGAAAACACCAGGAGACAAATAGAAGAAAGGAAGAGAGTCCAAAGAAAGGCCAGAGCTCTACATTCCCTGAACCATCTTATCCTACCACATATCCTCTTCATAGAGCTCGGTTCTGGCCAATGATCACGTGGCGCCGCACATCGTCGATTCAAGGCTCAGCTAAAAAGCTCCTTGCTGACGACAGAAATCGATCCATTCAACTGGGATACGGAAGCTGCCGAAAGAACCAATTTGTGAATAGAAGTCAACGGAAAGACAAGATCCTTTGAAAACACCAGGAGACAAATAGAAGAAAGGAAGAGAGTCCAAAAAAAAAAAAAAAAAGAAAGCCAGAGCTCTACATTCCCATAACCATCTTATCCTACCACATATCTTCTTCTCAGATCACGTGGCGCCGCACATCGTCGATTCAAGGCTCAGCTAAAAAACGTCCTTGCTGAGGACAGAAATCGATCTGGTCAATTGTGAAATAGGATCTGCTGAAAGAACCAATTGGAGAAGGGTAAATAAGAGCAGTTTAGTTTTGGAGGTTTTACAATTTACAAGCCATTTCTTGCCCCAGTTAACCATTGATTGGAAGTCATTTTTAAAAGCAGTGGCCAAGTTAACTTCGTCAGCTCTTAAGGATTTACTATTCAGACAGGATTAAATGGTAGCGTCATCTGCATAAATGTCTACCTGGGAAAATGATGACACCAGGAAGATCCTTGATAAAGATGAGAAATAGCGATCCAGTCCATGCTCTGAACCATCTTATCCTACCATATATCCTCTTCTTTGACCTCTCATCTGGAAAATGTCCACGTGGCGCCACACGTCGTCGATTCAAGGCTCAGCTCAAAAACACCTTGCTGAGGATAGATATTGATCCAGTCAATTGGGAGACGGAAGCTGCTGAAAGAACCAATTGGGGAAAGGAAGTCCACGGAAAAACAGGATCCTTTGAAAACACCAGAAGACAAATAGAAGAGACGAAGAGAATCCAAAGAAAGGCCAGAGCTCTCCTTCCCCTGAACCCTGCTAACCTATCATGCGTTGGCCTCTGGACGTTTCTTTATATTCAACATAGGACACGTTTGAGACAGTAGGAAATATGGATGAACATCCAAGATAACGAGTTCCGCAATCGTCAAATATTATAAACAGATTTCCCCTTATAAATTGGCGTCCTGGGTATGACGATAAACTACATCCGCGGCCTGGGTATGACGATAAACTACATCCGTGTCCAGGGTAAGACGATAAACTACATCCGCGTCCTGGGTGTGACGATAAACTACATCCGCGGCCTGGGTATGACGATAAATTACATCCGCGTCCAGGGTAAGACGATAAACTACATCCGCGTCCTGGGTATTATGATAAACTACATACGCGGCCTGGGTATGACGATAAACTACGTCCAACAACAAGGCTTCAGATAATGTTTTCGGAAAAATAATGTTGCCAGCTATACGTTTTTGAAACAATAATGTTGCCAGGTATGCGTTGTGGGGAGAAACGTCTGTAAAATTGAAACAAATATTTGTTGTATTTCTTTATGATATATATATATATATATATATATATATATATATATATATATATATATATATATATATATATATATTGGCCTTGTGCCACATCTAATCCGACCATAGAAAATCACTATACAACAAACATTTGTTTAAATTTTACAGATATTTCTTCATATACACACACACCGACGCATACACACACACACACACATATATATATATATATATATATATATATATATATATATCCTGAATCGCTACGAACGAATATACTTTTAGGGAGGCCTCATGCCTTCAACCACTGTTGCGACTTAAGCTCAACACAAGTCTCAAGTGGAACACGGAAATACCATCCATCGGTGAGGTCACGTTCCTTCAACGCCTATTAGGACTTATTCTCATCCCATGTCTCAAGCGGAACGCGTACATACAATCCATCAGTGAGGCCCAATGCCTTCAACAACTATTGGGATTTTAGCTCAACACAGGCCAAAAATTAAACTCGGACATACGATCCATCGGTGAGGCAACATGACTTTAACAATTATTGGGACTTAAGCTTAAAGCAGGTCTCATGCAGGCAGAACTCATAAAAGCGATCAATCGGTGAGTCTCCATGCCTTCAACGCGTATTGGCTCAACACGTGCCTCAAATAGAATTCGGTCATACGATCCATTAGTGAGGTTCCATCACTTTAACAACCATTGAGACTTAACCTCAACACAGGTCTCTGTTGGAACTCACACAAGCAATACATCGGTGAGGCCCCATGCGTTCAACACCTATTAGAACTTGCGCTCATCCCAGGTCTCAAGTGGAACGCGTACATACAATCCATCGGTGAGGCCCAATGCCTTCAACAACTATTGGGACTTAAGTTCAACACAGACCAAAAATAGGAATCGGACATACGATCTAACGGCGTGGCCCCATGCCTTTAACAACTATTGGGACTTAAGCTCAACGCAGGCCTCATATGGTACTGATACAAGCAATCCGTCGGTGAGGCCCCATGCATTCAACACAGATTAGGACTTAAGCTCAACACAGACCTCAAATGGAATTCATACAAGCGATACATCGGTGAGCACTATGCCTTATCACCTATTGGGACTTAAGCTCAACACTGGCTTCAAATAGAACTCGGGCATACGATCCATCGCTGCGACCCAATGCCTTCAACATCTATTGTGACTTAAGCTCAACACAGGTCGCATGTGGAACTCATACAAGCGATCCATTGGTGAGGGCCCATGCCTTCCACACGTATTGGGACTTAAGCTCAACACTGGCCTCAAATAGAATTCGGTCATACGATCCATCGCTGCGGCCCAATGCCTTCAATATCTATTGTGACTTAAGCTCAACACAGGTCGCATGTGGAACTCATACAAGAGATCCATTGGTGAGGACCCATGCCTTCCACACGTATTGGGACTTAAGCTCAAGACAGAACTGAAACAGAACTCGTACAAACGACCCATCAGTGAGGCTCCATGCATTTAACACCTACTTGGATATAAGCTCATCACAGGTCTCAAATGGAACTCTTACATACGATCCATCGGTGAACCGCTATGCCTTCAACACCTTTTGGGATCAAAGCTCAACCTAGATCCCAAGTGAAACGCGTATATACAATCCATTGGTGAGATCCGATGCCTACAATACCTATTCGGACTTAATCTCAACCCAGGTCTCTAGTGGAACTCGTACATATGATCCATCGGTGAAGCCCATGCATTCAGCACGTATTGGGAAAAAGCTCAACCCAGGTATGAAGTGCAACTCATACCTGTGATCTATCAGTGTGGCGCAATGACTTCAACACCTATCAGGACTTAAGCTCAACACAGGCCAAAAATACAACTCGGTCATACGATCCATCGGTGAGGCCACATGACTATTATTGGACTTAACCTCAGCACAAGTCTCATGCAGAACTCATAAAAGCGATAAATCGGTGAGTCCCCATGCCTTCAACGCATATTGGTACTTAAGCTCGACACAGGTCAAAAAATATAATACCAGCATTTTTTTTCATTTTTTTACCAACAATATATTTTTGAAAAAAAAAAAATTACCAGCAATAAAAATCTTGTCGGCATTCCTAATTTTAATACCAGCAATACATTTTTGAAAAAAGTATTACCATCAATAAAATTCTTGTCCGTATTAAATAACTTACATGCCGTAAACCAAACATTTTATCTTACTTTGATATTTATCAAACAGCTCTTACATCAACACAGTGTCGTAGCTTGATGTTTAAACTCTTGTCTTTGTATTTTACTAGATAAAGAAAAAAGTAATTTGTTGTGAACATAAATTGAATTAACTCTTGTCTTCTGATCCGTATCTCTTCAGAACGTTGGCCATAAATGGCTCTCCACAACTTCTTATATTTCGTTGCGCCAAACAATATTTACTTCCATGCTAAAACATCGGTCCCTCTGCTGCCATTCATTTACCATATACAAAGCAGTTCAAAAGTCCTAACCCTCCCACAGAATTCTCATCGGATGAACTTGACAGATAAGGAAAAACAGCTCTTAGAGTCATTGAAAAAAAAATGAAATAAATTATCAAACTTATACATTGAGAAACTTTTACAATGAATGCCAAAAATTTGTGCTGCAGTAATCTAAGCGAAAAGAGGATATTTTGACGAGAGCAAAAATTTAATCATAAAAGCCTTTTTATCTTTGTGTCATAATAACATTTCTCATTAAAAAAAATCTGGTTTTGACTTTTTTTAAATATGTACATGGTGATCCGAAAGATTTGTCAACCCCCCTACAAAAAAGTAATAAGCACAATAGGAGAACAAGTAATACAGTAATACAAATTACATGTACTAGATTCAGTTTATTTACTTTCATTGACGCTGTTATACATCAAGAGGTCTGTATAAACATTATCATTTTGTACTAGCCTTCTGAAATAGAAAATTATATTATGTAGTGGATGACAAGACTTTTGGACCAACCTATATCTATCTATCTATCTATCTATATATATATATATATATATATATATATATATATATATATATATATATATATAAATAACAAGGTGATCCGAAAGTCTTGTCACCCCTACAAAAAAGTAATGACAACAATAGAAAAAAAAAAGAAAAAGGAAAATTGAATGTCTTTGGCAAGATGCGAAAGTGTCTCGTCAGTATTATCATGATCTAGTGGCCGAATCATCTTGCTTGGTAAAATGTTTGAACATGGAATTGTTTTCGCCGTTTCTTTCTCCTGTTGTTCTTAATTTATTGAAAGCATGTCAGCCAGGACTCTTTGCCAATTACCTCCCCCCCTAATATTTCCCTTGGTTTTTGTCGTCCTTGTATTTGTTATATGTAATAGGGGTAGGTAGGCTTTCCTACCGCCCGGTCAACACTCCCCCCCTTCTCTTGGACATGAGTAGAGCTTTACGCCTTGTTTCTTGTTTAAGAAGGGGTTCCCGGTACTCTCTCTGGCCTCTGTATTAGTGCAGCTCTGTTTCTCCCGTGATGTGTGCAGTCTGTGGAACTACCTTTTAATTCTAAGGGTACACGGTTGACAGTTCTCTGTTTGCTGTTTCCGACTGGTAAATTAGGAGCCCTAACTCTTGCGTAGCCTCTTGAGCGGCTGCTCTGATCAACAGTTGTATAATACCGGGGTGTCTGTAGTGCCATTTCGCGCATGGAAAGATGTCCCTACAGTCACCTCCGGTGGGCAACCCTGAGGCCACATTATGATGCAGGTGTGCCAACTCCTCTCTGCCCACGTCACAGTCGATAACTGTCTGCTTCTTTTACTTCAGGCCTTCTCATCTTCCAACCAAAATTCCACATGTTGACTTACAAAGACCGAAAAAGTAATCCTAAACTCGCCACTCAAAAAACACCTAAACCCTCAACATTTCGTTCTCCAACATCGGTGGCATTAGAACAAACTTCTGCAGTATGGAATCTTTCCTCACTGCAAACTGCCCGGATATATATATATCTGCGAGACCAACCTTGTCTCGTTTATCCCCACCTCTGATCTCTCGATCCCAGGCTACCTTCCTCTCCTCAGAAAAGACTCTCTAACCCACATGTCTACGTCAAGGAACATCTCCCTCTGGCCAGAGAGTTGTCTCTCGAATCGCCAGACTAGTCGTATATGTGTCTCCGACTATCTCTTCTCAATGCGGTAAGCTATCATTTCTTTCTTTACCGCTCTCCATCCTCTCAAAACTGTGGGGTACTCGACAGCATTTCTGACAGCATAGACAAGGCTCTCTCCCTCTACCCGTTCGCTAACATATTTGTGTTTGGCGACTTTAACGCCCATCATACCAAGTGTCTTAAGAATGCTACTACTGACCACGCAAGCATCCAAACACAATTTTTCAGTCTCTCAATCCCTCACGCAGATAGTTAACTTCCCCACTCGTTTTGCCTTCAACCGGGAAGGTAAAGCCTCTCTTCTCGATCTGTGTTTTACCTCCATCCCCGAGTCTTGTAGCGCTACGCAACTCTGCCCTCTTGGTAACTCTGATCATGCGGTAGTATCTGTTAACATCTCCTTCAACTCCAACCCCTGCAAAGAACCTCCTGCCACTAGAACTTCGTTCTACTATCAACGAGCTGACTGTGACTCGTTCCGTAATTTCCTCCGCGATGTCCCCTGGGATGTTGTCTTTACGCTCCCCGTCCAAGAATGTGCTTCTGAGGTCTCATCCTGGATTAAAGCTGGAATCGACGCTTTCATCCCCTCAAGGAAATATAGGGTCAAGTCGCGCTCCTCCCCCTACACTGCTTGCTCATCCGCCATCGCCCATAGGAACCACTTCTTTCACCTATTCCGTAGCGACATGTCTGACTGCAATAGACGTCTCTTTGCCTCTGCCCGTAACGAGTGTAAACGTGTCCTCAATGATGCTAAGTCACTATTTGCTGTTAAGATGAAGGAACCTATTGCATCTCGCAAATTTGGCTCCAAATATTATTGGCGTCTCTGCAAGAGCGTATTGAACAATTGCAAACCCTCTATACCTCCTTTGTTCAACCAGTTCGAAGACTTGACCCCCTCTGCCGACAAGGCTGAATGCTTTTCTCAGAAATTTCCATTCAACTCAACGCCTGACTCTTCCGGTGTACCCATACCCGACTTCTCTCTTAGAACTGAGGCCCTATTGAGTGGGTTACACATAACCCCGTCTTTGGTATTGGGCATTATCTCCAATTTAGACCCCAACAAGGCTAGTAGTAGAGATGGGATACCAGCCATTGTCTTGAAGAAATGCGCGCCTGAACTGGGGCCTTCACTCTCTAAACTATACAACTACTGCCCCAAGGAATCTTGTTTTCTTGACTGCTGTAAGTCCTCTTCGATTGTTCCTGTCTTCAAGAACTCTGGCGACCCCTCTGACCCTTCTAACTACCGACCTATTAGTCTCCTACCCTTCTTCGAAGCCCTAATCAATACCGAAGTGGTTAACCACCTTACATCCCATAATCTGCTCTCAGACAAGCAATATGGCTTCCGCTTTACCCGATCTACAGCTGATGTGCTTGCGAGCATCACTGAAACAGTTTACCAAGCTCTTCAAAATAACGGGGAAGCACGTGGCGTAGCCCTAGACAGCTCCAAAGCGTTTGATAGGATTTGGCATGCCGGCCTTCTTCGCAAGCTCCAGGGTTATGGCATTACGGGTCGATTGTTTGACCAAAGACAATCATTCCTGTCAAACCATGAATTGACGGTCGTTCTCAATGGATTCTCCTCCAGTTCCTATCCCACGAACGCAGGTGTTCCTCAAGGCTCCATCCTAGGCCCAACTCTATTCCTTATCTACATAAATGACCTTCCTGACGCCATAAATTCCCAAGTTGGCATCTACGCGGATGATACCACAATTTACTCCTACCTCAAAAACAAATCTAGTGTCACTGACAAAACTAACCTGGCCGTGCGTCTCGAAAAGAACCTCCAATCGGTTGTGAACTGGGGCACGAATTGGCAGGTCAACATTAATGAGTCAAAAACAAAACTGATCTCTATTAATCACCACAGAGATCCTTCCCTGCCATCCATTAGAATGTCTGACGCTCAATTTCTCGAGAGCACCTCTCTGCGGCTGCTCGGACTCACGTTGACTGCTGACCTGAGATGGAACAAATACATTGAGTCAATTGCTTCGTCTACCGCAAGGAAAGTTGGCTCCCTGAGCCGCGCCAGGAAATTTTTCTCCCCGGAATCGATCCTCCAGACCTACAAATCAACAATTCGCCTTTGCATGGAGTATTGCTGCCATATATGGTCTGGAGCCCCTTCTGTTTGACTCGGATTTCTTGATAGGCTCCAGAGGCGGATATGCAATATAATTGGCCCTGCTCTGGCATGTGGTCTGCAGTCACTTTCTCACAGACGCGCCGTCGCCTCTCTCTGTCTGTTTTACAAATACTTTCATGGCAATTGCTCCGAGGAGCTGCTTGCGCTGGTTCCCAGACTTCATGAGTTCAAGCGCCCTACGAGGCTGGCATCCCGCTCTCATCCTTTCATTGTCGAAACTCCTAAATGTAGCCGTTTCTTCTACTCCAATAGCTTCATGTCTCGCACCTCTCGCCTGTGGAACTCCCTTCCCTATCCCAGCTTCCCTGATAGCTATAATCTCCAACTATTCAAATGTAATGTCAATCGACATCTCCAGTTGCCTTAATCTATCCACTATCCTTCTTCTCATCCTTTCCTCTATCACTCCTATCTGATCTTGCTTCAAATTTTCTGTAACCCCTTGCGTCTTAGTGGCTTCTCGCCTTGCCTGGGGTGAAACGCTTAAAAAAAAAGAAAAAAAAAGTAATACAGTAATACAAAGCACATGTACTGGATTCAGTTTATTTAATTTCATTGACGCTGTCACCCATCGAGAGGGTCTGTGTGAACACCATCTTTTTCGTGGCAGCCATCTGTAATAGAAAATTATATTATGTACGGGTGACAAGACTTTCGGACCCGTGAATTCATAGATGAAATTACAAAACATCCTTATAGGTAATCAAATGAAAGGATGATAAAAAGTGAGGGATCAGTTTTGGATTGTTCTTTAGTATTAAACACATCCCCCATTTCTTGACCACGATGCAAGGTGGTCCGAAAGTCTTTTCACCGACTACCAAAACGTAATGAGAACAAAAGAACACTTAATACAGTAAATAAAAATCATATGGACTTGATTCAGTTTATTTACTTTCATTGACGCTGTCACACATCGAGAAGGTCTGTAGGAACACTATCATTTTTGTTGCACAAAATGATGTGGTGCCATGTCCAGTGGGATATTTTACGAAGCTGTGCTTTTAGGATTGTTGCAAAGGCTCTCCGAACGACGTCCTTCAACTGATGGGTATTCTGCTATCGTTCATGTGAAACTCTCTTCTTGATAATTATCCACAGAGCGTTGAAATAAAAAAATTATATTATTTATGGGTGACCAACCTGTATAATAATTTTCTCCTATGTAAAGTACAAAACAACTATTTTTCATTTAAAAAATCTGCTCGGTCTTTTGAACTGTAGTGTATACTCTTGTATAAGTCGACTTCATGTGTAGTGCGACCACGAATTTTTTTTATATGACCCGTGTATAACGCGCCCCCCATATTCTGAATAATACTAGTAGGCCTAGCGTATTTATATAATTACAGTAATAGGCTTCATCCTGTACATATTTTAAAGCAAATAAATGGTCTTCGTTCTTTTTTGTAGAAAGCTACACGAAAATAACGTGAAAAAAAACACTTACCGTAAAATATCTGATACGAAGATTTAGATACCGTACTTTTGTTTGAGTTCATGCCTGACTACGATAGTCCCTTTACATTGTGTCTCCTACCAAAACAGATACTAGGTATTGATACGTGTCAGACAAAAAAAGGGGCGCCTTTGGAAAAGCAATGCCTCAGCAATATAAACTCGTGCGAACCATGATTAACAAATTGGATAAAGGAAGAAAAAAATGACTCTAAAGAAAGACTCTAAACTCCGGGACGCAGGCTAAAAGATCTTACCCGTACCCGTTAAGGATAGCCAAAAGTTACCATTAGAATGTTGGCCTACCTGATAGCTGCCATCGGAAATGCATGAATTTTAACGCTTCCAATAAAGATTTCCCTGTGTATAGTGCAGCCGGTCAGCGAATATGCATGATTTTTAAGATCTTCAAAAAAATTACCTGCGTATAATGAGACCCCATATTTTTGCTCAAAAACTGATAATTAAAACACGCACTGTATTGGATTATATACGGTACACAAACTCATTTGCTACAGGGTGAACCCCCAAAAAACGGGAATTTTTGAAGTGTGTATTGCTAGACATGAGCATGTGGCAACCCTGTGAGACAGTGACCTTGAGCAAGTAAACATTTCACCATTTAGAATTCAAGATGAAATTCACAGTATCCCAGCTGAGATGTTGCAGCAGCCAATGAGGAATCTTAACAGCAGATTTCAAGAATGCATTCGTACAGGAGGACGCCATCTACAAGACGTAATTTTAAAAAAATGAAAATTCCATAATTACTTCTTAAATGGCATGTTTTAAGGTTTCAATTACTAGGAATAAAATATTTTTCTTCCATCACTCTTGGTTTTATTGCATTGTTAAAAAGTTCCCGTTTTTTGGGGTCACCCTATATTTGCTGTCTTGCCTTCACTTTGTCCTGTGAATGTTAAATTCTCCAAGCCAACTTTCCTCATTATGTGTCCTGGAAATTTTAAATGTCTCTTTCTGGTTCTACCGAAAACCCTATTTACATTTTGGGGACCCAAATGTTTGAATGGATATGGGGCCAACCCGCAATGATACTGCCAAAAAGCAGGATATAAATTAATTTCTGAAAGTTCAACGAGTCCATGCATCTCGGGCATCGGGCGCTGCAAACCCCAAAGAAAATTTTTGAAATTTTAACAATTACATGGGTAATTTGAAGCCATACAAAAGGGATATAAGAGTATATTCTTAGGGCAACATTAACTTCTCCAAATCATTGGCTTATGATTCTATCACTAAAATAACTTTATTTTAATGACAAACACTAAAAAAAAAAGCCCAAAAAACAAAAAAAAAAACATCGATTCTTTTGAAAAATTAATTCATTAAAAAACATTGCATCGGGGACGACTCTATGATTAGGATATCCTGAAACATAAGCTTCGTTAATTTCATAGAATAGCTGCCATTGGAAAACTGTCCTTTTTGTTCACATTTTCATTCAAATTTCCTCGTTGCTTATATGCTCCGCCCATGGTATTCTCAGCATCCTTCTTTAGAACACGTTTGTCTTGACTCAAATCTCTTTTTTATCTGTGAATAAATTGTTCCCCATTCACTCTCATATAAGAGGATTAGAGCGCCTCGATGCTTGCAACCTTGTCTTGCTAAATCAATTACAACCGAGTAGCGAGTTTGATCGTCATTAAGTGCTCCATACTTCCTGCCTTGTGCCACGTCAATGCCACGATTAGTAAATTGCTATAATAGGATTACAGTTCAGAGATTACAATATACACCCTTGAAACGAATAATTCCATTACTATTTACTTTTTCTCGTATTTTTACAATGAAACATAACGCAGTACATATGTTATGCAAGGAATTTGCAAGGAACGAAATGGTTCCTTGCAAATTGACCACAGGTTCTCGAATGGATTTAAATCAGGAGAGTTTCCGAGCCAGTCAATCGTACTTCGATTTGCTCACTGGTTAGGCTTGCCATTTTGTTCGTGCAGCGTTACAATTTCCGTACGCTTCCGTCAAGTAAACTCCATCGCAGACAATGGTCGTAGGACAACTAATCGACAGTCGAGACAATAGTGTCTGGGCGTGATAAAAATCTGATGCAATCACGGATGACGCAATATTTTTCAAGGTCAAGCAAATTTCATCGTACACACCAAAAATGAATTCATATTACTGCACACCACTTCAAATGATCGAATCTGACATAAAAAAAAATAGAAATCGATTACACACTGTCACTCCAGTGGGTCTAAAACTGACTGTATGGTGAAAGAAAGGAAACTAAAACGGTTGTTTCAGTTAATTTGTACAACGGTGTAGGTTTTGATATGTCACTAAACAAAACAAACAAACCAAATCCAGCTGTCGTAATTCTGTCAAATCCGGGGCGTTACGGCCTTCTGGACACGTCAGAGATTGCAGTATATTATCAAACAGAAGATCCATGGAAACATGCAGTGTAAAGCATGTAAAACAAGGAAGCGATCCATCTGCCAAATTTGCCAATATCTTTCGTACAAATCGGATACTCGAAATAACTATCAGGTCATCCCATAAGTTCTGTCCGAATTTTGAATAAAGAAAACAAGTGACCAAATGTTACATTTAATTACAGATTCAATCAACAATGTATTTTCCCTGATTATCTATGACTTCCTTCCATCTATTAACAAGCTTACTAATTCCATTACTGTAAAATTATTTTGGCTTTGATTCGAAAAACTCACAAATGTCAGTTTTAACCTCTTCCTGTGTTACAAAAGCTGTTTCTTCCAAATTATTCTGTAAGCTACGAAACAAATGGTAGTCTGAAGGAGCAAGATCGGGAGAATAAGGTGGATGAGGAATTTTCTCCCAACCAAGTTCTTCGATCTTTTGTGACGTGATACTTGCTGTGTGGGGTCGCGCATTGTCCTGATGAAACATCACCCCTTTTCGATTCACTAGAGCAGGTCTTTTTTCCTCAAAGCTTGGTTCAAACGCTCTAATTGCTGACAGTATATTTGAGCATTAATTGTTGCATTAGGTGGTAAGAATTCAAAGTGAATTATCCCTTGGCGATCCCACCAGATTGAAAGAAGAACCTTTTGCCCATGAAGTTCCCTTCACGGCTATGGCTGGGGTCCTTCCCCTTTACCAGGCCACTGTCTACGACGCTTAACATTTCGATAAAAGATCCATTTTTCGTCGCCAGTCACAAGTCTATACAAAAAAGGTGAAACAAGTTGGCGAGAATGGAGAGAAGAGCAGATGTTAACTCGGGATTTGAGGTTGTTTTCAGACAATTCATGAGGCACCCATTTTCCAAGTTTAGGAACTTTTCCAAGTCGTTGAAGATACGATGAACAGTTGTATGGTTTGAACTGAGAACCACTGCCAATTCCTCAACTGATAAAGCAGGATTTTCTTCAAGGGCTGCTTCAAGAAGCTTTTCATCAAACTCAACTAGACGTCCGGTTCCATCTTCATCTTCAAGGGTGAAATCACCACCTCTGTATTTTGCAAACCATCTTCTGCAAGTTCTTTCATTCATATTCCTCTCCATAAACTGAGTGAATGTTTCTAGCCGCTTCGGCTGCTGAGTTTCCTTTCTTGAACTCCTAAAACATTATGTTCCTCAAATGATTCTTGGCATGTTAGCAGGGTTTTAATCAAACAAAATATAATTTTATTGTTCTCTGAAATAAAATTCGATCAGTTTAAATGCATCTAAACATAAAAAATAATGTTCAGCTCCATTAGACATTATAAAATACTCTTTAAATTTCGTTCATTTTAACAATAAGTTAAAATTCGGAGAGAACTTATGGGATGACCTGATATATCAAAATTCTTTTGCATTTACCTTCGTTAAATTTTGATGAAGGCCTTAGTTGTTTCGACTGAAATCCTTCAGAAATAAATTGATAACCCTGTTTGCTACACATGCCTAAATTCCAATTTTAAGTGAGCCAGGAACAAATACATTCAAGGACAATAAAAGATCTAAACGCGCCCCCGCTGATCTTTTCTAGATCTGCCTGACTGTCCATTTGTTGTGTTAATGCAAAAGCATGCTTTAAATCTGACCTCCTAAATGCAGAGGAGTCTACACTCTGGACACGCCCGAATATGTGTCACGATGCAAGGGAAGCTTCATTAATATTCATGAATAATAAAAGGGAGAAAAAGCATTTAAAGTTTTCTCTGTTATGAGAAGGGCAGTATTGGTGTGTCAGTTTGCATGTGTAGGTGTGCGTTTATAGGCTATATTTACATATATGCGTATGTATTTGTGAGTTTACAAGAGTGATTGTGTAAATGTGCGTTTGCATACGTAGGTGTGTGTGCGTGTGTGTAGCATGGCACAAGTACATGTATGTGTTTGTTTTAGCATGTGTGCAAAGGGGAAGAGAAAGGAATAGGAAACTAAGTGATTAAAAAGAAAGAAAGAAAGAAAGAAAGAAAGAAAGAAAGAAAAAAGAAAGAAACTGAAAATTCAATGTAAGGAAGATTAGTGAAAGAAAGATATAGTGAACAGTGAAAGAAAGAAAGAAAGAAAGAAAGAAAGAAAGAAAGAAAGAAAAAATTTATTGAATGGAGAAAATAAAAAAATATGGAAAAAAAAGTAAAAAAAAGAAAGAATTGATTGAATGCAGAAAGAAAAATGAATAAATAATTAGTTGATGTAAGGAAAAGAAAGAAAGAAAAAAAAGAAAGAAAGAAAGGAAATAAGAAAGAAAGAAAGAAAGAAAGAAAGGAAGTAAGAAAAAAAGAAAGTATTGAAAAAGAGAATGTTCAGTCAAAGAGAAACAAAGAAAAGAAAGAAGGAAATAGAAACGAAATTGAAAAGGAGAGATAAAAAGAAAACTGGAAAGAGAAAAAAAGAATGAAGCAGACAAGAAAGAAAAAAAAACTAAAAATAAATTATTCTTAAAAGGAAGGAAGAAAGAAAGTTAATAGTGAAAAAAAGAACGTTCAATCAAAAAGAAAGAAATTAAAGAAAGAAGGAAAGAGAAACTAAATGAAAAAGAAGAGAAAAAGAAAACTAAAACGAGAACGAACAAACGAAAGAAAGAAAGAAAGAAAGAAAGAAACAAACAAACAAACAAAAAAGGATTTCTACAAGAAAGAAAAATCTAAGAATAACTGATTCTAAAAGAAAGAAAGAAAGAAAGAATGGAAGAAAAGAAGAAAGAAAGAATGAAACAAACAAAAATTGATTTCTACCAGAAAGAAAAAAATGATTATTGAAGAAAGAAGAAGAGATTGAAAAAGAAGATATAAGAACGCGGGAACAAGAAAGAAAGAAAGAAAGAAAGAAAGAAAGAAAGAAAGAAGGAAAAAAAAAAGGAATTGAGAGAGAGAGAGAGAGAGAGAGAGAGAGAGAGAGAGAGAGAGTTATCTAGCTAGCTGCTCGGGGAAGTGCTGGGCGAGAGTTTTTTTTTTTTGTCGGTTAGAAAATTTGGGCGTGGAGATATTAGCCTCAGGGTAAATGGACGACTTTAAAAAGAAAATTCAAAACAAATAAACCGGGTCGAAAGCGAAACCGGAAATGCAAGGAGAACAACAAGAGGAAAATCGAAAAGGTCACCGGCACGTGGCGTTGGACTCCTACACACAATCATTTCCGTCCGTCTACCACCCTTTTTCTTCTTCTTCTTCTTCTTTTTCTTCTTATACAGTTTTTCCCTCTAGTTCCTGAACAGTCATTCTTTTTTGCCGTCTCTTTCTCAAATTATTTTCCTTTTTTTCTTTCATATTACTTTTTTTTTCTTTCTTTTCTTTCTTATCCTTTTTTGTTCATCTTTCTTTCTCTGAATTTCGTTCTTTTTTTCCTCGTCTGTCTTTAAGCTGTTTGTCTCTCATCTAACTAGTTTTCGTTTTCTCCTTCTACTCGCCTTTCTTTCTTTCTTTTTTCTTTTTCGTATTACTTTCTATTTTTTTCTTTCTGTTCCTTTTTGTTCGTCATTCTTTGAATTTCGTTCTTTCTTTGATTTAAAATAGAATCTTTTCTCGCCTTTCTTTTTCTTTTTCTTTCTTTCTTCCTTCCTTTCTTTCTTTCTTTCTTTCTTTCTTTTTTCGTTGTTTTTTTGTTTTTGTTTTCTTTTAGGACTCGAACTAGAATATAATTCATTCATTCTTTCTTTCTTTCTTGTTTATCTCTTTTATTCAGTCTTTTCGTTCTCTAATTAAAATACAATGTTATTTTCGCCTTTCTCTCTCTCTCTTTTTCTTTCTTTCTTTCTTTCTTTCTTTCTTTCTTTCTTTCTTGCTTTCTTTCTTTCTTTCTTATTTCTGCTTTTCTTTTCCGCCTCGAATTAAAATATAATTCTTTCCTTTTTTCTTTTCTTACTTTGGATTTCCAGTCTTCTGTTTCGTTTCACTCTCTTCGTTTCTATCGTTCTTATTTCTTTCCTCGAATTAAAGCCATTTCTTCCTTTCCAATCCATTCTCATGAAAATAATAGCTCCCTTTTCTATCTTCTTCTTTTTTCCCAATCCCTCTCTTACCCGGCTGCATCGCAAAGATTTGAAAAACCAAAATCCCAACATTCAAATTAAAATTTGGAGACGCCAAAATCAAACAATTACAAAAATTTAAATATCTAGGAAGTGTTTTAACAAGTAATGCGAAATCCAACACCGAAATCCCATGGCGCATTGGGATAGCGAAAGATGCCTTCCAAAAGCTAAGCAAAGTATTGAGAAACAGAACATATATGGGACCAGTAATAAGGAGTGCCAGACAAAAGCGATAATAACAACAATAATTGCAATATGATTTCTAGTAAAAACATGCATGATAAAAATTGCAATATGAGTACTGGTAAAATGGTTGCTGAAGACATTAGGTTTATAATACCCAGACATTCATGCACAAA
Source organism: Acanthosepion lycidas (assembly GCA_963932145.1). Lineage (NCBI taxonomy): Eukaryota > Metazoa > Mollusca > Cephalopoda > Sepiida > Sepiidae > Acanthosepion > Acanthosepion lycidas. The sequence continues at coordinate 19,477,375 of OZ010599.1, forward strand.
TGTCCAGTGGCACAGTGGATAAAGGCATTAGTTAGACCCAATGACAGGACCCAAAGAGTGTGAGTTCAATCCCTGGTTAAAGTGATGGAGAACCTGGAGAGGAGAATTAACGAGATAACTGATAACTGAGATCCATTAGACATGGACCGTGGAATTAGAACAGACTACCCCAGTGAGTGAAAAGGTTCTGTTCGACATTCCAACCACCTAAAAAGGCTGGAGCGTACAACGACCGAAACGTTGTTATAAATATGGCGACAAAGATGATGACAATAGTCCAAATAATCTAAATAGTGTACATAATACCTCATCTCAGAAATATAGACAGATACTGAAAGACCGAAACGTTGTGATAAATATGTCGACAAAGGTGAGGACAAAAGTCCGAATAATGTAAATTGTGTACATAATACGTCATCTCAGAAATATAGACAGATACTGAAAGGCCGAAACGTTGTGATAAATATGGCGACAAAGATGGGGACAACAGTTCGAGTAATGAAAATAGTGTACATAATACATCATCTCAGAAATATAGACAGATACTGAAAGGACGAAACGTTGTGATAAATATGCCGACAAAGATGGAGACAACAGTTTGAGTAATGAAAATAGTGTACATAATACCTCATCTCAGAAATATAGGCAGATACAGAACAAAATCGTTCAAAACAAAAAGAGTACTTGACTGTTATGTAATATCGGTACTCATATATGGTAATGAATGTTTGACAATCTCATTACAGAGAACATAATATTTTGATTCACAAGCAGTGAAAGTATTAGGTTGGTGCAAAAATAATGACGTAATAATGTCGTTTTTTAACGTTAAAAATACGTCAAAAAACGACATTATTACGTCATGATTTTTGCACGAACCTAATAGCAAATTAACATTAAGCAGATATGAAAGGGCAGGAACGGTCATATACCAATGCAAACTATGGAGATTTATACAGGATAACCAGCAATACAGTAGCTGTTCCGAAGAAAAGAAAAATGACATTCTACAAAAATTTGCATCTTATACAGATTCCACAATTCACTTAAGTTTGATCATCTTAATAAAAATAATCACGGAGATGATGTTCATGATCCAGAAATTCACTCATCCTGGGTATGATGATAAACTACATCCGGCAGCAGGGCCTATGATTGGAGGTTTTGAGGACTGTGGAAACATTTCTTAATTGCTGTTGTCCCCAGCTCCTCACAGACGCGATCTAGTAGCACCTATTAGGGTCCTAGTTATGGGGAAATAGTGCCCCCTCCCCCCCAAAAAAAAACTATGAAGTTATAAAGATACGTTTTTATAGTAAAATTGCCAGCACTATATATATATATATATATATATATATATATATATATATATATATATAAATACATTTTATCTATAGTTGAAGGCATAAAAGTGCGTTCAAATTATGTTTAATTGAAGCCATAAAATTGTGTTTAAAATATTTAAATTTTGGCATTAACCCTTTGAGCCCTGACCACCGATTTACCGGTGGTAGAGAAAAATGACGTATTGCCCAGCCACCGGTTGAACGGTGGGTAAACACTTGTAACTATTTTTATATCCATCGTGGAACATTACATACCTATTATTTGTGGATTCTAACTCAGGAGCTCAGGCAGAAGGGTTGAAATTGTTCAGGAACGCAGAACTCAAAGGGTTAAATATAGTTGTGAACCTTCCGAAGGATCTGGAAGAATTGGTAATTCAAAGGAGAATCTTATCTTAATTATCATGTGAAAGTCCTTTGCTGGACGTAGGCCTTATCCAGATCTTTCCCTTTGACGTTCCTGGGGAAGAATGGGTCATTACCCCAACCGCTGGTCCAATGAATGATGCCAGGGGATTACAGTACATGGTATTCCCAAGTGGTCACTCATCTAGGTACTGACCAGGTTCAATGTTGCTTAACCCTTTCAGCCCTGACCACCGTTTTACCGGTGGTAGAGACAAATGACGTAATGCCCAGCCGTTAGTTGAACAGAGGTAGAGAAAAATGACTTAATGCCTAGACACCGGTTGAACAGAGGTAGAGAAAAATGACTTAATACCCAGCCACCGGTTGAACAGAGGTAGAGAAAAATAACTTAATGCCCAGCCACCGGTTGAACAGAGGTAGAGAAAAATGACTTAATGCCCACCCACCGGTTGAAAGGTGGTAGAGAAAAATGACATAATGCCCAGCCACCGGTTGAACAGTGGTAGAGAAAAATGACGTAATGCCCAGCCACCGGTTGAACAGAGGTAGAGAAAATGACTTAACGATCACCCACCGGTTGAAAGGTGGTAGAGAAAAATGACTTAATACCCACCCACCTCTTGAAAAGAGGTAGAGAAAATGACTTAATGCTCACCCACCGGTTGAAAGGTGGTAGAGAAAAATGACTTAATGTCCAGTTACCGGTTGAAAGGTGGTAGAGAAAAATGACGTAATGTCCAGTTACCGGTTGAACAGTGGTAGAGAAAAATGACTTAATGCCCAGCCACCGGTTGAACGGTGGGTACACACTCGTAACTATTTTTATATCTACCCTGAAACATTAAATACCAATTATTTACGAATTTTGACTCAGGAGCTCAGGCAGAAGGTTTAAAATTGTTCAGGGACGCGAGACTCAAGTGGGTTAAAATAATGCATAGATTTTAATATGCCGCTAAATAAAATCAACCAAACCACACTATAAATGAGTAAAATATTCGTTTGTTCTGAAAGCATAAAAAATTTGTACAAAGCATTTGTCATTGAAGGCTTACAACTGCGATTAAAATATATTTATTTGAAGCTATAAAGTTGCGTCCAAATTATTTAGATTTCCGCATTGAATAACCGATGAAGTTTGATATACCACTAAATAAAATCAACTGAAGACAAAAAAAAAAAACAATAAAAAAGACATAAATTCACTGAACAAAATTGGAAGAGAAAGAAAACATGAACAATATCCTGTTTACGCATGCACTTTTTTTTTGGGGGGGGGTGGAATTAGACATTTTGAATACAAACGATAATAAAGCTCTAAGGAATCTACCACATTTTAAAGAATTTGTAAAATCGTGTGGCGGGTCGAATCTGATTAAGTCTGGAACGTGGGTGAGCAGAAAGGTACTCGGTGGGTAGGAACGCTATTAAACGCACAAGTTTTCCACTAAAAGGTTGAAATATTCTGCCAACGCCTTTACCAACAAATTAACCCAGCGGGAAACCAAAATTAGAATCACTGAAGAAAAAAAAACCAAAAAAAAACCCAGAGAAACTAACGTAATTTACAGGGTTTATATTTGATTCAGTTATGCTAATCCTTGTTCAGATTTTGAGAAAGACTTGCAGGCCAGTCAGCTTTTTCTTTAATCATTTCACCCTGAGCAAGGCGATAAAGCCACTAAGACACAAGGAGTTACCGAGAGTGAGAGAATATAAGTAAAAAACATTATTAAGTAGAGAGGACAATAAAAGAATTAAGAAGACAGAAGATAACGATTGACATTGCATTTACATTTTGGAACGTTAAAGTAGACTGAAAAGCAAGAGCACGGAAGAGAGTTCCACAAACAAGAAGTGCGATAGAAGAAACTGTTCGCATAAAACTTATGGTTACATCTAGCCAGTTTAACTGTAAAATAATGAAAGTTTGCAGCCAATCTAGTACTTTAGAAAGTCTAAATATCATAGAGGAATATTCATTGGAACAATTAGCACGAAAATATTCATAGATAAGACGAAGAGAAGCGTTGGTTGAAAAGTGACTGAAGCCGAGATGCCTCGTCAGGACCAATAACATTGCAGATTCTTCTTTGTATTTTAACGATAAACTCTAAATAGTTAGCAGAAAGCTGATCATATCTACCTATCACAGCCTGTTCATATGTATCTATCTGTTCATATGTTTCTATCTATCTCACTGTTTATATCTATCTGTTCATATCTATCTTTACTCCTTTTTCATTATCTCACTGTTCCTATCTATCTATCTATCTTCTATCTATCTATCTATCTATCTATCTATCTATCTATCTATCTATCTATCTCACTGTTCATATCTATCTATCTATCTATCTATCTATCTATCTATCTATCTATCTCACTGTTCATATCTATCTATCTATCTATCTATCTATCTCACCGTTCATATCTATCTATCTATCTATCTATCTATCTATCTATCTATCTATCTCACTGTTCATATCTATCTATCTATCTATCTATCTATCTCACTGTTCATATCTATCTATCTATCTATCTATCTATCTATCTATCTATCTATCTATTTATCTATCTCACTGTTCATATCTATATATCTATCTATCTATCTATCTCACTGTTCATATCTATCTATCTATCTATCTATCTATCTCACTGTTCATATCTATCTATCTATCTATCTATCTATCTATCTCACTGTTCATATCTATCTATCTATCTATCTATCTATCTATCTATCTATTTATCTATCTCACTGTTCATATCTATATATCTATCTATCTCACTGTTCATATCTATCTATCTATCTATCTATCTCACTGTTCATATCTATCTATCTATCTATTTATCTATCTCACTGTTCATATCTATATATCTATATATCTATCTATCTATCTATCTATCTATCTATCTATCTATCTATCTCACTGTTCATATCTATCTATCTATCTATCTATCTCTAAATCCATTAACAACACTTTCTTATAAAAGAAAAAAAAAAGAAGAAAATCATATAAAGGATATAAAAAATCTGACTAATCGAATACCTAGTGTGCTATAATTGAGCTAAAAGTATTCACTACTATTTGTCTAGTAGTTTAGTCTTCACTGTCAGGACTAGTGATATCTACCAGTTCCCTCACGTTGCAACCAGGTGTGACACAAGGTCGAGTTAAAAATATGCTTAGGATTAGAGTGAGGGTTCAAAAATTCCCAAGACATCTTTTGGGAACGCCTCAGGTGCCGGCAGATAAACCTCGTCTCCTCCCTAGAGAGAGGTACTGCCTGGAGCGAGTTCGAAAAGCCCCTTGGAACTTGCGCATACCGATCCCAACCAAGGTCATGACTAGAGTATCTAGCAACTGCCCCACGCAGTCACATGTGGCAAAAGGCTATGGTCATGACTAGTTTAGCGGCCAGCTGTATCGACTGGTCGAATGGTCGAAATTTGCATATGATTACAACATTATCTCCAATGATTTTTTTTTTGACAATGTAAATTTGGAATACTTTATTTCAGCAAAAGAAAAGGAATGCGCGTCCTGGGTATGACGATAAACTACGTCCAGCAGCAAGACCTCTGATCAGGAGGTTTTGAGTAGCGTAGAACCTCCTCTCAATTGCTAGTCTTCTAAGGTCCACCCTGACCCGGGGTGGTAGCACCTGTTAGGATCCCATTTATGGGCAGAAATTTAACCCCCAAACTGGAGTCAAAACTCTATGAAAGTGTAGAAATTTGTTTTAGTACCAGTAATACATTTAAAAAAAAAATATTACCAGCAATATATTTTTGGGAAAATTTATTACCAGCAATGAAAATCTTGCCTGTATTAAATAACCCATAGAGGTCGATATGGCGTAAAGCAAAACAAACCAAACCAATATATACTGAGATAGATAGATAGATAGATAGATAGATAGATAGATAGATAGATAGATAGATAGATAGATAAAAAAAATATTACCAGTAATAAAAATCTTGTGGGCATTAAGTAACCCCATCGATATGCAGTAAAACAAAACAAGCCAAACCAATATATCCTGAGATAGATAGATAGATAGATAGATAGATAAAAAATATTAGCAGCAGTAAAATCTTGTCGGCATTAAATAACCCATTGAGATTGATATGCCGTAAAACAAAACAAACCAATATATACTAATATATATATATATATATATATATATATATATATATATATATATATAGAGAGAGAGAGAGAGAGATAGATAGATAGATATATATATATATATATATATATATATATATAGATAAAAATATCACTAGCAATAAAACTCTTGCCGTTGTACTCTTAGTTTGAGGATAGGCATCTTTTAAGGCAAAATGATTTATCGTTTGTAAATAATCTATGACTAACAATATGTTTTTTCTGTTTCTCATCCTTAGTTGCTACATTACCGTCCTGGATAAGACGTTAATCTACATCCGCGTCCTGGATAAGACGTTAATCTACATCCGCGTCCTGGGTAAGACAATAAACTGCATCCAGCAGCCAGGCCTCTGCTCAGGAGATTTTTGGGAAAGTGGAACCACCTCTTAATTTCTAGTGTTCCCAGGTCCACCCTGACCCGGGGTGGTAGCACCTGTTGGGGTCCCAGCTTTGGGCAAATAGTTAACTATTACCAGCAATACTTTTTTGAAAAAAATTATTACCATCAATACAACTTTGAAGGAAAAATATTACCAGAAACAGATTTTTGACAAAACAAAATATTACCAGCAATAAAAAATGTTGTCGGCATAAAATAACCCACTGAAGTTGATATGCCGCAAAACAAAATAAACCAAACCTTAGTTGCTACAACTTGCGGTCTCCACGGAGATCTTCTGGGCTCAATGATATCTGTATCCAACGGGATTTTTCTCTTCCTTATAAATACTCCGTCAGTATCGTAGAGATTTAGAGATATAGGTCTACAGTGAGACGACAGATATTTAAACAGAGGAGGTAGTGAAATCCTCATGTTAAGTAGTCGACACAGTTTTAGGGGTGCTCTCTCATCCTTATATAAAATTTTGTATTTTTTTGTGCAGGCCTTGAAAGTCTTTGTTCGAGGATCACATCAGCACATAGATTATCCGTTAACGATAAATTATTTTTTTGTAAAGATTCGCTTTACATTTTCCTACAGTTTCTAATAAGAACTGAGACGAATCCATTACAGAATTTGTAGGTCTAACGTTCAAACCGAGCTATCTTGATATCGAAAAACCTATGAATACATCTCGAGTCTACTAGCAAGATTGTTTTTGTTTTGTTTTGTTTTTTTTGTTCACGAGGCATTTTGTCGTGGCCTTCAAAACTCCTTATAGACCGATAGTTACCGTGGCTATGAAAGGTAATGCAGCCAAAAACTTATTAGCTTTCAAACGACATACTTTAGCGAAATGATCTTCCTTCTTGCAATTGTAGCAACGTGTTCCTCTAGCCGGACACTTACTTCTCGGGTGCCTCCACACAAAAAGCATCTTAATTCAAAAAGCATTTTTTGGGGCCTAGAGTACAGACTATACTTTGCTATTTCCGAAACTGTCGTTGTAATCTTAGGTAGAGGAGAGGCATCTTTTAAGACAAAATGATTTATCGTCTGTAAATAATCTATGACTAAGCATTTTTTTTTCTGTTTCTCGTCCTTAATTGCTACGACTTGCTAGCTGCGGATTTCCGAGAGTTCCTTTCCTTTAGATTTTCCGCTGGCTGAGAAATTAAGGCCTTAGACCGTGGTTCCGATACCGACACCACTTGTTAAATTGTTTGGGTCTCAGTAAAATAGGCTTCATAATTTAGGATAGCGCTTTCTTAGAAGCCTTCTTAAAAAATATTTAGATATTTCAATAATTTAGTTAATTTACTTAATGTTTGCACGTGTTATTACATTCTAAAATTTAAAAATTGTATTAGCGTTTATCACTCCACAGGTAAAAAATAAATTTTCAGATGACCACAACAATTTTGCCTTAGAAAAATGATGAACACAACAATATTTTGTCTTACTAAAAACAAGATCTCGATGATGACATTGTGCTAATGTCGAAAGTACTCGGAATTAATTTTCTTTCTTCTTTTAATAAGGATACTAAGAAACTTATGAGAGGATCCTATTAAAAATAAGTTGACAAAACTTGTTAAAAGGATTTATCATATATATATATATATATATATATATATATATATATATATATAAGAGGTATGTTCTTCATCAACGGGGCGAGAAATGAATAGGGAAATGGGAATTCCGGCCTTAAAACCTTTTTTCTCCTTGCTTCCTTTTTGTCATATGGTCAATAATTAATATTTAGTAAATGTTTTTCGTACTGATTATAATCGAGCCCTTTCGTCCGTTCTTGTTTTATTAGCACACCAAGCTATTTTACATACTATAAGAACCACACGTGGACCATATATATATATATATATATATATATATATATATATATATATATATATATATATGTATATATATATATATATATATATATATATATATATATGTATATTATGAAATGAACAAAGTCCGACAATAATTTAGAGATTTTTGTGCTTATGCATTCTTTTTATAGGTACAAATATCTAAGTATTAGGTTGGTGCAAAAATAATGACGTAATAATGTCGTTTTTTGACGTTAAAAAATACGTCAAAAAAACGACATTATTACGTCATTATTTTTGCACCAACCTAATAAATGGTCTGTTTACAATAAACAGTATTAAACAACCGGTCTGAATTGTTAATTACTGGCGAGTGAACGATTTATTTAGATTTAAAAGCAATTTACGATTGCAATCGTGTAAGGATTTTGACATTTTTCGGTGTAATATCCTAAAATAAATAATACAGCTTTATTTTATATTGAGCCCTCTTTCCTACACGTGATATTGAACACATTTACCTATAAATATATGATAACCCCAAAATATATTTTATCATATTAGAAAATGCCCTAAGGAAATGCATAAAATAATAAAAGTATTAATTAAGACGGCTAACTGCCTGACACAAAGCAGCATTGATTTCTCTGCCCCACTCATATCTCTCTCTTTATATATATGTATGTATATATATATATATATATATGTAAATGTCTTAGGGGTAAAGTGTCCGATTGATATCATATCAGTCGGTTTTCGAACCGGCTTCAGGCAATCGGATGTCTAGCCAAACTGATAAACTGTGAAATAGCGAAACACTCTATCCGTGGATGATAATATATACATGCCCCTGAAAAAAATATTTCAGTTGAGCTCTTGTAGAGAAAAGTGAATTTGTAAACCGTGACTATTACTTCTTCTGATGCAAGACTCTACTTTAAGACGAATCAAGTTCTCATGTCACTGGCGTGTTTATCTAAAAAAATAAATACTTCTACATTTACCTTTATCAATGGGTAGAGTCTCCGACTAATAACGTATCAGTCGGGTTTCGATTCCGGCTTGAGGTAATCGTATATCTGGCCACACTGATAAGCTGAAAAACTGTCTGCCTGTGGATGACTATATATATGTATATATATATATTAGGATATTACACCAAAAACATGTGAATATGTAATATCCTAAAAGAAATAATATTGCTCGGATTTGTATTGAGCTATCTTTTTAAAATAGATCTTATGAACGATGGAATTGTATTCTTCTCGTTCTCGTCGTATATATATAATGTCATGAAATACACTCAAATATGACTAGGAATTCAAATAATGATAGGATAAACAAAAATAATAAAAAACTTTTACAAATCTAACATAAGCTTTAATAAAAGTAAAACAGGTAAGATTTATAAAGGTTTCTCATCCGCTCTTTATCACATCTTAACACACGCACACACACACGCACACACACAGATATATATATATATATATATATATATATATATATATATATATATATATATATAAAATACACAATAAAATCCAAAATCACTTCATATGGCGAATTTAAATATCTCTTATTCTTAAATATAACTTGTCTTAGGAATAGTACTTGTAAGTGTGATTGTGTATTTATAAATATAACCTCTATATATTTTAAGTATTTTTAACCGCTTGTTATTCCTCTCAAATTAATATTTCATTCTTCATATGATCCCAAATTAATGTCATAAAATCAATCGTTTAATTTTATAAAACCGCTTCACTTTAAAACTAATAACTTCCACCCCCACCGCCTAAACATTGCCTTTTGTCTGACTGAAAAAAATTGAAATATATAAATTCTGTATGAGTCTGTAGATTTCTTTTGACGGTTTTTTTTGTTTTTTTTCACATTTAAATTTCTAGTTCCAACATGAACTCAGTCTATACCGGGGTTGAATAAGGCAGACGAATTTTTTTTTTCGTCGGTTGAAATAAGCTTATTTCACATATGAGGGGATTTGGGATTTTATTGTATATTAGTTATTTGCTCTTTAATAATAACAGAGAGAGAAAGAAAGAGACATATGATGAAATACGCACTCACGCACTCACTCGTAAACACACACACACACACATATATATATATATATATATATATGTGTGTGTGTGTGTGTGTGTGAGTGTATAAAAATTATAAAGAATAATATTTTTAAAAAGAAATGATTATATATATATATATATATATATATATATATATATATATATATATATATAGGGTGATTAAAAAAAAAGGGAATTTTTGAAGTGCGTATTGCCAGACATGAGCAAGTGTCAACTCTGCGAGACAGTGATCTTGAGCAAGTAAACATTTCACCATTTAGAATTCAAGATGAAATTCACAGTATCCCAGCTGAGATGTTGCAGCAGTCAATGAGGAATCTCAACAGCAGATTTCAAGAATGCATTCGTCCAGGAGGTCGTCAACTACAGGACGTAATTTTTAAAATTGAAAGTTCCATCATTGTTTCTTAAATGGTATATTTTAAGGATTCAATTACTCTGAATAAAATATTTTTCTTCCATCTCTCTTGGTTTTATTGCATTGTTAAAAAGTTCCCATTTTTTTTGGATAGCCTGCATATATATATATATATATATATATATATATATATATATATATATATATATATATTGTTTATATATATATATATATATATATATATATATTGTTTATATATATATATATATATATATATTGTTTATATATATATATATATATATATATATATATATATATATTGTTTATATATATATATATATATATATATATATATATATATATATATATATATATGAATATGAATAAAGACAAAAGGAAAACTTCACGCACTGAGGAACTTTATCAAGGCAAACGCCAACAATATTTGCCCTGATAAAATCTCTCACAGGACGAAACGCTTCGGATATGACAAGTTTCCATTTTCTCTTTATTCATATTGTTCTTTTATAAATATACTCTGTCTGCTGAACTTTTTGGCACGCACACACACATTCGCACACATACACCCGCACACATATATATCTCTATGCTTGTATATATATATATATATATATATATATATATATATATATATATATATATATATATATATATTATTCTAGCATTTTCTCACTCTCTCTCTCTTTCGCTCTATACAAGCGCAGGCACTTACGCATATACACAGAGATATAAACTATGAAATTTCCACAAATATACTTAAATACCTATAGTTGATAACAGAAGCCTTTGGTTAATACCAACGGCTTCCCATACTTAATACTTGTCGTTTTCACTCTCGCGTGGTCATGTGTGATGTCATGAGCTGCGGTGCGATTTTCGCTTCCGCGTCTTGTATACACGAGTTTGAAGTTGCTTGGAAATTTTTCATGCAATAAAAACAGACTATCATTATTGTTTTGTCCGTGTATTGTTTAATACATTGAAATGTACTTGTCGTCTTTGATAATGGCTTATGTAAGCCGAAAGTTTAGATAGGATTAAAATCATGTATCAATATGGTGTTTTTCTTTCATCTTTCAATGATAATGTTATTAAGCTTATCAGACAATATGAAAGGCATTATCTTAATATAAATAGACAAAGCTTGTCTATATTATTTAATGAAACATGCATCAATATATATATATATATATATATATATATATATATATATATTTCACTTTAGTTATTTCTTTCTATCCCTTAAGCACGCACACTTACGCGCCAGTGGAAGTGCGCGCACGGAGACACACACGCACATGGACAGGCCCATAAACATGTATGAAAGACATTGATTAGAGAAAGAATTTTGTTCCAAAATGCCAGCCCGACCGAACCGGCATCCTAACTGCAACCTTTTGATGAAGGTCTTCCTCTCTTTCGTTTAAAAAAACACACACACACACAAAAGCGAAATTAGCCGCCAAGGCCGCTTGACCTTCAGTTTTAGTGGGTTTGTCTGAACTTCATTGACTAGAAACTCTACCGTATGTGGTGAAGGCCGGATGAAAGTCGACTGGGTTGGGCAATCATAAATTACCATCGACGTGTGCCGTATATTACCATGTGATGTAACTGACTCATTTCTGCGGCTCCTACACACATCCACCTACACACACGAAGGCGTCTGCCGTAGGGTAACGGATTCCATATTATTCTAACAGATCCGTCTAAGTGGGACATGTTGTGGCCCCTCCATTCTTGATCTGGCATATCGGCTTCAGACACGTTCCTACCGTCACAACATAGCTTCCCTGTGCCTTTTCTACAAATACTTCCCTGGTAATTGTTCTGATAAATTTTCCTCTATAATGTCTAGACTTTAAGCTCATTACTCGATTGCCGATAAGGTTTCATCATTTTAAAATTAAAATGGCTAGATGTAACCGTAATATCTTGGCTATCGCACTTCTCGCTTGTGGAATTCTCTTCCAGGATCTTCCTTCCCAATGACATTCGTTATCTGCTATCTTTTTAATTCGTGTTCTTTTATTGTTCTCTCTCCGTAATAATTTTTTTTATTTTTCCCATATTCACTCAATCTCAGTAACACCTTATATCTTTGTGGCTTTATTGCCTCGCGTGTAGTGAAATGATTAAAAGAAAGCTAATTGGATTTAATTCTTTTTCTTTTAGTGTTATCTGTACTGAATAGTATATTTATCATTTCGTAACTCCCTTGCGTCTTAGTGGCTTTATAGCCTTTCTTGGGGTGATATGGTTTAAAGAAAAAGAAGGTGTTGCCATATGCAGCTGTTATCAAAATCTAGAAATTTTCTACAGGACAACAGAAATTTTCACACACACACACATATACATATATATATATATATATATATATATATATATATATATATAGGTCGTCGTCGACTTAAATCGACCTGGTCGTAAGACATCTTGTTATTAATTTTGAAATCTTTTAATCTTCCTTTAGACATTTACTTTTAAAATCGTTTTCACGGTACAATATTTTCTAAATATACAGAGAGACATAATACATACATAATACATAATATTTAATACATAATATAAATACATACTTCATGCTAGGCGCAATACTGACGATATATATATATATACACACACAGGTATCTATCTTTCTCTCTCTCTCTTTTTCTCTTTCTCTAAATATATATATATATATATATATATATATATATATATATATATATATATATATATATATATATATATATATTAATAAATACATATATACTTACGTTTCGTGTGCGACTCGAATTTCGTTGGTTACCCAACACGTCGGGCACAAGATATAGCTTATTGTTTATTTTGAAATTTTACAGATGCTCATTTACTTAACCCTATATATATATATATATATATATATATATATACAGGTACGACGAAAACAAATAGAGTACAAGTCCAACGTTCGTAACATTTAATTTAAAATAGGGGTCAATAGGATGTCGAGCAATATTCTTCATTTTAGGATATTACACCAAATCACGTCAAAATCGCTACACAATTGCAGTCGTAAATTCCTTTAAAACTTAATAAATCGTTCACACAGCAGTAATTAGCAAATCCCTGATGAGATGCATTGATGCTCATCGAAACATGGCGTCAAATGTGTAATGTTTTTTTATGTTTTCAGTGTAATATCCTAATATCTATCTATCTATCTATCTATCTATCTATCTATCTATCTATCTATCTATCTATCTATCTATATAAAGAGAGAGAGAGAGAGATAATATTAGTGGTAAATATATATAAACAGACAAATATATATATATATATATATATATATATATATATATATATATATATATATATATATATATATATATATATAAATTCCTAAGAGTATAGAATCCAGGTTGAACTCAATGTCCAGGACAGACTAAGAATATCGTATAAAAGGCTAAAACACTAATATTCCATGGTTATAATTTATTACATTGGAATCGTAATCACGATCCAATTCATCAGTCCAACAAATTCAAAAAGAAAAGAATTCTTTTTGAATGTGTAGGTCTGATAATTTGGGTCGTGATTAATTAGATTCTAATACAATAAATTATAACCATGAGATATTTGTGTTTGTGCCTTATATATATATATATATATATATATATATATATATATATATATATATATATATATATATATATATATATATATATATGTATATGTATATATATATTAGGTTGGTGCAAAAATAATGACGAAATAATGTCGTTTTTTGACGTTAAAAAATACGTCAAAAAACGACATTATTACGCCATTATTTTTGCACCAGCCTAATATATATATATATATATATATATATATATATATATATATATATATGAAAAGATGTCGTAGGGTAGAGAGGTTTTTGGTCTGAAATAATCTTTTTCTTTTTATAGATTCTTTGGCACACATTTTCGTTTTTTATGCATTTATTTAAGACATTTTCTCCTATGATAAAATTTGATTTGTATGTATGGTACATCTATGGCTAAGTGTTCAGTATTAAGGTTAAGACGTATGAAGCGATCATCTGATGATCTGATGTTAGCTTAAGTTGTGAAACTGCCTGACACAGTGCAGTTCAGATCTCAATGGCCGTTTATAACTATAGATATAATCGCGTATCATCATCAAGCCCTAACCTTAACTTTAAATCTGGACTTTTGCATTTGTGTCAATTTAAGCCCGTATTTGGGTATTTTTTACAAATTCATTTTCGTCCTGGGTAAATGCGCAAGTATTTTTGCCTCTTCCACAGCGGAATGCAAATATGTATGTGTTTAAACGACTTGGATGACATGTCATGAATATCGTGACGAATTGAAAACTCACAAGGTGTGGTGTAATCTTACTTGCAGAAGGTGACCTTAAAACCAATGAACCCAGTCGTTTCAAATTACGCGGAACATTTTTTTTTTTTTACGCAAACCGTGCAGTCTGAATGGGCTGTCGTCTTAACCCGACACCATTTAATCTTTCCATATGACACACTTTAAATTTACTTCTTTGTTTGCATCGTATTTTCGGTTCAGAAGACAACTATTGTTCAACGGTTTTCATCCCTTTTCATTCTCTTACACTCTATCTATCTCTCGCTTTATATATATATATATATATATATATATATATATATATTACTTCAATTTAATTAGAAAACAGACAACCTCTTAAAGGTATATATATATATATATATATATATATATATATATATATATATGTATATATGTATGAAGAAAAATATACGTAAAATCAAACAAAAATCCTTATATGCAATTATGCTGTTTTAATGTTAATATAATGTCAACGTCGGACGTTTCGGTCTAATAAACCATCTTCAGGACATATTCATAAAATATAATTAACATTATCAATTCAACATGACAAAGATAATTGATAATGTTAATTATATTTTATGAATATGTCCTGAAGAAGGTTTATTAGACCGAAACGTCCGACGTTGACATTATATTAACCTTAAGACAGCATAATTGCATATAAGGATTTTTGTTTGTTTTTTCCTTATATTTTTCTTCGTACTGTCGGATCTATATCCATATATTTGCTTACATATATATATATATATATATATATATATATATTGGTCTGATTCTGTGTATGTTCATATCTATTTATTAGTCTATTTCTAAATACACACACACAGAAACAAAGAAACACACGCATATATATGTATATATATCCACTAAAAATAATGTTTAAGTAATAAAAATTTAAAAAAATACCATTATATATATATATATATATATATATATATATATATATATATATATATATACAGAAACTTATTGTATAGACTAAAATAATAATTGTAAACAGAAGGCTCCTAATACTTAATATAATAATGTATGTATGTTTACTGAGAAGAATTAAACGTAAAACTTTGTTACTTACATATATATTACCTACATATATATTACTTAGATATATATTATTTTTTCACTTCGTTTTTAAAGAGTTCTTATTTCGTCTAATGCCCTGCGCAAATCGTAATATTAAAAATAATAAAAGTCCAAAAGTACAATATATATATATATATATATATATATATATATATATATATGACTGAGAGGACTCGATTCACTCGAAGTCTTGCTATATATAATAGCAGTAGTCACTGTTTACAACCCTCCCGCAGAGAGCACAACCGAAAGTAATATTTCGGGAGCCTATATATTGTCATCCAATGACAGACTGTTTCGTTGTATTACAGCTCTTCAGTGTGGCTAGATGTCCAATTGTCTCTAGCTAGGATCGAAAGTCGGAGATTCTACCACGAAGCCGTCGGCGCACGGCAGGGATGAAGGTGAATGTTAGCGTATTTTTTTTTTTTTTTAGATATACACACAGTGACTGAGATGACTCAATTCGCTTTATCGAAGAGTCTTGCTACAATCGCCGTAGTATTTACTGTTTACAAATCCACATTTCCTTCGAAATTATCTTTTTAGGAGCCTATATATTGTCATTTACAGATAGACTGTTTCGCTGTATGTATACATATATATATATATATATATATATATATATATGTTGAACTTTTATTACTTTTAAGCCTAATCCTATCTCATTATATATATTATTTGACTTAGTGGTTAGAACGTCTGCATTCTGAACATGAGACCCGGGTGCGAATCTCACCATGTCGATTTGCCGGGTGGGAAACTTCCTGATGTTATCAGACTGGAGGGTTCAATCCAAGCGTGCAGCACACTTGGAAATACGCCTGATCAAGCGTCTGCAGTAGGGATTGACTAGCCGCCCTACTAGACAGGTATCCTCAAAACTATAATATATATATATATATATATATATATATATATATATATATAATATATATATAGCCAGCTACAATATATATATATATATATATATATATATATATATATATATTAAAAAGAAGAGAGGTACCGCAAACGTTTTTGGTTGTAATGTGTATTTTTAAAAAAATTATTATGGTACCAAAAATGTTTTCGGTACCTATCTTCTTTTTAATTTACTTTACTTTGACGAAATCGTCCACAAATTACCTTAAAAATTCGGGGAAGAAACGGCCATTAATTATCAAAATATGGTAGCTGTAAAAAAACGCGTAATTTTCAGAATTGCACCACCATATATATATATATATATATATATATATATATATATATATATATAGTGATTGCCACATCTTACGCAGATGAGAAACACCACCCTCACCCTTCATATCACTTGTGAGAACTTCCGTCACCCCTAACTCCTTTCATATCTATCTATCTATCTATCTATCTATCTATCTATCTATCTATCTCTTTCTCTCTCTCTCTGTCTATCTATCTGCGATAGAAGGAAATGTTAGCATATAACTTACGGTTACATCCACCTATTTCAACTGTAAAATGGTGAGACCTAACTGACAATCTAGTACTGCACTTAAATTCATAGTCTACGAGCCTTAAAGGAACAATTACAATGAAATTATTTATTGAAAAGGTACAGGAAAGATATGTTACGGCGGTGGGAAAAATTTACTAAAGCCGAGATGCCAGGCCAGGGTCAATAACATTGCAGATTCTTCTTTGTATTTTCTCAGTAATCTCTAAATACATTGTAATAAATATATATTTTCGTCAGTACTGCAAATTTCTAAGTATTATATTATTCTTCCAATTCAAACTTATCGATTATTTATTTATTTTTAAATTAATTAATTATCGATTTAATTTATTTTAATATTTTATATTTTTAAAATTTCGCAAATGCCATATATATTTTTGATCAAACTGTGACTATATTCATCGCATATTACAAAATCTCGTTAAATATTTTTAACACTTTTTTTTTCTAATATAAATGTAATGCATTATTTATTTTTTGTTTATTTTGTTTTATTTATTTATTTTATTTTGTTTTGTTTTAATTTAACTTAAATTATTTAATTACTTTATTGCGATCCCGACAAATGAGAGCGTTACTTTTTCTTCCGCCATTTTTATTTTAATGATTTTTCAAACGATCCTTTCCCCGGACATTTTAGGTCTCACCTTTGAACTTTTCGTCAAGCTAAAGGCACTACTGGTCCTCCTCTTTTACCAGCCCCCAACGCTGTTGCCATGGTGTTGGGTCCGCGACCCATGAGGACACGGACGATTTACGTTAGAAGTCAGAAAACGTGTGGGAAAGACGAAGGGAGAAATGGCGGCGGGGAGTTCGTCTGCATTCACCATTGAATGGATGACTGATGGCGACATCTGTTGGTGATATTGGTAGTAATATCTTAGCTAGCTGTAGTGTCAATGGTCGTGGTCATACCAGTTTTTTTTTTTTTTTACTGTGCCAATGGTATGTAATATTATTATCGGTTATGGTTCGTGCATATTTAGTGTTTTTTTAAAGTGGAGATGGAAGTGGCGATCAAGGTAGCCGTTAATAATATCAATATTGTTTTTTGTAGCGATAAGTCTTGCTACCAATGATTCCCTGCCCTTTTCTTTTTCTTCTTCTTCCTCTTCTTTTTACTGGTGGGGATGGTAGCATTATTGATGACGTTGTCAGTGTAATAAAATTTTCATTTTACACAACATCAAGTGTAATATATCAAAATACTTAATTTTGTAATCGGAGAACTCACGTTTTAATCTCGTTCAATCTCGCTCAATCTCGCACTTTTTATATGGACCCCTCTTGTTGTTCTCCTGTATGCAGGCAAGTCATGGACTCTAAAACAGGATTTCAAAGGTTGGTCTAAGTTCAGGAGGTGAGATATCGCAGACGTCCATTTGGTATTTCCTACACCGACCACCTCACGAATAAAGACATTTTGCAGAAGAGTGAGTCGTCAGATAAATGGCGATAGAAACATATTGACGGCCACAAAGAAGAGGAAGCGGAAGTAATATGGCCTCGTAACAAGATCACGGAGCTTCTCCAAGATCATCCTTCAAGGAACTATACAAAGATGAAGGAGACAATGAAATCGGTGATATGAACCGGCGAAAATTTTGCCCGGACTGAAGCTCTGCCCATTGGCCAGATCTAGGGAAGGTTTCTTGTTGAGTACAGTCCTGTGCAAGACGATAAACTGCATCCGGCAGCAAGGCCTCTGATCGGAAGATTAGAGGTTTTCAGGAGCGTGGAGCCACCTCTTATTTTCTGTTGTTCCCATGTCCACCCTAACCTAGGGTGGTAGCACTCGTTAGGGTCCTGGCTATGGGTAAATAATGACCCCCCCCGAACAAAAACAAAACGCTATGAAAGTGTAAAAATAATATTTTATAGTAAAAATACCATCAATATATATTTTTATATAAAAGAATGGCCAACAATACCTATTGATAATAATAATATATTTTATCTGTAGTTGAAACCATAAAACTGTGTTCAAATATTTAGATTTCGACATTAAATGACTCATGTAGGTGTTAATATGCCGGTAAATGTATTCGACCAAATAACAAACATGAAAGAAGTCTTTCGTGACATTAATCCATAGGATATCCTACGTCTTCTTAAAGAAATCAAACTGTATTCCAAAATACAACTTCAAAAAAAGTACAACATAAAACAGATATCACTGCCTCTAGTAATTATGTCCACACAAACATGTATATGCACAAACTCTGAGTATCATCTACCATGCATTCTATTGTGAAAGTAGAATAACATATCTTTTTTTCCATCTTGCTCTTTAAATGAAGTGTCAATTATTATCTGCTGTCTTCTTGATTCCTCTTTTCTTCTGCTCGTTCCTTAATAATGTTTTTCGTTTTTCTAATTCTTTCACACTCAGCAACTCTTTGTGTCTTCCTAACTCTTAATACTTTGCTTAGTTTCTGGAAAGCATCTTTCACTATACCTTTATAACTGTAGATATCTGTATCACACTTTCTGTCGTTCATTACCCTACTTCCCACATAGTTTTGTTTTTGAACAATGAAAGTATAAAAATACATTTTTATAGCAAAATTACAAACAGTATCTGTTTATAATAAAATTACCAACAATAAATTTTATAGAAAAATGACTAACGATATATTTTAGCTATAATTGAAAGCGTGCAATTGCATTCAAAATATTATTTTTTGAACTCATAAAATTGTGTTCAAAATATCTAGATTTCAGCATTAAATAAGCCATAGAGATGTTCACATGCCGCTAAACAAAATCAACCAATCCAATCAAAATATTTAGATTTTGGCATTAAATAAGCCATAAACTAAAACGAAAGAATTAATTCAAATAATATTATACGATTTCTTAAAGAAATCGAAATGCATTTCAAAATATAACTTCAAGAAAACTACAACATAATTCACACACATCACCGTCTCTAGTAATTATGTCCACACAAACATGTATATGCAAAAAAGCTGAGAATTATTTACCATGTATTCTATTGTGAAAGCAGAATAACATATACCATATTTGTATTACTTCAAAGAAAATTAAATTTCGGCATTAAATGACCCATAAAGAAGTTGATATGCCGTTAAACAAACAAATCAATCTTGTTGAGTAAGTTACCATGCAGTGTCCCTACGTCTCTGACGAGTAATGAGACATGAAGAGGAAAGCACTTACACTCATGCAAGTGTCATAGACTCCCCTAGGAATTGGGTGGGGGGGCTCAGCGCTTTAGGGAATGCTGCTGTGGTTTTAATGGTAATAGGTTTCTTTACGGAATGGATCTAATAACACCATGCCCAACCTGTTGGGATTTCAGAATTTTCCTTTTCCTAGATTGGTTACCAAATACGGCTAAAGAGCACAATTTACCGTGTATAGTTTACAAGATATGAATTCATACATTTCCTAATAATATTCGCGCCTATGTGACTGCAATGATCTCGATTGAATTCGAAATCGACTCTCCGATTTCTCATTCAGTGCCATTTCCCATTACACCAACCGTACATCCACATGGTTTTAGTCTAGTTTTTGTTTTGTTTTGTGTGTGTGTGTGTTTAGTTTTGTCTTTTAATGCCATGACGCTTCAGGTTGTTGACGGTCGTGACCATACAGAGAGGCCTATTGTTTCTTCGGTCTTCCTCCGGTTATAGTCTGAGACAAAATACTGCGAGTAATTATTAGGATTTATTGGATTATTTGATTTCAATTGATTATTTAGATTATCTGTCTATATCTCTGAGATTAGATATTATGATTATTTGCATTATTTACATTAATCGGAATGTTTTCCTGATCTTGGTTGTCATATTCACAACGTTTCGGCCTTTGTACGCTCCAGCCTTCTTCAGGTGTTTGAAATTTCCAACCGAACCCTTTATTCTACTTTAAGTATTCAATTCATATCGATCAGTCTATTTCTCTCTTTATGTTCATATCCATCTCACTATCTGTCTATATCTCTGAGGTGAAATATTATGATTACTGGCATTATTTACATCATTCAGACTGTTATCCTCATCTTCATTGCCATATTCACAACGTATCGGCCGTTGTACGCTCCGGCCTTCTTCAAGGGATTGGAATTTTCTTCAATATCTGTCTATATCTTTGAGATGAGGTATTATAATTACTTGCATTATTTACATTATTCGGACTTATCTTCATTGCCATATTCACAACGTTTCGGCCTTTGTACCCTCCAGCCTTCTTCAGGTGATTGGAATTTCGAACCGAACCCTTTACTTCACCGACCGGGCTAGATTGTTCTAGTTCCACGTGCCACTGAGGTTGATATGCCGTAAAACAAACCAAACCAAACCAATATATACTAAGATAGATAGATAGATATATAGATAGATAGATAGATAAAAAAATATTAGCAGCAATAAAAATCTTGTCAGCATTAAATATGCCATTGAGGTTGATATGCCGTATAACAATCCAAAGCAAACAAAAATAGACCTCGTGGCGTCCTCGGTATGATGATAAACTACATCCGGCAGCAAGGCCCCTGAATCAGAGGTTTTTGAGGAGCGTGGAACTACTTCTTAACTACCGTTGTTCCAATTTCCACCCAAAATTTTTCCTAGCACCTGTTAGGATCCCAGCTATGGCCAAAAAAATTAACTCCTAAACTGGGGTCAAAATCTTATGAAAGCATCAAAACAGATTTTATACTAAAAATGCCAGTAATGCATTTTAAAAAAACGCCTTGTTTACAAAAATACGTCAATGAAACCTAATCTCCTAACTGATTTCTTACAAAGAATACATTTTCTATTCATACGAACCTATCCTAAGAATCTAGTCGGCATTAAATAACCCATTGAGGTTGATATGCCGTAAAACAAAATAAACCCAAACCGATACCACCTAGAACTCATATATAAGATCCATTGTTTGGGGCACCTCGAGGTGGTTTAATGGTTAGCAAGCTAGTCTCGCTAGAACAATTGCGACCGAGTAGTGAGTTCGATTCTCACTGTCTTCCCCCTACATTCGGCCTAGTGCCACATCTAAGATATGTTTGGAAAATTAATATAAGATCCATTTTTGGAAATATGATCATATCAGAAATTATCTGACGCCGCTTCTATCGTGACAAGATTCAGATAAGACCAAAAATGAAGTATTGATGCAATATCTGGCCTGGAGCTGCACAATCCTTTCTTTCTAGCCTTGGGTATTCACGCGACCTTATGATGAATTATTTCCCACTCTACTGATATTTCGGTGGAAAAAATATTCTGACGAACCAAAATTTAACCAGTTCAGACCTTCACAAGTATACCCCATACACAGGGTTGACTCATCGTCATTCCCTTTCTATTGCATTAGTAAAGAAGATGTTCCATTCGAATAGCTTCTTCTCAAGAGCCACTCTTTTGTAGAACAGACTCCCGAGAGGATGCTTTCCCGACTACTACAATATTAACCTCTTCAAGTCTAGCGTCAACTTTTATCTATCCTACATATACTCATAATTTACAGTTATTAACATTCCAGTAAGTAACTGCTTTGATTGGCCCTTGAATTTTAGATTGCATGAACATTAGCTTAAAAAATATAATGAACATCTTTTGAAACTAGTTTCAGAATGTCAAAAAAAATCCTTTCTACGCCATCTTTTTTCAGGACATGGCCGATTCTTGCTTTACAAAACTTTCTCTCATGTTTTACGTATTTTTTTCGTCCTGTGAGTGTTAAATTCTCCAGTCATCTTTTCTCATTAGATTTCAGGTGTCTCTTACTTAATATCAGGATCAGTTTTCTTGTATTCGTATAACGTCTTCGCTGTTTACATGTTCCGGCCTTGTTACCTAAAATATTCTTCGTCAGAATGAAATCTACGTCGCTTCCAGGCTCTATATATATCTACGGAGAAACTGTCCAGCGTCCACTGATCCGTAGGAGATTAGATATTACATAGCACGTCGGGTCCCTTGTTTTTTAATGGGCATTTTCAAGATGTTTGGGTCGCGATCAATGCGTAATATCTGTTGTTCTTGTTTATTTAAAGAGAGACGGCACCTGGTCCTGGGCATCCTAACCCGGCATGTAGTACCATCCTCATTGCACTAGAAGAAGTAGGTTAGTGTGATATCGAAGCCAACGTGACAGTGTTTCCGAGGACGGAGCAATTTTTCCCGCGGCCCATATGTACGCATATGAGCCTTCCATACAAATAAATAAAATAAACGAACTTGTGACACATCCTACCTTCGTTGGGAGATTATTAAATACGTATGTATCTTGTGGAGCGTTCGTAGGGGAAGGTTTACATTGGCGGAGATATAGCGTTATATTTCATTTAATTTGTTACAGCGATATTTCGCTACTCATTTGCGTTTTCTTTTAATTTCTTTGTGAAAATTTCATTGCGACAATACTAGACTAACGATTAAAATACTAAATTCTAACAACTGCTTGCTTTCTCGCCCTTATATTAGACTGCGCTATGATCTATCTTTATGGTTGATAACAATGCATTCTGTCTTCTTACAATTACAAGATTTACGTGGCTTGTATGGGAGGGGAGTATTTTCCATTTTGCGGCCCATTTCCCACACACCCAGTGGTGCAAGCTAATCTACCGAAATTGCGATGGCTACTTGACAAGTCAAATGCACAGGAAGTCTACTTAACCAATGTAAAACAAACAACACAAAATTGAAAAATAACATATTTTTTTCTTTTATATATATCTAATTGTCTGATGAGGTTTTGTTACCTGTTATGGCTGTTTTCTGTACTGAGACGACCTCACTCTACACACGTTCCTTCCAAGCACTTCTGCAAACAACGGAATTTACTGAGAATGTTATAATGTGTATTTGAGTGACAATGTAATTCATCGAGTCTAGAAGAATACTCAGTAGGATGCAGGAAGCATTGGACGGCCATTTCGTACTATTTGGGACTCATCAGTAGCCCGCATCCACTACTAAGAATCGAACCCGAACCGTTACGACACAGCGCAAGTATCATACCACTGAACTAACGGTCTTTAGTGACGAAGAAGAAATAGAATAGACTCGATATAGTGCCTCTACTAACTAAATTCTGTGGTGATACTGCTCCAAGTATTCAAATATCAACGGCTTGAGCCCCAAGAGCCATTTCTTCTTTCAAAAAGACGCTCTCTTCAGAGCATTAGAAGCTGGATCAAGCAGGGATATACAAGTGATAAACATTTTGAGGGATTAGAATAAGCATTTATAGTAATTCACCGAGTATAAAGAATCCTAAACAGAATGCAGAAAAAACTGGACGGCTGTTTCGTGCTATTTGGGACTCATCAGCAGTGCACATCCACTACCGAGATTCGAAACCCGGACGATTACATTACAACGCAAGCGTCATACCAACTGTACCAACGGGCCTCAGTAAGGAAGAAGAAACTGACTAGACTTGATATAGCGCCGCTAATCACTAACTTCCTTGGTGATACTCATTCAAGTATACGTAACTCAACGGAGTGTTCCCAAGAGCCACGTTTTCTTTCCCCAAGCAGCTCCCTCTAGAATCTGGATCAAGCATGAATATACAAGTGATATATATATATATATATATATATATATATATATATATATATATATATATATATATATATATATATATAGTTCACTGCTACCAGTAAGCAGAAAATTATTTTTCTCTTGATAATGGCCATGTTGGCCGAAACTAGTCGAGGAATCTAAATGAAATAATAATAAAACGAAGAAATATTAATATACAACCCAGTGTATCTGAAGATATGAATTTTTTAATATTTTTTTTGTTCAATATATATATATATATATATATAAAGTAGAGGTAATCGATCCGTTGGTATATAACACGGGTGGATCCAAGTAATATTAATTGTTAAATCTGATCAACAAAGAGCTCGATGCATTTATTATATCAGAGCATATATATATATATATATATATATATATATATATATATATATATATATATATATATACAAGTATATGATTGGTGTATATGGAATGAATTCCAATAACCAACTACTTTGTATCTTTAAAAATAAATAATTATATCTGCTCTACTTTGTATGAAAAAATAAATTGAATAACATATATATTTCTTCTTTTCTCCTCAGTAATTTTATAGTTATAAACTTGATAGCGAATAAATGTTAAATTTTGATTTTGTAATTAGCAGTTTTAAATTTTAATATTAAATTTTATCATATAATTTAGTAATTATTCGTTGGAATAAATTCTTTTTTAATACTAAACATCTGAATAGATATTATAACATGACTTCGTTATCGAGCTTTTTGAATTTTCCTGTACTTGTGTTCTGATTGGTCCATCTAGCTTTTGTAACAACGTTTTCCCCTTGCGTAGAATATTAATTAATTTGAAACTTTTAAAACCATTTATTTTACATTCAACGTCATCACTTGATAAGACACCGAAGGTGTTGAAACAAAATGGCTATTTTTGTAGTGATTTTATAACATATTTATGTTATAAATTTTTTTTCTTTAAAAATAAATAATTATATATATATATATATATATATATATATATATATATATATATATATATGTAAGCAAATATATGGATATAGATCCGACAGTATGAAGAAAAATATACGGAAAAAACAAACAAAAATCCTAATATGCAATTATGTGTTTAATGTTTTTATAAATATATCCTGAAGATAGTCTACTAGACTGAAACGTCCGAAGTTGACATTATATTAACATTAAAACAGCATAATTGCATATTAGGATTTTTGTTTGTTTTTTCCGTATATTTTTCTTCATATATATATATATATATATATATATATATATATATATATATATATATCAAACATGCATGGACATGTAAATGTACATATATGTATGTATGAAGACATGTACACATATAAGTGTGTTGGACAGCATGATTTATTCCATAGGCGCTGTGGTATTACCCTCAATTTATAAATCTATAACTTAATCGCTTATTAATAATATTGAATACCTGTAGGACAAAAACTATTCACTGTGAATCCCAAAAAAACACACTCGGGTCCTGTATAAGAAACGCCTGATATTAAACTACAAACAACAAAGTTTCTGGCCATAAATAAACCCCAGACCGATTCCCCCGGGAAAAGATATCTTACGCTCCTACCAATCGCTAACACAAACACATTCTCATTAACAAGCCGTCTACCAGAGGAGGACTGACATTGAAAATAAATTTAAAACAATGCTCCGAGACAGACACTTCGAGGTTGATGATAGCCGCGAACAGAATAGTTCATGTTGAGTTAATTTTTTGCTGTAATATATATATATATATATATATATATATATATATATATATATGTGTGTGTGTGTGTGTGTGTGTGTGTGTGTGTGTGTATGTATGTATGTGTGTGTGTTAAGATGTGGTAAAGAACAGATGAGAAATCTTTATAAATCTAACCTGTTTTACTTTTATTAAAGCTTATGTTAGATTTGTAAAAGTTTTTTATTTGTTGTTTATCCTATCATTATTTGAATTCCTAGTCATATTTGATTGTATTTCATGACATTATATATATATATATATATATATATATATATATATATATATATATATATATATATATACACACACACATACACATTCATACGTAAGGGACAATATTAATTAGAGAAATAACGAGAGAAAGATCTTTTACACCAATGCGTTTCGTTTATTGAGGGAAAGTAAATGTAAAAATGATCTTCATAATGGGAACTGTTTCGACTTGAAGGCACACTGGAAATCAGTGTGATTTTCTCCTCTTTTATTATCAATGCTCTGCTAACCCAAGAAAAATCTGCAGGCCTTCAACGTTCTTCAAAGTTTTTTTTTTTACGGCGTATGATAGAATTTTATTGATAATTTCTTTAATGTTGTTCATTGTGTATACTGTGGTTGTTCGCAGTCTTCAGCAAAAGTGGGCTTCATAGCTCTTCTGGAATTAAAACTAAATGGCTTTTATGAGAAGAAGACTGCACAGCCAATCGCTGCAAAGGTCTAATTAATTTCCATCGTAATCAGAGAATGAAAAGTGATATCGGGGGTGTTTTGCATCTTGGAATTAGAGATGATGTACGGGGTGTCGTGTTTTTTTTTTTTTTTGTAACTCTTTTCGATGGAATGAATCAAGTTTATTTAATCCTTTCTTGTTTGTTCCAAAGTAAAACAATTGTTAAAACTGGATTTACTATAACATTGTACAGTTTAAATCACGCAGAAGTTAGGTGAATAAAAGTGACGTTCAAATTTTTAATTAGACAAGACACTAAATTTTTCGAAAATATTAGGAAGTAAGGATTGATACATAGATATGAAGAGTGAGATAGATAGATAAATAGATAGATAGATAGATAGATAGATAGATAGATAGATAGATAGATATGAAAAGTGAGATAGATAAATAGATAGATAGATAGATAGATATGAAGAGTGAGATAGATAGATAGATAGATATATAGATAGATAGATAGATAGATAGATAGATAGATAGATAGATAGATATGAAGAGTGAGATAGATAGATAGATAGATAGATAGATAGATAGATAGATATGAAGAGTGGGATAGATAGATAGATAGATAGATAGATATGAAGAGTGAGATAGATAGATAGATAGATAGATAGATAGATAGATAGATAGATAGATAGATAATGAGCAGTGAGATAGATAGAAAAAGAGAGAGAGAGAGAAAGAAATAAATAGATATGAACAGTGAGAAACAAAGATAGATAGATATGAACAATGACATAGATAGAGAGATAGCTAGATAGCTAGAGAGAACGATAGAGAGATATGAACAGTGAGATAGATAGATAGATAGATAGATAGATAGATAGATAGATAATGAATAGTGAGATAGATATAAAGAGATTGAGAGATAGATAGATAAATAGATATGAAAAGTGAGAAAGATAGATAGATAGGAACTAAATTAGATACATAGATAGATAGATAGATAGATAGATAGATAGATATTAACAATGAGATAGATTGATATTTAGAGAGAGATAGAGAGATAGATAGATAGATATGAACAGTGAGATAGATAGATAGATAGATAGATAGATAGAGAGAGATAGAGAGATAGATATGAACAGTGTGATAGATAGATAGATAGATAGATAGATAGATATGAACAGTGAGATAGATAGATAGATAGATAGATAGATAGATAAATAGATAGATAGATAGATACATAGATAGATATGAACAGTAAGATAGATAGATAGATAGATAGATAGATATGAACAGTGATATAGATAGATAGATAGATAGATAGATAGATAGATAGATAGATAGATAGATAGATTTGAATATATGCTACGAAATGATTGAACTGGCCATTATTAACAAATAACCATACAGGTAGACTTAAACTTAAGTGAGGCGTAAGATTACATTTTGAAGAACATTTTGAGGACGAAACTATCAATGACTAGTGACACAAGCCTATAAAATATAACAAAACACAAAGAGAGATAAGCCATTGGAACATGATACGATATACGTAAATACACGGAGTGTCGAAAATAAACTATATATATATATATATATATATATAGAGAGAGAGAGAGAGAGACAGAGAGAGAGAGAGTGAGAGAGACAGAGAGAGAGAGAGACAGAGAGGACACGAAAAGAAAGAGGGAGCGGTAGTCGACTTCCCTGTAAACGCAAATAGAAAAACATATGTCAGATGTTATATTTGATAATGGCATTTTTGATGTGTCATGTTGAAACTGGGGTTGGAGAGGGAGTATTTGTTGTTTGACTTCTGGCGACAATGATCGATGCTTAGCCAGATGGCTTAATAGTTTGGAAAAAAAAACACAGAGGGATGGAAAGAAAAAGGCTGGTCTAGGTAGATAGATATATAGAGGTATAGATTAATAACTAGATAGCTTGATAGATAGGCAGGGAGGTAGACGACAGACGGACAGACAGAGAGACATGCCCAAAATGAGATAGATAGATAGATAGATAGATAGATAGATAGATAGATAGATAGATAACCACAAACGCGTTAGAAATGATCAAATTTGATTTTAGAGAAATATACAGGTGGACAGGTATATAGATCCATACATAGACTGAGAAAATACAGACATGTTAAATATGAACCAAATAAGATAGGTAGATAGATATGAACATAGATAGATAGATAGATAGATAGATAGATAGATAGATATGATGCAGACTGGGATAGATAGATAGATAGATAGATAGATAGATAGATAGGAAGGAAGGAATAGACTGAGAGACAGATAGAAAGGCAGAAAGCGTGTAAGACAATGGTTAGAAAATTTATTGAAATATAGAGACTGATTAGTAGTGGAAAGAACTGGATTATATATGAAGAGATCTGAAGACATTATATATATATATATATATATATATACACCTAGTGAGCCAGACAAACTAAACGGATCGTCAGGGAATGCCAGCCTTCCCTGACGATCCGTTTAGGTGAAACCTAGGTAGGTTTGTCTGGCTCACTAGGTTTATCTAGGTCTGCTCTACGGTTGTATTGAGCTCTTTTGTTAGTTAGTTGTTTACTCGTATCGGTTTTTTTTTTCTTTGGGCTTCAAACCTGCATCTGTGCTATTTTTTTCGACAGAATTTCATGTTTGTAGCTCTTTCTTTTTTAAAAACCTTATTGGCAAATCAAAAGTTCGAGGGTTTTTCGATACGTGTATAGTTATCTATATTTGTATATATATATATATATATATATATATATATATATATATATATATATATATATATATATATATATATATCTGTGAGTGGGTGTGTATGTGTGTGTGTGTATTTATATATAGATATTCTGTTTATACGTTATTTTTCATAGATAAACAAAATATTTTAAATATATCATATTGTGGGACTTAATCCATTTCATTTATATATATATATATATATATATATATATATATATATATATATGAAGAAATAGAGTTTTAAGGTATGCTACATTTATGGGATAATGTGCCCAACTACAGAGCTAGAGCCTCTGTAAATATAAAAGTGAACATTGAAGTCAACACTCAGAGGCGACAGGCTGTTTCAAGTTAAAGGCTGCTAGGTATATTATGCATTGTTTTCCCTTGACTCTCTTTCCCTCTATTCGACTTTTGAGTATCAGATTCTCCAGGCCCTCCTTCCTCATTATGTGCCCCAGAAACTTCACCTGTCTCTTCATGGTATTAAGTATAAGCTCTTTTCTTTGTCTGCAACCTCTCTAAGACTTCATCGTTGCTCACACACGCTCAGTCCATGATATCCTTAGCATCCTTCTGTAGAACCACATCTCCGTCGCCTCGGATCTCTTCTTCATCTTTGAGGAAATCGTCCATCATTCCTGTCTCTCAATACTCTGCTCAGTTTTTGGAATGTGTCCTTAGCCATCCCAACATATCGTCTCCCTCGCCAGCAGGACAGACTGGGTTCTATAGTTTGGGATGAAAGGAATGATAACCTACTGCGGGGTAAAAAAATCTGCCTCGTCAGTCATGTATTGAAAGATATATGATCGCCTAAGCGTGTATCACGCATGGCACATGACTATGTTACAAAAACGAAAGGTAACCCTTTCTTATATTATTTACTTTTGAATCCAAATTCAAATTTAATGGATTTAAAAATATATATGTATTTATTTTTTAATTTTTTTAATTCTTCGCCTCCGAAACTCCAAGTGGTGCTATCTACGTTGGGTATTATATATATTCACTAACACACATATATACACACACACACACACACACATATATATATATATATATATATATATATATATATATATATATATATATATATATATTTAAGCATTTCACCCCAAGCATGGCGGGAAGCCACTAGAACGGAAGGGGTTACAGAAAATTTAGGGCAAGATCAGATAGGAGTGATAGAAGACAGGATGAGGGTAGTGGATTGATCAAGGCAACTGGAGATGTCGATTGACATTACACTTATATATATATATATATATATATATATATATATATATAGAGAGAGAGAGAGAGAGAGAGAGATAATATTAGTGGTCAACATATATATATATATATATATATATATATATATATATATATATATATATATATGAAGAAAAATATACGGAAAAAACAAACAAAATTCCTTATATGCAATTATCCTGTTTTAATGTTAATATAATGTCAACGTCGGACGTTTCGGTCTAATAAACCATCTTCAGGACATATTCATAAAATATAATTAATATTATCAATTCAACCTGACAAAGACGATGGACATAAGAAGATGGTTTATTAGACCGAAACGTCCGACGTTGACATTATATTAACATTAAAACAACATAATTGCATATAAGGATTTTTGTTTGTTTTTTCCGTATATTTTTCTTCATACTGTCGTATCTATATCCATATATTTGCTTACATATATATATATATATATATATATATATATATATATATATAGATAGATAGATAGATAGATAGATAGATAGATACTCTGTACTATTTTTGGAATGCGTCCTTGCCCATCCCAATACGTCTACGGATCTCAGTGTCACACTTACCGTCCTCTGTCAAGGGTACAGCCGGATATATAAACGTCCGAGTCTGCTTGATTTTAGTGCCCCCCGACCTGCAAATCGCATTTCGGACTCATCCTTTTACTGATGACCATGGATTCTGTTTTCTTTTAGTTTATGCTTAGTCCCTTCTTCTCACTCTCTTTCGCTACCTTCTGTAGGAGATTTTGTAACTTCTTTTCCGTGTCTACTAACAGCACTGAGTCATCTACGTATCTTATGTTGTTAAGATTATGGCCGCCAATGCTAAATTCCAGTTGGGTTTCCATTTCACTCAGAATTGGTTCGCTGTATAGGTTGAACAGGTCCGGCGAGAAGACGCATCCTTGCCTTACACCTCTTTCTATTTTTGTATATTCGCTGATCTCGTTCCCTATGCGCATGCATACTATTTGCTTCCAGTATTGTTTCTTGATTATTCTGATATCTTTCGCGAATATATTAAGGTTGTTGAGCAGTTCTAGTAGGTCCTTGTGACGTACTTTGTCGAAGGCCTTTGCATAGTCTATAAAACATAGGTGCACGTCCTTCGGCATAACATTCTGAGCATGAATATTGCGTTTCTTGTTCCGGTTTATTTGCCGAACCCGCACTGTTCTTGTCCTATCTCTGGCCTGATTCTGTTGCGTGCTCTATTTACGTATGATGGGTTTTGCGACGTGGATCATTAGGCTGATTGTTCGGTGGAGATCGCATTCGTTTTCGCCTGCTTTCTTAGGCAGTGCTATGAAAATAGATCTTCTGAGATCGTCCGGTATATCCCCACTGTTGTAGACTTTATTTATTATTCCTAGGATATTGTCTATGCCAAATTAAACTAAGGCAGAAGTTGCATTACCGAGAGGAAATAATAAAATCACGAGACATCACCAGATTTAACCAACTCAAAATAATCCCCTAACCCTGCCGAGAAAATGCCCGAATACGGTCAGAGGAATGTGAAAGGTCCGGAGCGAATTTCCAAGAATGGTAGCGAAGAAAACCGGAAGTCGTGACCGTAACATCCAGTATGAGGATAACAGTCGGATAGAGAAGCAGGAGACACTTGCATTAAAGAACAAAAGATCTGGAATCATGGCCGTTCAAGATATCTTTCATTTCGCAATACGATATGGAGTAAAGGAGAAAAATTAAGCGTTTTTAATGGTGACATGAAAGGAAGAAAAAGAGAGGATATAGCTTCATCTACCGCAAGGAATGTTGCTTCTCTGTGTCGCGCCATAAAGTTTTTTCTCGTCTGTGTCGATCCTTCAAATCTATAGATCAACCATTCGCCCTTGCATGGAATACTGCTGCCATATATGGTCTGGAGCCTCCGCTGTTCCTCTCAAGGTCCTCGACAAAATCGAGAGAGGGATATGCAATGTGATTGGCTCTGATCCGGTATCTCATCTACAGTCACTTTCTCACAGATGTACTGTACCCTCCCTCTGTCTTTTCTACAAATACTTTCACGGTAACTGCTCCGACGAGCTACTTTCGCTGGTTCCCAAACGGCATGAATATAAGCGTGGTACTAGGTTGGCATCTCAGTACCACCCTTTCACTGAGGAAACTGTTAAATGTAGCCGTCTCTTCAACTCCAATAGCTTCATGTCTCGCACTTCCCTTCTGTGGAACTCCCTTCCCCTTACTTGCTTACCTGATAGCTACAATCTTCAATTATTCAAATGCAATGTCAATCGACATCAGATGCCTTGCCCTATTCCCCGTCCTTCTCTTCATCCTTTCCTCTATCACGCCTCTTTACTCTTGCTCCCATTCTTTTAGACCTCTTGAATGAGTATACCGGCGTGTATGTATGTTTACGTATTTATAAGTTGCGTCCAGACAACAATTTTTCCTCCCACCACCATAAAAAAACACCTATATACGCAACCCTATTTTAATTAAAAATTCAAAAATTAATCAGTTATTCTGACAATCGCAAATAGCGTGAAACGCAGAGTTACAAACTCATATCAATCCAACCAAATATGTTAGCTCTATCTCTGACATTAAGTGCTTTCCAATAAGTACCGCGCATATATAATATATAAATAATATATATAAAAATTGCGTATATCTATACACATTTCACATATATGTGTGATATATATTATATACGTAATATTACCAACAATATATTTCATAGCAAGATGACCAACAATACATTGTATCTGTAGTGGAAGGCATACAGTTGCATTCAAAATACATTTAATTGAAACTATAAAATAGTTTTCAAAATATGTAAATTTCGGTATTAAATAACACATACAGGCTGATATGTCGCTGAAAAAAATTAAACCAACTAATCTTAGATTCATATACACCCTTGTGCAAATTAATTATAGAGGAAGATGCGGAGGCCAAGATCGACCGACATCCTTGTGCAAATTAATTGAAACAAAACGAATAATTCCGTTATTATTTACTTTTTTTTTGTATTTTCCGAATGAAACATGGCCCAGTGCACATGTTAGTACTTCTTATGTCCATTCCACGAAGTCGTTCTCTGCCGATTGACGACAGATCCTCGTTTGGATTTAAATCTGGAGAGTTTCTGGGCCAGTCTGTAGTACTTTGATTTGCTCACTGGTAAGGCTTGCCAGTGTGTTCGTGCAGCGTTACAATTTTATGTGCGTTTCCGGACAATGGCAGTAGGACAACTAATCGACAGCCGAGACAATAGTGTCTGGGCGTGATGAAAATCTGATGCTGTCACAGATGACGCAATATTATTCAAGGCCAAACAAATTTTATCATGCATCCCGAAAATAGATTCATATTACTGTACACCACTGCAAATGACCTAATCTGATGAAAAAACAGAAATCGATTACACTCTGTCAATCGAGTGGGTCTAAAACTGACCGTATGGTGAAAGAAAATAAACTAAAGCGGCTGTTTCAATTAATCTGCACAAGTATGTAACACACCTCATTCAGTAACCCTCTACCATGACCGTCTCTTGAGCCTTGTATTAAAATTTATTAAAAGTTATTGGAATTTTTTCTGGATCTAGACAAAATTTTCGTTTTTTTTCCTTCCCTTGTGTGTGTGTGTGTGTGTGTTTTTTTTTGTTTTTTTTTACCGGCTACGTATATATTGGCAAAAACAAGATATCTTTTAATGGTAAGTAACAAGCAAAAACAATCAATTGACTATTAACAAGTGTGATTCTACAGAATGATGATGAGCATTCCATGGATGAAACGCATAAATTTCGG
>OZ010599.1:19517685-19590185 GCA_963932145.1 Acanthosepion lycidas
GAAATTTCGCGCATGCGCGTTGTTTGTTTTTGAATTTGTTGACTGCACAGTATGGTAGGGTCAGTTGGGCACCATCTGTGAGAAAAAGAGCACCATGACACCAGAAATTTGGAAACTGCATGTTGTACTTCTATAGATGTTTTAAAGCCATACATTTCTTTTTGAAATTGTAAGAATTTTTCGGAGATGATGATGATTTATTTATAGAAGTCCTACTATTTAACCCATATCTGGGGGAAAAAGAGTTAGATTCATACCTTTACCAAACATAAATATAAGGAACTCGATTGAGATTTAGGATTTCTTCACCGTCACCGATGCAACCCAATGTTACATAAACATAACAATCTCCCGGCACAAGTGAAAACAGTCCGACCTAACACTTTCTTTATTTATATGATTGACTCATTCGTTTTTTACAGGTTACCAACCTTTTACAGGTTATTTAAAGCCAGAAAATATTTTTAGACTGTAAGAGTTTTTTTTTTTTTGGTGGCGAATAAAAATGATTCAATGATAAAAGTCTTACTAATTAACCCATAACTGGGGGAAGAAATGATGGATTCATATCACGCCCAAGGTTATTTATGCGCAAGTGAATATAACGAACCCAACCTGGAATTGGAACTCGGCTCTCCGATTAAAAACTGAGATCCGTTCTCTATTACACCACCCTTACATCCAAATTTACAGCACCTGGTCATCGCAAGCGGTCACCCATCTAGGTATTGACCAGGCTCAACATTGCTTATCTTCGGTAATCGTACGGGAACCTGTCTTTTAATGTAAGCAAAAAGAACTAGAAGCCCAACCTAGATTTGTTAATAAACGTTTTATTTTTTTTTTGTCTATCGTTTGCCCTCAAGCACAGGGGAAAACTGTCCAACCTAACACCTTTTTATTTATATGATTGACTTTGACTCATTCGGTTTTTACAGGTTATCAACCTTTTACAGGTTATTTAAAGTCAGAAAATATTTTTAGATTTTAAGAAATATTTTTTTTTTTTGAGATAATAATGGTTTAGTGATAAAAGTTTTAGCAATTACCCTGGAGGAGAAGAAATGGACTCATGCCTAATCAGAATTTGAAAAACATGAAATTATGTAGATATAAAGTAAGTGATCAAACCTATATTACAATCATGATGTAAACTGATTACTCACTTTGTGACCATTATAGTTTCTACACACTTATATTCCAGAGAATGTAAATAAATGTAAAAGACATGCCTGTATCAGTATTTCTTTGACTGATTCGTTTCTTACGGTTTATCAACCTCTTACAGGTTATTTAAAGTCAGAAAATATTTGCAGATTGTAAGATTTTTTTTTTTTTTTTGAGATAATAATAGTTTAGTGTTACAAGTTTTAGTAATTACCCTGGAGGAGAAGAGATGAACTCGTGCTTAATCAGAATTTGAAAAACACGAAATTATGTGGATATAAAGTAGGGGATAAAACCTATGTTACAATCATTATATAAACTGATCACTCACTTTGTGCTCATTCTAATTTCTACTCATTTATATTCCAGAGACTGTAAATAAATGCAAAAAGACAGTATCAGTATTTCTTTGATTCGTTTTTTACGGCTTATGAAACTTTGTACAGGTTATTTAACGCCATAAAATTATTTTAGATTGTAAGAATTTTCTCTTTATATAATAATGGTTACTTATTAATAACCATTACTAATTAATCCATAGCTGGGGGGAAGAGTTGGATTTCTTACTCACCCAAGGGTATTTGCGCATAAGGAAATATAACGAAATTAACAGGAATTGTAACTCGGTTTGTTATCCGCTACGCCTCCCACACATCCAAGCTTACAGCACCTTCTTACCGATAAGCAGTTATAATAAAGATACATTCATTTCTTTTTAAGCAAACAGTTATCGAATTTTGATACAAGATGAGGTTGTAAAAAGTTATATTTCTCACGGAAATACATCGATTTTTCACGATTTCTCGAATTTTCGTTGGCACCTCAGATGAAATTGATGTGTGGACACATAAAAGTGAGACATTTATAAATATGCCTTTAATAACCAACTTTCTAGACGAACATTAAATATTAGGTTGTTGCAA
Source organism: Acanthosepion lycidas (assembly GCA_963932145.1). Classification (NCBI taxonomy): domain Eukaryota; kingdom Metazoa; phylum Mollusca; class Cephalopoda; order Sepiida; family Sepiidae; genus Acanthosepion; species Acanthosepion lycidas. The sequence goes on from OZ010599.1 coordinate 19,519,776, forward strand.
AAATAATGTCGTTTTCTCACATATGTTACTTTTATATATGATTTCTGAATTAATTCATTGATATATATAGCCATGTTATATATCATTTTGAAGCGCGTTTTTCGCTCTATCGAATCGTGTAATTCGTTACCGTTCTCAATCTCTTCATTCATTTTTTTGCAGGCGTTTCGACAGCATGGACAAAATTCAAATCCGCACGATTTTCTTGTTCCAGTTCAAACTAGGCCGAAAAGCTGCCGAGACAGCTCGTGATATCAATGGTGCGTTTGGCCCAGGAACCACTAACGAACGTGTGGCACAACGGTGGTTAAAGAAATTTCGCAATGGTGACGAGAGCCTCGAAGATGAAGACGGTCGCGGCCGGCCGACTGCGGTTGATAACGAACATTTGAAAGCCTTAATTGAAGCCGATCCTCGCAAAACCACACGAGAAGTTGCTGTTGAACTCGAGGTCGACCACTCAACAGTCGTTCGCCATTTAAAGCAAATAGGGAAGTCAAAAAAGTTGGATAAGTGGGTGCCGTATGAATTGAACGATAATCAAAAAAATCGTCGTTTTGAGGTGTCTTCTACGCTCCTTCTGCGCAAAAAAACGACCCATTTCTCGAGCGGATTGTGACGTGTGATGAGAAGTGGATCCTCTACGACAACCGGCGACGTTCGGCACAGTGGTTGGATGCCGGAGAAGCTCGACAGCACTTCCCGAAGCCGAAATTGCACCAAAAAAAGGTTATGGTGACTGTTTGGTGGTCTGCGGCCGGTCTCATCCATCACAGCTTCTTGAATCCGGGCGAAACGATTACAGCGGAGAAGTACTGCCGACAAATTGACGAAATGCACCTGAAGCTCCAACGTGTGTGCCCGAGATTGGTCAATATGAAGGGACCAATTCTCCTTCATGACAACGCTCGCCCCCATGTTGCTCAACTGACCCTGCAGAAGCTAAACGAATTGGGCTACGGGACACTGCCTCATCCGCCATATTCACCGGACCTCTCGCCCACCGATTATCACTTTTTCCAGCATCTCGACAACTTCCTTAAATGACTTCATCGCTTCCAGAACTCCGGATTTCTATGGTAATGGGATAAATAAACTTGTTTCTCGTTGGCAAAAATGTGTCGATTCTAATGGTTCTTATTTCGATTAATAAATTTTATTATGAAAGGAGTTACGATCTTTTGAAGTTGAACATCAAAAAACGACATTATTTTTGCACCAACCTAATATATCAAAAATCATGTGGTTTTAGGGTCGCTGTGGCGTTGACCACATGACCAATTCCCACCAACTCTCCGTCGGTGAAATGTCCGTCGGTAAAATGTTCGTCAGCAATTCATCTCGAAATTCTTGACAAAATCCAAAGAAGCAAATACCTACATAATCCTTATCTACAGTTACAAACCCACCCCCCTTTGTGCAAATTAAATGAAACAAACGCTTTAGCTTCTTTTCTTTCTCTATACGGTCAATTTCAGATCCACTGGAGTGACAGCATATTCGATTTTTATTTTTTACCTTCGATTAGGTCATTTGCAGAGGTGTGCAGAGGTGTGCAGAAATATGAATCTCTTTTCGTGGTGTAATCAATCAGGATTTGGTATGTCGACTTCAGTCACTTTCTCACCGGCGTGGCGTGGCTTCCCTCTGTCTTTTCTACAAATATTTTCATAGCAACTGCTCTGACGAGCTTTTATGAGTTTAAGTGTGCTACTAGATTGGCATCTAGGTCCCTTCCTGATTACTGTCGATATAGTTATAAGCAACCGCCACTTCTACTTCAATAGTTCATTTTCTCGAAATTCCAACCTGTGGAACTCTATACCGTTTACTTGTTTACCTCACAGCTATAATTAAAAAAAAAAAAAAGACTTTAAATGCAACATCAATCATCATCTTCTGTCTTCTTGAATCTGCGTACTAGTGACATTTATGCCTTTCTTGGGGAGAAATGATTCAGAAATGGTATACTCTGACCATGGCATTCCATATTATTCTCAGAATCTGTCTATTGAACGAGATCTTTGTTGCATCGTCACGTGCTCATCTGTGCGGAAAATGTCCAGCAATCACAAACTTCTCTTCTTGTCTTTTAACGGCATTCAGCCGGCTCCAATATTGGAGTTTCATGGGAATTTGGAATTCACAAGCGGTCCCCAAACCCGCATGTATAGCACATGAGATTTGATTATAGTAATGAAGGTTTCGTGCAGGGCCATCCACACTTTTTTGAAGGGCCGATTACAGAGACCTGGTGCACTACGTGCCACAAGGCCCCAAAACGACCCTCCGCAGGTTTTGAATTCAGAGTTGTCCTTCTCCTAGACCAGTTGCCATCCAAGGCTATAGAACCCAGTCTGTCCTACTATTTGCCCATAGTTGGAGAGAGAAGAAGAGAATTCACACCTTTCCTAATGTTGTTAGCACGAAAGTGAATGTAATGGATTCGACTGGAATTCGAACTCGGCTCTTCGATTCCTCAACCCAAGCCGCTATCCATGACTCCAACGTGCCTCCTCATATATGAGAACTGATGCAGCATAATTTGTTTCTCTTTTCTTTGTTTCTAAATTTCTCATGTTTCTTAATACTTTGCTGAGTTTATAAAAGACATCGTTTGCTATTACAGTGCTCCTTCAGTGTCATATTTTCCTACTTCTGTTCAAAAAGTTTCCCAGATATTTAAATCCGAGTACTTATTTGATTTTGACATATTCAATTCGTAGCTGGCCTTCTGGGCTGTTCCTCTTGTTGACAACTATAGATTCTGTCTTCTTGCAAAAGTGAAGATAGAGATCTTATAAAGGCCCGTGTGTTTGTATATGTTAAGTAATTGACAGCGAAGAAAGCTTTTCGTGAAGGGACAGATGATTTGGTAAATGTGTTGAAAAGTATGGCAGGAAGGAAGGAAGGAAGGAAGAATGAGGAAATCGAGAAAGCAATTATAGAGGAAAGACGGAAAGCAGAGATGTAGTGATATAAGAAATGGGGAAGAAAGGAAAGAAGAAAAAGAAAGAATTGAGAGATAAAGAAAGGAAGAAAAGAGAGACGGCATTTAGAAAAAGAGAGAGAAGGGCGAAAGGAATAAGAAAAGAAAAGAAAGAAAAAAGGATATAGAAAGGTGGGGAAAAGACGGTGAGGTAGAAGAAAACAGAAATGAAAGAAAAGAAAAGTAAAAAGCAAAAGACAGGGAAAAGAAAGAAAGACATATTGAAACAAGGAAGACATATTGAAACAAGGAAGGAAAAGAGGAAGGAAGAGAATAAAGAAAAAAGGAATTGGAGAAGGAAAAGGGAGGAAGGAATAGATAGAAGAAAGACATGGGAGAACGAAGGATAGAATGAAGGCAGAAAAGAAGGAATAAAAAACATAGGTAAGTTGGAAGGAGAGCCAAAATGCGAAAGAAAGAAACCAGAGAGAAAGACTGGTAGAGACGGAAGAGGTAGAAAGAACGAATCAAAGAAGGATTTTTTTTTAAGAGCTCAGGAGAAAGCAAAGAAAGTAGAAGAGAGGGAAAAGAAAAAGAAAGAGATGAAGTAAGGAAGGAAAAATAATGAAGAAAGGAATTGGAGAAGTAAGAAAGGGAAAGAGGAAAGGAAGACATTGAAGAATGAATGAAGGAGTATAATAGGTAAGAGAAAAGAAAGAAGGAAACGAAAGAGGTAGAATTGTAGAGAGAAAGAAAGGAATGAGGAGAGAATTAAGAAAAAAGAAAGAACAACTTAAAAAGCAATGGAGGAAGGAAAGAAACTAGAAAGAAGTCAAAATGTAAGAGAAATAAATGAAGGAAAAGAAAGAATAAAAGAAATATAAAAAAGAAAAGAAAAGAATAAAAAAAAGAAAGGATGGGAAAATAAACAAACAAGGAAAAAATGGAAGAAAATATAATTCAAAGAAAGAAAATAAAAAGCAAGGAATGGCGAAAAAAAAGAAAAGGTAGAAAAGAAGGAATGAAGGAAAAGATAAGTGAAGGGGAGAAAGAAAATCAACAAAGGAAGGAAAGAAATAAGGAAATTAAGAAAAGACATAGGAAGGAAGGAAGGAAGGAAGGAAGGAAGGGAAAGGAAGAAAAGAAGGGAAAGGAAGGAAGGAAGGAAGGAATGGAAGAAAGGAAGGGAAAGGAAGGGAAAGGAAGGAAGGAAGGAAGGAAGGGAAAAGAAGAAAGGAAAGAAGGAAGGAAGGGAAAGGAAGGAAGGAAAAGAAAGGAAGGAATGAAGGGAAAGGAAGGAAAGAACGGAAGGAAGGAAGGAAGGAAGGGAAAGGAAGGAAGGAAGGAAGGAAAGAAGGAAGGAAGAGAAGGGAAGGAAGGTAGCGAGGGAGGGAGGAAGGATGAGAAAGGAAATTCGAAACGAAGAGTCAAAAAGATTGAGGAGGAAAGAAAAAGGGAAGAATGGGGCAAGTGAGGAAAAGAAAGAAAGAACGAAATAAAGAAAGAAAGGGAAAAGAAAGAAAGAAAGAAAGAATGAAAAAAGAAAGACAGAAAAAGAAAGAAAGAAAAAAGGAAGAAAAAGAAAGAAAGTAAGAAAAAAGAAACAAAAAAGAAAGAAAGAAAGAAAGAAAGAAAGAAAGAAAAAGGATGCAATTTCCAAGGAAAGTGGAAAGGAAAGAAAGAAGGGAAGAAGTAAGTGAGAGGGGAAAATGGACGAAAAAAAAATGTCAGAAGACTGACATTTTTTTTTTTTTAGATATGAAAAAAAAGGAGGAGAAACAGAAGAAAAGAAAAGAATGGAAGAAGAGATCAAAGAAGAAAATAAGTGGGAGGAGGAAGGAAGGTGTGAGGATAAAAAGTTGAAAAAGAAAGAAAGAAAGAAAGAAAGAAAGAAAGAAAGAAAAATTGAAGTAAAAGAGAAAAGAAAGAAAATACCTACATAATCCATACCTACAATTACAACCCCCCCCCTTTAAATAAAACAAACCCTTTAGCTTCTTTACTTTTATTAGAAGGTCAATTTCAGATCCACTGGAGTGACAGCATATTCGATTTTTATTTTTTACCTTCGATTAGGTCATTTGCAGAGGTGTGCAAAAATATGAATTTCTTTTCGCGGTGTATGATTAATTTTGTTTGGCCTGTGATTGTATCAGATTTTTATCACATCTAGACACTTTTGTCTCAACTTTCGATTAGTTGTCTTACGTCCATTGCCTACGATGGACATTACTCAACGGAAGCGTACGACAATTGTAACGCTGCCCGAACACGCTGGCAAGCTTTACCGGTGCGCAAATCAAAGTACTATCGACTGGCGCGGAAACTCTCCTGATTCAATTCTAATCGAGAATCTGTGGTCCATCTATAAGGAACGACTTCGAGGAATGGACATTCGAAGTACTAACATGTGCACTAAGGCATGTTTGATTGGAAAAATAAGAAAAAGGGTAAATAATAAAAGAATTATTCGTTTTGTTTCTATTAGTTTGCATAAGGGTGTCTGAGCGCACACAGACACAGAGAGACACACATACGCAAACACACAAACAGCATAAACTCTTTTGGTAACCGTTAGTTCTATGCCAATAGTTTCTTTTCTCGCACTTCTAGCTTGCGGAAATCTTTTCCAGCTTTTTGCTTTCCAGTCAATTTTGTTCTTCAAGAAATTAAATACAATGTCAATCGTTGTCTTCTGTCTTCATAACTCTTGTTCTTTTATTGTTCTTTCTCCTTAATATTATTCTTCTTTTTCATATATTTTCTCATTCAGTAACACCTTGCGTCTTAGCGGCTTTGTTGTCTTGCTTGAAGGGAACTGATTAAAAAAACGATAATAGCGTATGAAACCTAAAAGCATTTATTTTCATTGATTGGCCGATTTGGGTTCTTTTACGACATGTCAAACATTTGAAGGTTATTTAAAGTCAGAAAATATTTTAGGTGATCAGATTACTTTTTGAGATAATAATGATATTTACTGAGATAAATTCTTCTAATCAATCCATAGCTGTCGCCAGAACAATTAGATGTATATCTTTACCCTGGGGTATTTCCGCGTAACGAACCCAACTGGAATTGAAACTCGGCTCTCCGATTTCAAATTCCGAGCCTTTATCCATCCATTACACCACCCGCACATCCAAGCTTACAGCACCTGGTATTCCCTAGCGGTCACCCATTTAACTACAAATCAGGCTCGAGGTTGCTTAACTTCGGATATCGTACGAGAACCGGTGTTTGAACCTGATATGGCCGTAAGCGAAGTGAGGAAAGAGGCGAGAGAAAAATAAAGAAAAAAGAAAAACAAGTTGAAGATAGAGAAAAAAAGAAAAGAAATAAAACATATTTACGTGCACACCCTTATCAGAACACGCGCATACACACACACACACACACACACATACAGACACGCATGCACACATACACACACATACATACACGCATACACATGCACACATATACACATACACAAACATACACACATAAACACACATACACATATACACATATATACACACATACACATACACACATACACATGCACACATATACACATATACAAACATACACACATAAACACACATACGCATATACACATATATGCACACATACACAAACATACACACATAAACACACATACACATATACACATATATGCACACATACACACATACACACATAAACACACATACACGCACACACATATACACGTTCATACACATACGCACATACAGACACGCATGCACACATGCACAGACATACGCACATACAAAGAAATGCATACACATACATACACATACACACATACACAAACATACGCATATAAACACACATACACATATACAGATATATGCACACATACACATATACACATATATGCACACATACACACACATACACACATAAACACACATACACACATACACTCAAACACACACACACACATACACTCGATAATGGTTATGAAAACTAAAATCGCTCAGCAGAAATTCGTCAATTCTCCTCCTCGGTAACCAGAAAAAAAATTGTCCAAAATGGTGTGTGCTGGGATGTGAGAGCAGAAGAAGGAGCAGTGATTTAATGCCCTTATCGTCTAATTGCGAAGGGCTTGACTCTCTTGAAGAAAAACATTTGAAATCAGGACCGACGATGAGCGTCAGTTAGAATTACGCAACTGCTTCGTTAACAAAGCTGGCATCTGTTACTCAAAAATATATGATAGTCTATCCCGTAAATTGCTACCATGCCAGGAATGCCATTTCATTAGCTATCTATCTATCTATCTATCTATCTATCTATCTATCTTCACATCTATCTCTTTTCATTATCTATCTATCTATCTATCTATCTATCTATCTATCTATCACTCTTCACATCTATCTATCTATCTATCTATCTATCTATCTATCTATCTATCTATCTATCTATCACTCTTCACATCTATCTATCTATCTATCTATCTATCTATCTATCTATCTATCTATCTATTTCATTAAGATGATTTCGGTAAAACCTTAGAGCGCGGCTAAATTGGTCAAATATCTGTTTACTTGATCCGTTCTTACTTGAGAGCCATTTTATAGCGCGAGCAGCTTGAGGAACGTATTCTAAAACGTCGATGTAGATGACCTACTATACTTAATAAAGTATGTGGTTCAATGCACCAGAATAGAAGGATCTGAATAAATATTAGTTAGTTGGAAAATTAATAATATATAAAACTGAAAAAAAAATTAGGCAAATCTTTTGATGGTAATTAACAGTGGAAGGCGATAATTAGAACTAATAATTATATGATTTTTGTTCTAGAAGCCTTATCTAATTTTGAAAGAAATAATTAAAAATTAGACAGACATCGAATGATTCGACAAGGATTAATATAACATCCCTCAACATGAGCTAAACTCACCTCCAAACAAACGCGCGCGCACACACACACACACAAACACACACACACACACACACACATATATATATATATATATAGATATATAGATAGATAGATAGATAGATAGATAGATATAGATATATATAGAGATATATATAGAGATATATAGATAGGGTGTTCCAGTAAATTGAACCGATTTTAAATGTGAATTAAGTTTAAGCGTCTAATGATTTTTCTTTTTCTTTCAGATTTACCAACTTAAGTCTTTGGCAATTTCAACCATGGAAAGATTAACAATCAAACAACGTGTTAAAGTTATTAAAGCCTATTACGAAAATGGACGTTCAAATAGAAACTGAATGAGAAGTTCCCAGGTCGCATCATCTCTCGAAACAGTCAAGTTAATTGGCCACCATGATCGTACGACTTGACGGCTTTAGATTTCTTCCTTTGGGGTCATCTCAAAAGTAAGGTCTATGCTAACAATCCACCTCATGGTCCAGTCGTAATTGGTCGAGAGACAAGCTTCCTAACTAAAGGCTGTTCAAATAATTTGGACCGATTTTAAATATGAATTAAGTTTAAGCGCCAAATGATTTTTTTTTCTTTTTCTTTCAGATTTAAGTCTTTGGCCACGTAAAAACGGAGCCAGTTTGCCGAGACGAGACTCTACCCTTCGGCAGAGCCTCGTCTGGGGTATACTCTCTGACATAAGCCAGGTAAGATCCTCTCTGTCATGCAATTTACTCATAGCTGGAGGGGGAAGAGAAGAGATTGATTCATGTTCTTTCTCAAGGGTATTTGTACGTAAATTTATGTAACGAACCCGACTTGAATTCGAACACTATTCCCAGATTTCTCAGTCCGAGATATCGAGTATAACGGTTAGCGGTTCGGGAAGGAAAATCAGTGAGCTGTGTTCGAATACCGGATGAGTCCGTTACATCCGTTTCCGTACGAATACATTCGGGAAAGATAGGAATCCATCTTTCCCCACTTCAGCTATGGGTTAAATAGATAATCAGACTGGGCTCTCTCGCCTTGTATAATAAATCAGTCAAGTAGAAGGTGAAGTCTGAATTCGGAACTGGCTAGTGCGCATATAAAGGGTGTTCCAATAACTTGGACCGATTTTAAATGGGAATTAAGTATAAGTGTCTAATATTTTTTTCTTTTTCTTTCAAATTTAACAACTTAAGTTCTTGGCAGTTTTAACCATGGAAAAATTAACAATCAAACAACGTGTTAAAATTATCGAAGCCTATTACGAAAATGGACGTTCAAACAGAATTTGAATGAGAAGTTCCCACGTCGTATCATCTCTCGAAACAGCCAAGTCAATTGGCCATCACGATCGTACGACTTGACGGATTTAGATTTCTTCCCTTGGGGTCATCTCAAAAGTAATGTCTATGCTAACAACCCACCTCATGGTCCAGTCGTAAACGGTCGAGAGACAAGCTTCCTAGCTAAAGGCTGTTCAAATAATTCAGACAGACAGACAGACAGACAGATACACATAGAGATACAGCGAGAGAGTGTGAGAGAGAGAAAGAGAAAGAGAGAGAGGGAATTTAATGTTATATAATTGGATATACATACATATACTCCATTTATTTTAAACATTATATTTATTTTCGCTTACCGGCATGAATAATTCGAAAATCTTATTAAAACAAAATATGGTCACGATCCAATAAAATAACGTTTAAAGTGATAAAAATCTGTCGGATTAATATAAAAGAAATCCATAACTTCTTTAGAAATATATATATATATATATATATATATATATATATATATATATATATATATATATATATATGAACAAGGTGTGTTAAATATTACTCGTTGGCATTAAGTAGAACTTTCGAATTCTGGTGTCTGTTTAGACTTTGGAAATTGGGTCGAGCGGATAATTTTTCTCCATACCTATACCTCGCTATATATATATATATATATATATATATATATATATATGGCGAGAGAGAACAAGAGAAAGAGAAAGGTGGAGGAGAGATAGTGAAGGAGAAAAGGGAGGAGGTAATCCAACAACGTATATCGCACTGACACTGATAGTGTTTGACTGGGATGAGGAAAACGCCGTCAATCCTTAACCCGGAAAGAACGAAGGTTCCTGTTTTTTTGCAGGATTATCAACTTCCGTTGAAATAATGCCTGTAAATCTTGGTAAATCTGGGCGTTTCTTGTCGGGAAATCCGTCAGGAAAATTTTGTCGGCTGTTGACATAATCAGAGAGTCGGCTGTCAGGGCCAACTTAAACGTTTTTGGCAACTGCCGACAAAAAAAAAAAAAAAAAAAAAAAAAGGCTGTGCCATAGTTTGATGAAGAGAATGGAGAATAAAGAAGATAGAAAGTAATGGAAGGACTTCCTTCGGGGAAAGAGTTGTTTCTTGGGGGAAAGGAGAATTAAGATAAGACAGAAAGAAGGAAATAAAGCTATGAAAGATTTGTGATAAGAAAGAAAGAAAGAAAGAAAGAAAGAAAGAAAGAAAGAAAGGATTGTCAGAAGAAAGAAAGGACTACGAAAAGAAAGAATAGGTTTGGAAAGAAAGAAAGGTAGAATGCAATGAAAGATTTGTGGTAATAAAGAAAAAAAGGATTGTGAACAAAAAGAAAGAAAGAAATGATTGCGAGAAGAAAGAAAGAAAGAAAGAAAGCAATGAAAAATTTGTGATAAGGAAGACAAAAAGGACTATGAAAAGTAAGAAATAACGAAGGGATTTTGAAAAGAATGAAAAAAAGTATTGGCACAAAAAAGAAAGAAAGAAAGAAAGAAAAAAGAAAGAAAGAAATAAAAAAGAAAGAAAGAAAGAAAGAGGAGAGAAAGAAAAAGAAAAAAGTCAATGAAAAATTTGTGATAAGAAAGAACGAAATTGTGAAAAGAACGAAATCAATGAAGGTTTTGTAATACGAAAGAAAGGAAGAGAGGACTGCGAAAAGAAAGAAAGAATTGTGGGAAGAAAGAAAAAAAGAAAAAATGAAAGATTTGTGATAATACAGAAAGAAACAAAAAAAAGAAAGAACTTTAAAAAGGAAAAAGAAAGAGGAGTTTTGAAAAGAAAGAAATAAAGAATTATGAAAAAAAGAAGAAAAAGTATAGTGATAAAATAGAAAGAAAGATAGCTAGAAAGGATCGCGAGAAGAAAGAGAGAAAGAAAGGAAGAAAGACAAAAGAAAGAATTGTGAAAAGAAAGAAAGAAATCAATGAAAGGTTTTTGATAGGAAAGAAAAAAGGATTGTGAAAAGAAAGAAAGAAAGAAAGAAAGAAAGAAAGAAAGAAGGGATTATGAAAAGAAAGAAAGAAAAAATGATTGTAACAAAAAAGAACAAAAAGAAGGAAGGGCAGCGAAAAGAAATAAAGAAAGGATTATGAGAAGAAAGAAAGGACTGAGGAAAGAATGTAAGCAATGAAAGATTTGTGATAAGAAAGAAAGAAAGAAAGAAAGAAGAATTGTGAAAAGAAAGGAAAAAGAAAAAGCATTGTGAAAAGAAAGAATGACAAATAGCAATGAAAGATTTATGATAATAAAGAAAGAAAGAAAGAAAGAAAGAAAGAAATGAAAGATTTATGATAATAAAGGAAGAAAGAAAGAACTGTACAAAGAAAGAAAGAAAGAAAGAAAGAAAGAAATGAAGGATTCATAATAATAAAGAAAGAAAGAAAGAAAGAAAGAAAGAAAAGATTCATAATAATAAAGGAAGAAAGAAAGAAAGAAAGAAAGAAAGAAATGAAAGATTTATGATAATAAAGGAAGAAAGAAAGAACTGTACAAAGAAAGAAAGAAAGAAAGAAAGAAATGAAGGATTCATAATAATAAAGAAAGAAAGAAAGAAATAAAAGATTCATAATAATAAAGGAAGAAAGAAAGAAAGAAAGAAAGAAATGAAGGATTCATAATAATAAAGAAAGAAAGAAAGAAAGAAAGAAAAGATTCATAATAATAAAGGAAGAAAGAAAGAAAGAAAGAAAGAAAGAAATGAAAGATTTATGATAATAAAGGAAGAAAGAAAGAACTGTACAAAGAAAGAAAGAAAGAAAGAAAGAAATGAAGGATTCATAATAATAAAGAAAGAAAGAAAGAAATAAAAGATTCATAATAATAAAGGAAGAAAGAAAGAAAGAAAGAAAGAAAGAAATGAAAGATTTATGATAATAAAGGAAGAAAGAAAGGACTGTAGAAAGAAAGAAAGAAAGAAAGAAATGAAAGATTCATAATAATAAAGGAAGAAAGAAAGAAAGAAAGAAACAAAGAACGAAAGAAATGAAAGATTCATAATAATAAAGGAAGGAAGGAAGAAAGAAAGAAAGAAAGAAAGAAAGAAATGAAAGATTTATGATAATAAAGGAAGAAAGAAAGGACTGTAGAAAGAAAGAAAGAAATGAAAGATTCATAATAATAAAGGAAGAAAGAAAGAAATGGAAGATTCATAATAATAAAGGAAGGAAGGAAGAAAGAAAGAAAGAAAGAAAGAAATGAAAGATTCATAATAATAAAGGAAGGAAGAAAGAAAGAAAGAAAGAAAGAAAGAAAGAAAGAAAGAAATGGAAGATTCATAATAATAAAGGAAGGAAGGAAGGAAGGAAGAAAGAAAGAAAGAAAGAAAAGAAAGATTTATAATAATAAAGGAAGGAAGAAAGAAAGAATTGTTATGCAGAGATAAGAAGAAAGGAAAGAATGATGTAATGAAGAGTGAGAAGAGGAATGAAAGGTAAAAAATAATAATTCAAAAAATAAGGAAAGATACAAACAATTAATGAAAAACAAAGAAAATATTGTAAAAATTTAAAGTAAAAGAACAGAAAAAAGCACTTAAAAGAAAGAAAGAAAGACAGAAAGAAAGAAAGAAAGAAAGAAAGAAATGTAATAAGAGAAATAAGAGTGAGAAGAGAGAAAAATACAAAAGAAATAACTAGTGAAGAAAAGAATAAAGAAAGAAGAAAACAAGTTAATTGAGAGAAAAACCGGAAAAAAGAAAAAAAAAAAAAAGAAAAAAGAGGAGGAAAGAAGGATTGAATGAATGACCGTCTGGTTTGGTTTATTTTACGGCATATCAACCTCAATGTGTTATTTAAGGCCAACAAGAGTTTTATTGCTGCTAATATTGTTCGTTCCTTCCTTCCTTCCTTCCTATCTATCTATCTATCTATCTATCTATCTCAGTATATATTGGTTTGTTCTGTTTTGTTTTACGGCATATCAACCTCAATGGGTAATTTAATGCCGACAAGATTTTTTACTGATGGTAATATTTTTTTCAAAAATACATTGCTGGTATTAAAAGTTCGAATTCATTATACTTACTTCCGCCAATTGGTTTGGTTTGGTTTGTTTTGTTTTACGGCATGTCAACACCAATAGGATATTAATGCCAACAACATTTTTATTGTTGGTACTATTTTTTATCTATCTATCTATCTATCTATCTATCTATCTATCTATCTATCTATCTATTTATCTCAGTATATATTGCTTTGTTCTGTTTTGTTTTACGGCATATCAACCACAATGGGTTATTTAATGCCAACAAGATTTTTATTGATGGTAATATCTATCTATCTATCTATCTATCTCAGTATATATTGGTTTGGTTTGGTTTATTTTACAGCATATCAACCTGAATGTGTTATTTAACGCCAACAACATTATTGCTGTTAATATTTTTTCTAAAATGTATTGGTGGGAATAAAACCTATTCTCTCAGTGTTTTGAACCCAGTTTGGGGTTTACCTATTTGCCTATATCTGGGACCCTAACAAGGTCTACCACCCCGGGTCAGTGGGGATCTGGGAACATCAGCAATTAAGCAGAGATTCCACGCTTCTCAAAGCCGTCTGATCAGTAGCCTTGCTGCCGGATGTAGTTTATCGTCTTACCTAGGACGAATGAATGTCGGTAAGAACAATGAAAAAATATTGTGATAAAAAGAATAAAAAATGTGAAAAATAGAAAATACAAAAACAAACCAAACACAATTATAAAAAAAGTGGGAAAAAAGAGGGAGAAAATAAATGTATATATAAAATAGAGGATGTCTGTAGGTCTGTCTGTGTGATACTTTTTCCTTCGCGATTCATCCAAACGATTTTGACCAAAATTGACATATACACCGTATTATGTAAGAGATAGGGTCTTAGCGTAAAAAATCGGTAAAGCTGATTAACAATCGATAATTCAACTCTTTTCTCCGATTTCATTCAAACTCGGTATGTAGGTTACTTACATCATGACGAGCTCAACGATACCTCATTTAGCGAAAAACCGCGAAAAACGAAAAATCGATCTCAACACAAATTTTAAACTAAAATCATCCTGAATTTTCATGCAATCTAATACAAACTTCACTCAATTGTAGCCAACAATAAGTTGATTGTTTAACAGTCATTTAACTTGATAATTGAGTCCACCCATATAGTGAAAACCCGCGAAAAATGGCGATTTTTACTGTTTTTTTTCTTGTTTTTCGTTGATCTTTCAACCAATTTTCATCAAACGTAACAATTGCTTTATAAATGTATCCTCTTTTACATCCCTGGTAGCACACTGACAAAATGAATTTCAAAAACTCCAATTGTGGCCTGAAGTCGGTTTTCATGTTGCCTGTTTTACCCTTTCATGTCCCCGGCTAACTTCGATTGAATAAATACAGACTATTTCTGTTATATCAGTAACTGCATTAATTCAAAATGTTTTTTTTTTTAATGAAAGTACTTTAAAGTAACTGAAGATAGACTTTGTTACATCTAAACATGATGTTGTTTTTGCTCCATTCTAATTGAACGCTTTTTCTGATCGACCAGCTGGCTATGGGTGCTAGTAGAGAAATAAAGATAGAATCAATGAATATCAGTAAAAAGAACCAAAATAATAAAGAACGAAAATTGTGATAGGAAGAATGAAAGAAAGAACTGCGATAAGATGAATGAGATATAAAGGATAGAATTTAAAATTAGACGTGCTATGTCTTCCCTCTGTCTTTTCTACAAATATTTGCATGTCATTTGGTATCCCAACTGCATGAATTTAAGCGTGCTCCTAAGGTTGGCATCTCGGTCCTACCGTTTCAATATCGAAACAGTTAAATGTAACCGCCTCTGCAAGTGCAACGGCTTCTTCTCTCGAATTTTCCGACAGTCGAACTCTCTTTCTCCTATTTGCGTCCCTGATGGCTATAATCTTCAAATATTCAAATGTAATGTCAATCGATATCTTCTGATGCCTTGTTTCTCATCCCCTTCCTTCTCTATATCTTTTCCTGAAACCCCACTCTTTACTCTTGCTCTCATTCTCTTTTACACCCGCCCCGCGTGCTAGTGGTAGTTCCGGCTTGTTTGGAGTGAAATGCTCATATATATATATATGTTGTGTTAGGATCCACCTAATTTGCATAGTGGAGTACCGACCATATAAATATGGTTGATACCGGGAAGAGAGTGAGAGGAATCGGGAGATTCAACCAGAAACTCTGCCCGACTTCGACTCAGTCAACACATTCTCCAGGAACGGTCTTCCCGGGAATATACAAAAGACTATAAGTAAATATTGTGTACACTTTCTTGTTTCATTACATTTTGTTCTAAAAAATCTATTTAATTCGCTAACATTTGTTTCTTGACGACTTCATAAAGGGATTTTTTTTGGTAGAGCATTTAAATTCATATTTTTTTTCTCTCTCTCTATATATATATTGACTGATTTAAGAATATAGTTCCTTCGCTACACAAGAATTACCATGTTTTGAAACAGGATCATTCCTGTGTAGGTATTGAACTCACACTCTTTGGGTGTTGCCATTGGATCTAACCAACGCCTTTATCCACTGTGCCATGTGTCCTTAAGGACATCTGTGTATGAATTTCTAGGGCTTATAAACTTAATGTCATCAGCAACCATTTTTATCAGTCCTCATATTGCAATTTTTGCTGTTATCATTGCATATTTTTTACCAGAGATCGTATTGCTATTTTCGTTGTTACTATTGCTTTTCCCTGGTATTCCTTATTATTGGTTCCCATATTGTATTCATTTCTATGCTTGTTCGGCTCAGGAGATTTTTGTGGCCTAGCATATCTGCTGATTCCTTAAGTTTACGAAATTTCCAATGATGTTCTTTGTTTATGATTTCAACCTGATCCCACGGAGGTCGGTGATCTCTTTTTTCTCTCCATATGTGGTCAGCCACGCCTGATTTTTCCACTTCCCCTCGTGTTACAGCGATTTGGTGTTCTTGAAGCCTTACCTTAAATAGAAAGTGAAAGAAAGAAAGAAAGAAAGAAAGAAAGAAAAAAGGAAAGATAGGAAGAGAGTTTTGCATTAAGAAATAAAGAGATACTGTGATAACCGGAAATAAAAATTAGAAAAAAATAAAACAAACTGTAAAAAAAAAGAGAGAGAGAAAACGTGAAAGAAAAAGAATGGAAAACAGGAAAAAAAAGAGAGAATTAACTGAGAGATTATATACGTATACTACGTCTCACATCATTAGCAAGTTCATTATTTACTGAGATATAAAATAAAAGCTAAAAGTTTATTTGTTGAATGATGGCAACATCTATATGCGCAGTTTGGTTAAAAACGGGTTCGTACTACGCAGAATTAAACAAACGGTATTCATTTATAGAAAATGTCTTGAATTGTGATGTCTCAAATTAATAGCGTTGTTGCAAGTTTAAAATAGGTCATAAAGCTGAATTGATGGATAAAGTAAAGAGTAATGTTAATAGCCTCAGAAGCTGAAAATGCTTACGACGCTAGAAAACATCGGTTGGTGCCAGCGAACTGTGATGAAGTCAGCTGAGGACCCGGGACGATGACTCTAATGCAGATCTGATAAGGGCAATTTGGGCCATTTATCTCGGAGAACATGGTCCTTTAATCAAGAGAGAAGTTATAAAAAAAAAACGCTTTGTCAAGCTATGAAATGTTTAGTCGTTGTAGTAGCAAAAAAGTGTCGAAAAACATATGGCGTCAGTGGTAAAATACTAAAGACACTTTAAATTCGATTGATATGACATGTTAATGGCAATGGTAATATTAGCCGTTTCCTTATAAGGAAACATTCGACATTGATTGCCCAAGCTGCCAGTCCTTCACGGGTTACGCTTTTCCTCACACTTCGAGCTGGGATCAAAATGTAACATCTGTTCTCATCTCTAATGGTAATAGTAATATTAGCCGTTTCCTTATATGGAAATATTCGATATTCCTCGACTGAGCAGCCAGTGCTACTAGAGTTATCATTTTCCTTACTTCCTGGTCGTCAGACTTAGATCAAAGTGAAATATCTGTTCTCGCCATCTCTAATGGTAATGGTAATATTAGTCGTTTCATTATAAGGAAATATTCAGTCTTCATTGAGAAGCTAGTACAACCATTTATTAAGTTATTTTCGAAGATATTAGACATCCCCTTCCTAAACTCCTATTGAAAAGACCCTCAGGAGCGAGCTGTACAAGAGAATTTTAGAGTCTTGTCTGCTTCCTTCTGCATGTTTCTCAAGTGATTTCTCGAGAGCCTGTCCTTTATAATGCTCCACACGTTTTCTATGGGGTTGAGGTCAGGAGATTGGGGCGCCCATGTCATAACACTCACCTGCTTCTCATCAAAGTATTCCTTCATCAATTTTGATTTGTGACAGGGAGCATTATTCTGCATAAAAATGAGCTTGGTGAGGTTGACTTGCACCCTTTCAGCAGAAGGAAGCAGACAAGACTCTAAAATTCTCTTGTACTGCTCGCTCCTGAGGTTCTTTTCAATTGGTTTTAAGAAACCAGTTCCATGAAAAGAAAAGCATCCCCAGAACATTATATTGAACGGATACTTGACAGTACTTACTGATAAATTCAAAGAGCTTTCAAAGCTTCTTCGGATTTTAGATCGCTTATCCTTTGAATTTAGCTCAACTTTCGTTTCATCGGAGAAGAGAATATTTAGTAAAAAATATCAGGTGAGTCACTTTTATCGAACAGCACTGAATATATATATATATATATATATATATATATATATATACATGTGCAACTGTTTAGATCTCATTTCAATATTCAAGCAGACCTACCGGACACTATTTGTAACATACTTGTTAACAATACAAATATAATAGCATTATCTACGTGCAAAAAAAAAAAAGGCTAAAAATAATGAAAGCCTTATTAATAAAACCAAAAACAAAAAAAAACAACAACACTTAAAAATATTAACTTTGAACATGGACACAATATATTGACCTTGTTTTGAAAAATGAAAACATTTTATAAAACATACGTACAACAAAGGATTTCTTATGTAACAGTTAAAATATTTAATCCTTGAAATTGATTAAATGTATTGCTGAAAGCGCTCGGATAAAAAGACCATTCAGACAGTTTTTATATAATTTAAAAGAAAGAATGATTTGATCGCATGAGAAATTGTATAAAAACCAAATAAAATCACTTTGTCGTATTCAATGAAATGTGCATGAAAAAAGAGTTCTGCCTCAACACACACACACCCACACACACACACACATATATATATATATATTGAACAACAAAAGATATTAAAAAATTAAAATCTTCAGACACACTGGGTTGTAGATTAATATTCTTTCGTTTTTATTATTATAATTTCATTTAGATTCGTCGACTAGTTTCGGCCAGCATGGCCATCATCAGGAGAAGAAATATTTCTGCTTGCTGGTAGCAGCGAAGTAGAGAAATATATATATATATATATATATATATATATATATATATATATATATATATATATATATGTGTGTGTGTGTGTTCACTTTTATATTTACACACGCCATATATATATATATATATATATATATATATATATATATATATATATATAGATAGATAGATAGATAGATAGATAGATAGATAGATACTTGCTTCCCTGATACCTATAATCTTCAAATATTCAAATGTAATATCAATCGACATCTTCTGATACCTTGTTTTTGATATCAGTCCTTCTCCTTATCCTTTCCTCAAACACCCCTCTTTATTCTTACTTTCCCTTTCTGTAAAGCCTGGCTTGGGGTGATATGCTTAAAAAAAATGTGGTCATCCCAATTCCTTTTCGGATCTGAGTGTTGCACTTTCTGTCCTCTGTTAGAATACTTCCCAGATATTTAAATGTCTGTCCTTCTTTGATTTTAATATCGCCGATTTGAAATTGTCGTTTTGGGCTCACCCTTTCGCTGTATACCTATGCATTCCGTCTTCTTGTAGTTTATACGTAGTCCTTTCTTTTCGCTTTCCTTCGCTCCGTTCTGTAGGAGCTTTTATAGTTTCTTTTCCGTGTCTACTATCAGGGTCATCTGCATATCTTATATTGTGCAGAGGAAACACATACATGACCATGAAAAAGGTACAAAAATTGAAAGAAGACGTTTAAATGTAAACATTATCCTGAGGGAGAAAAGATATATTTATGCGTTTCCACGGGAATGTTTAAAGTGACCGCAAATTGCTTCAGCTAAAATTAGAACACGGTACGCAAATATCGTTTTGGGTGCAGATAAACGTTGATCTTTTTAATGTAGTTGTCAGTAGTTAAATTCATTTAAAATCCTTATTTCTAAATTCAATAATATCCGGTTAATCTTACTCTAAAATTTTGGTTGCTGATTAACTTTTAATTACTGATTCCAGAGCTGCATTCAACCGTGCGTAAACACGAAATGCTCGCAAATAAATAAATAAGAAAACATTCCTTCTCCAACGTTTTTAATCGACATTTATTAATGGACTATCAATGTTATTAATGAACACGCTATAATCATATTTAATACGCGTAAAAAATAAAAGCAACCCGTATAAATACCCCTTTAAGGGACTTGATGGTTACCATTTCATTATCTTCTCTCCCGTAAAACCTTTATGTTCAAAAAATTCACAGGTAACCTTAGATACGTGAGAAGGAACATTGTCGTGCATAATTGCACACTTCACGTTGAAACTGTGAGGTTGGGACTTGTACAATTCGTAGAAAGTCTTGTCCATGAAATCCGGATAGTTTAATTCCTTCAATATTTTTGAATTGGTCTAATAATGATTTGGTTGCCAATTCCAGACCGTATCATCACACTGGAACATCCTTACTGCCTTGTTTTAGCAACAGTCGCATCTGCATCGGATAAAATCCATCATTAAATCAATCAGCTTCATCGAATGTCGTCCGAGATTCGTCCATGAAAATTACTTTAGAAATGCCAATTTCCATGTATTTCTTGGTCCAATTTTGACGCTCTAAAATATTTTATCTTCTGGGTAGGGAGTGTTTGCCAAGGATATTTCTCGTCAGATCTCAATTTGCGGAGTATTCTGCAACTTTTGTTCTTCTTGATTCCCTCAATTCCAGCCTGTTCAAAATATTTTTTTCGCTATAACTTACTTTAGTTTACGTTACCCCTGAGGAGAGTTCTTAAAGTCTTTTCTTTTACTTCTAGTTCTCAACTTTCTTATATTTTCAACAGACCTCTTGATCGTTCGATGACCTCTGCGGAGCTCCTTACACATATCCAATAACTTTCTTATTTTCTGTTTTTCAGCATTTGTTAGATCTTTTCCATTAACAAGGTTTCAAAATATAATATAGAAAAAAACATTATTAGATTTCAGAAGTCTTAAACTAATAATAACTTTGGTAAGACCATTTTCGAAATACCTCAAAATATAAAAATTAAAAGTTGTTAAAATTCTAGTTGGAGATTTTTACCAAGATCCACAAAAATGGACTATTTTAAATTTGACCAATATTGGTTTTGAATTGAGATCTCTTCTTTGCGACTACTCGGCCTCACATTGCTGACCTGAGATGGAACAAATACATTGAGCCAATAGCTTCGTCCACCGCAAGGAAAGTTGACTCCCTGTGCCCCGCCTGGAAATTTTTCTCGCCGGAGTCGATCCTTCATATCTACAAATCAACCATTCGCCCGCCCTTGCATGGGGTATTGCTGCCATATATGGTCTGGTGCCCCTTATGTTTGTCTCAAGGTTCTTGATAAGATACAGAGAAGGATATGCAACGTAACTGGCCCTGATCTGGCATCTCGTCTGCAGTCGCTCTCTCACAGACATGCCGTCGCCTCCCTCTGTCATTTTTACAAATACATTCATTGTAACTGCACCGAGGAGCTGCTTTCCCAAACTTCATGAATTTAAGCGTTCTACAAGGCTGGCATCTCGCTCACACCCTTTATTTCACTGTTAAATGTAGCCCTCTCTTCTACTCCAATAGCTTCATGTCTCGCACCTCTCGCCTGTGGAACTCCCTCCCCTCTTCCTGTTTCCCTGATAGCTATAATCTCCAACTATTCAAATGTAATGTCAAATGACGTCTCCAGATGTCTTGATCTATCCCCTGTCCTTCTTTTCATCTTTTCCTCTATGACTCCTATTTGCTCTGGTTCCAACTCTCTGTAAGCCCTTGCGTGCTAGTGGCACTTGGGGTGAAACGCTTATATATATATATATATATATATATATATATATATATATATATATATATTTTATTGCTCGCTCGCTCGACTCTTCCATCGAATCCGACGTATGAGGGTCAAGCAGATCAGTTCCCAGGAAACCGACAGTCCGAATTGATTATAGTGGTGATGGTTTCGTGTAGGACCATCCACACTTTTTTGAAGGGCCAAATACAGAGACCTGGTGCACTAATTGCCACAGGGTCCCCAAATGACCATCCGAAGGTTTTGAATTCAGAGTTGTCCTTCTCCTAGACCAGTCGCCATCCAAGGCTATAGAACCCAGTCTGTCCTGCTATTTTAGCCATAGCTGGGGGGAGAAGAAGAGGATCTATACCTTTCCCAACGGTATTAGCAAGTAAGTGAATGTAATTCGACTGGAATTCGAACTCGGCTCTCCGATTCCTCAATCCAAGCCGATATCCATTACTCCACCGTGCCTCCTATATATTTAATCATTTCATCCCAAGCAAGGCAATAAAGCCACCAAGACAAAGTGGGGTTACTGATTGTGAAAGAATAAGAAAGAAGAGAAGCATTATTCAGGAGGGAGAACATTAAAAAGAGTAATCAAGAAGATAGCAGATAACGATTGACGTTACATTTCAATTTTTAAAGATCAACGTTGGCTAGAAAGCAAGAAGCCGGAAGAGTGTTTCACGGACGAGAAGTGTGATAGAAGAAACTGTTAGCAAGAAACGTAGAGTGACAGTGGCCATTTAAACTCTAAAAAGATGAGATCTAGTTGCCAGTATAGTACAGCGCTTAAATTCCTAAAGTCTAGGTACCTTTGAGTAAAACTCATCAGAACAATTATCAATTACCAGAAAGGACGCCATGTTACGACGGCGGGAAAGTGACTGAAGGTGAGATGCCAGGTCAGGACGAATGACATTGCAAGTTCTTCTTTGGATTTCATCAAGAATCTCTAAATATATAGACAGAAGTACCAGATCTGATGAGGCAACACTATTCAAAGCAACGATGAATGGTAGACTTATAAATATGTAAGATAGATTCTTTTTTGGATTTTATCAAGCATCACTAAATAAATAGCAGGAGCACCAGACCAGATATGGCAGCAATATTCAAAGCAAGAATGAATGATAGACTTATACATATGTAAGATAGATTCTTCTTTGGATTTTATCAAGAATCTTTAAATATATAGCTGGAGTACAAACCAGATGTGACAGCAATATTCAAAGTAAGGATGAATGGTAGACTTATAAATATGTAAGATAGATTCTTCTTTGGATTTTATCAAGAATCTCTAAATATATAGCAGAAGCACCAGAGCAGATATGGCAGCAATATTCAAAGCACGGATGAATGGTAGACTTATTAATATGTAAGATAGATTCTGGCTAGAAAAAAACTTTCTAGCGGGATAGAGTTAACCGACTTTCATAGAAACATACCTAGTAATCTTTCCACTTCATGTCAAAAGAGATCGTTAGCCACCTGAGTGTTGACTTCAATGTTCATTTATATATATATATATATATATATATATATGTATATATATGTGTGTGTGTGTGTGTATGAAAAGCGTGTGTATATAAATATAAATAAATATATATATATATGAGTTTGTCTGACGATCGCAAAAGCGTAAAACCCAGGGCCACAAACTCACATCGATCCAACCAAATATATAGTGCTCATTACACGTGTGAACAAAATAAAACTTAAGCTTTAAAATCAGGAGCTTAGTTAAATGCGCTACCTTAGTTTCAATCTTAAGGTATTTTCGCGCGATTTTTCTCAAATGACCTCTTAACGCTTTATTTTTTTAAAAACTAATGAATGTTATATTATATTTATATGAAAACAATAATGAACGCTATATATGAAAAAATAATGAACGCTATATTATATTGATATGAAAACAATACAATAACGTTCATTTGTTTGTTTGTTTTTTTAAATAAAGTTTTAAGAGGTCATTTGATAAAAATTCCCCAATGATATCATGAGCTCCTGATTTTTAAAGTGTATATATATATATATATATATTTATATATGTGTGTGTGTGTGTGTGTGTGTGTGTGAGGGAGAGAGAGAGTGTGTGTTTATGGGTTTTCCCCGCATGGAACGGTTTATTTCTCTCTTTTTTTTATTCGGTTTCTGTGTCGAAGAAAGCCTAAAAGTCAGGTGAAAAAAAAAAGATGTCTTCATTACTTAGCAGCTAAATCGTAGCTGTCACCGTGAACGCCATGATAAAAGGATTCGGAGAAGGAAAGACGTAAGACTGGGCGTTCTGTTCGTGATTATGCCAAACTAAAATCCACATTTCCCCATCTCTGACTTTTCTCCACCGCAATTGTATTTCAACACGAACAATTTATATACTTACCAGCTTTTATTTAAATTCCCCCTTTATTTTTATTTTTTTTATAAAACCTTTTGTTGTAAAAAGAGGAATAAAACAAAAATGAAGATTCTCACCAGACTTATTCAAGCTTATTCAACGAGAAGATACTAAAACAATTGAAAGTCCTAAATAATGGCAGCCATAAGCTTAACAACCAAACATACCAAGTGGAATAACTTTTAGTCAAGTAACGGAAAGAAAAACTAAATAAATTAACAACATTTAAAAATAAATACCCTTAATGAATATTTACAATATGCATAAAATACTACAGTGTAACCCGGATATAAGAGAGTTGTCGGGACCGGAGAAGAAGTGTCTTATATCCGGGTTTCTCTTATATCCGGGTTTGGTCTATTATATATACATTAACACAGGCTCTAATTTGGGACCAGAGAAAATCTATCGTATATCCGGGTTTCTCTTATATCCGGGTCTCTTATATCCGGGTTACACTGTATATACAAGAAACTAAACAAAATGGTGTTAGTAATAAAAAAAAACAATCCTTATTTGTGGCAGAAATATCAGTTAACTGGACAGAATTAATGTTGGAGTTGGATGAATTAAAAATCAATCATTCGATCAACACACACACACACACACAACACCCCACTCATTCAGACACAACAAAAATACGAAAGACTATCCTCAAAAAACGAAAAGTGTCCCACAATAACAAGAGAACTGACATTTCTGGTCACCTAACAAGAGAGAGGATGGGGAAGTAAACTTAAAAATTAAAAGTGAACAATAAATAAGCATACGGATCCCGTAGCTAAGTGTAGCGGAAAATTACCTCGGCGACCCAAAAGGGCCAGAATCGCGTGTATGTTTTGCAATGGAGCGTAGAGACGGTGAATTGGCTAGCTTCGGACTGAAGGTGAATCGGGCAGCACTTCGTGTGAACGGAAGTGGTGGTTTTCCTTGTATCCATTTTTATTGGCTGGTTCTGGGCGCTCATTGGCTGATCGATGGCTGGTTAGGTGCATAAAATCACGGTACGCTTATTCAAAAGGTAGGACTTGTTTTTGGCAAGGGGGGAATTTCTTATCTGAGAGTGAGAAACGGTGATAGCATTTGTGGAATTGATTTGCCTATTAGACTGTGTACTACAAGGATTTATATATAGTTTTTTTCTCCGTGTACTTCGACTAATTCTCACACACTAAGTTAGCTTGGGAAAAAAAAATAAATAAAAACAAGCCTTAACTACCCAATTTAGATCTGGGTTCGTAATATTTAATACAGTGTTCACAATATCCGGATGTCTAACCGACACAGAGGCACAAAACTCACCCACCTTTTGCCAAATTCTGATCGAGGGTGTCGTTTCTTTCCGTCCTAATCTTGACTTTAAGCTGATGCCTAAAGGATTATATTGGTTGGGAAAAGGTCCCGTCTCCATATAATACCTCATTGTTAGTGAGGCATTTCAACCCAGGCGCCCAAGACCATATGGAGCGAGACTATTGCTTCGTTAAACTGCGCTCTTGAACGGGCCCCCTCACTGACACCTGATGTAATGCCTTACGGGATGTCAGAGAGGCCATCCGTCTTGAGAGCAATCCGACATTCACGATAGAAGGAGAACTCGTCTGAGGGTAGACGGCTGGCCTCCTCTTCGCACGGGTGCATACTTCTCAGAGATAGGAAGTTCTTAGGGGTATTTTTCTTCTCGAATTCGCCATTTTCATTCACTTACGAACACATTCGGTCTAGGAAGGTCTTCAGAAGGGTGGTGGTAAAACATCTCCCGACATACCTTGGGAGTCTTGCCTCCCACATGTTGGAGAACAAGACCCTAATTAATTGCATTAGTATGGCAGACAGGAGTGGAAGCACGGAGAATTGGGTAGATATGCGAAACACATACTTTCGCCTTCCACTTAAAGGAAAGATTACTCCAAGACTACAGAAGAATTGTGCCCTCGACCTTCTCTTCGCACCTCCGACCAATTCATTTTCAGCAAGAGATCGGGACTGAACCAGACGCCGAGTATTTTGACCAGAGGAAAGGAATGCGAAGAGAAACCACAAACAGACTTACCGTGGATGATCTTGGCCCTTGTCACCGTCTCGTACCCTCTGATCTCCTTGTCGATTTCGTCAGTCTCGGCCCTGCTCGGCATAAGAGCCGAAACCTCATGAGCATAGGCGGAGTACCTGACCGAAGGAAAGGCTCCAACGCAAGAATGTAAAGCAAGGGCGAAAGTAGGCAACCTTGACGAAAGGAGTGAGACAATACTACCAGCGCACCGGTGCGAAAGTACGGCCAGAAATTGGAGGTTGAAACGACAGCCTCCAGAAATCGATTGTAAACCCTATCGAACTACAAGGACTGATCTAAATTGATCAACGCGGCTTCACTATTGACTTTCTCAATGATCAAGCGTACTAAGGGAAAGTTTTCATGTAGTAGAGTCTTACTCTTCACAGCACAAGTCTGTATTTAACATCGTCAAAGGATGAAAGTTACCTATCCCATCACGCCGTTCTTGTTTTTGCATAGTAACATGATCACACCCCTGAACAGCGTTGAGGTATAGACCTCTATTTCATCCACTTGTAAATCAGTCCCAGCAAGGGAACAAGAACGAGCGACTATCTCAAGTACAGTTCTTAATGAAGACCATCTAATCCCAGAGTTTTTCCGGGACAACCAGCTTCAGCGCTTCACAGATCACAGATTCTGTGATGGGGCCCACGTACCCAGCCGCTTCAGTCGCCTCGAGGCGGGGAAAGTCGGTCAAAGAGGTATCGAATTTAGCAGGGTTCAGAACGGGCTCCCTGGTAAACAGACCCTGAAAGTGTTAGACATTTTCATGACAGTCGTCTTCGAGTATAGAATCCAGAGGTCGGCAGTGAATATTTCGGAGACAGTAGGAAAGCGTAGTTCAGGTTCGCAGTGAATATCGTGGCAAAGTAGCAGAGCGTAGTACTTCCTTCTGTCATCTTCGCCTGACAAATTGGCACTGGTCCTTCGGATAGGGTAAACAAAAATGGCTGCCTTTATACACGACGGATACCATGTTCTGCGGCTTCTGATTGGTTAACCTTCTATTGGTAGACTATAAAGGAAGTTAAGTCATTTGGATTGGCTCACTAGTTATACATACCCAAAAAAACGTAACAGAAAGTAGTTCGACAATCCTCACATATGTACGCGTTTGTAGTCAAAGTCCGCTTCCTGGCAATGTGATGCTCGTGATATGTGGATTGAGTGTATTTCCAGCCTCCTCTGCAAGCAATTCAGCGGCCATGTTTGTCGCCTCGGAAGATATTCATTATAACTTAGATCTAACATGAGATGGATGCTTCTTGATATGCAAGGAGGTCGGCTCCGCTTTAGCTAAAGCTACTTCGCCACTATCAAGGGATTTAATCGCTCGATCAACTTTCGCTTCACATGCCGTTTGCGCTGCTAATCTAACTAGATTGATTCGGCGACTGTAGTCTGCAGCAAACGACGTAACTTGGGATTTTAATATATCCCAACACTTATTCCCCTTCACAGCCCTATCTCGCTGTAGAATTAGTAGCAGTTGATCTTGGAAATCTCGCTTAACAAATAATGATGCGTTCAATTTCCAGTAACCAGTCAACATAACCTGAGGCTTATCTAAGTTTACACGAAACCCGACGAGCCTATGAGTTGTGTAAACTATCGAATGGAAAATTGAGCAACATAGAGCCCTGGGTCAGCTCTCTTAACTAGGACTCGGTCGACTTAGCTAGAACGCCCCACCGAAGCCGAGCTGCCCCTATTAAACTAAGACCACTCTACTTCCTGGGAGTGCTCATTGCGATATTTATCGACGTTTGATCTTATCGATAACGTCCTGACGCGATTTCACATCCTGATTGTTAGTACTTTATCTTTCTCCTATATGATCTATATGAGGGTCAAGGACGGCATTCCAATCCCCCGTTAAAATTACCCGACGAGATGTCAAAGACGGCTCAATCCGCCGAAACAAATCAGGCCACTCCGCATGGTTATCGGGCGTAGAAACACCAATGAGACGAAGAGCCTTATCCGTTATGGTAATATCCAGCATGCAAAGCCTGCCCGCCGAATACAAGAGCACGCATCGATTTCAAAGGCTTGCTCACCAGCCTGTAAACACCTGTTGTGCATCCATCAAAACATGCTGAATAGATGACAAATCCCTTAGACAGAACATCTTCACGGTCACGAGTTGAAAAACAGATCTCCTGCAAAAAAAAAAAAAAAAAAAAAAAAAAATCCATCCACCCCGAAGCGCCGAAGCAAGCCTTGCCCTGTGAGATCTCGACTTCAGGCCCCGGGCTTTCAAAGTTGCTAACCAGAGAACCATTATCATTCCGATTAGGGTTGAGAATTTGGCTTGAACAAGATTGAGGAAAGGACACCAACGATCTTTCTCATTGACCCATTTCATTCTTAATGAAAGCGTCCAAGGAGAAACTGACAATGTCCCAGTGATATGTCAAGTTTTAACGATCTATACAGGAAGGCGTGTACGAAAAAAGGGGTCCTCCTTACACATTTTTTTTTCAGATTGTTGATTTCCTGGTTTTCTACAATTGTATGTGGTGGGGTAATTTTGAATCAGTTGATGGCCTCCTCAACCATACCCTCTATCTGCCGTGACCCCGACCCCGACCCCGACCCCGACACCGACCCCGACACCGACACCGACTCCGACCCCGTTCTGATGATTGGGAGCACTGTTTTTTCCTCGAGGAAATTGATGGGGATCTTCCCCATACTTTTTAATCGATAGAAGATATTTCAAGTCTTTGTTTCTGTTTTCATAATTCTTTGTTCTCTCAACCTGGGCCGAAGAACCACGGTTGACATCCTCTCCTAAATTGTATGGCATCTTGGATGTTTTTACTTCCCTCAACAAAGGGCCTTTTTTTTTTAGGAGGAGGCATTTCTTGTTTGGGTGGTGAGGGTAGGACATGGAGTTTGTTTTTTTCCTGAAGAGGAAGAAGTCAGTAGATGTGATTTAGTGGATAATTGAGCATCCAGTTTTCAGTTGCTTAATTTTTTCAGTCTTTTCAAACCCTACTTTATTTGCGGATCTTTAAATAATGTACTCGAGGCTGAAGCGTCGCCCTTAACGCTTGTAGAGGGAGTAGAACAGTACGTGCCTTTAGTCCTGAGAGCTTCAGAGACTAAGGTCCCGCATCTTGTCACTTCCCTCTGACACTGTCAGTAACCAGCCATTTCCCCTTTTCCTTCTCAAATGCACAAGGGCTTTTCGGAAACGTGGGTCGTAAACGCGATCCAACCGAAGATATGACCACTCCAGTCCCAATCGCTGGTATGCCCATCATAAGCGAGACGGAAATAACTGACTCGGCCAGATGGGGTTACGTTCGGTTGGGGCTTGAACCACCGGAGACCTTCTTCTCTGGGCAGGAAGAGGTGAGATGACCAGTCTCTCTAGACTCCAGCATGTTGGTTTCCAATCGGTCACTATAACCAGTATTTTCAGGCCCGCTATATCAAGACAGTTGGGGAAGGGGAGGAAGGTTTTCCGATCGGGCAAAATGCCAAAACTCCGTCCACCGTTAAGGTTATCGCAGGTGGCATCTAGTATTTTCCTTACTGAGATAGTAGACGGTTAGATGCTCTCCGATAACCTGAGGAGGCACCTCAAACACTACTACAGTCTTATAACTGCCGTCGTACTCGGTTCTCAAGATCAGATTTTTGGGATCACGTCGTGGCTGACTTTCTGCAGGCTTTGGTGTTTTTTTTTTCTTTTTTATCGGGTGGGTCCTTCTTAGAGGTGGTCCCAAATAAGTTTTTATTGTTGGCAGACGTCTGTCGGCCATTTTAAGACGGATGATTCTTTTTCGTATTTATTTTCTTTTTAAGCAAAGTCTTCGTGTATTTGTGTAAGTATGTGTATGTGTTTTTTGGAAGAAAAGAGCAATTTAACAGTACAGAAATTATACAATTAGCACAAAAAATAAACTGAAATGCGTAAAAGTAAGCAGAAGGAAAATACTACGATTAAAAACACAAAAATGAAGCAAGCGAGAAAAAAAAATAGACGACGAAAATGTGTGATGAGAAAAAATAAAGTTTAGTCGAAAAAGAAAATTGACGAGTAAAAAATAAAAGAAATATAACTAGTAAAAAATTTGACATGAGACAACGAGGTTTGGCAATGAACAGAGAAGCAAATATAAGGCACACTAATGGTAAAACACTGAAAAAGAAAAAATGTTCGCCGAAACAAAGACGAAAAAAAGAAAAAATGGTTCTCTAAAAATATAAAATACACTAAAATAAAAATTTGTAAAAGAAAGTTGACGAGCAAAAATATAAACATTAAACACCGAAAGAAAAAAAAGTTTCGCCGAATTAAGCGACGAAAGAAAAATAAAAAAGTTGGAAATTTATAGACTAAAAATTAAATAATAGGCTAGAATAATTAGAGGTTCACCGAACATAAAATATAAAGAAAAAAACACTTAACTGAAAAAAGAAATAAAAGAAAAAAAACAACAAAAAAAAACAATAGTCTTGTGTAACATTAGAGAAAAAAAAACGGTTTACTACCACGATGGTGGAAAAAAAAAACTGAAAAGAAAAAAATTAAAATATATCCCATACAAAGAAAGATTTTGTCAAATTAATAAAATTGAAGTCAAACTTTAAGAAGTTGGGATATCTAAAGTTCCAATAAAACAGGCATATGCAAACAAACAAAAAATGTAAAAAGTATCCGCAAAAGACGACAGCAGGTCAGAAAAAAAGTCGCGTACAAGACGAGACTTCAACCAGTCACAAACGAGAGATAGACGAGTTTTGGCGAACTGCCATTTGCTGAATCCTCCAGACGAGGTGGGGTGCAACACAAGTTTGCTTTTTATGTGGGGCTCGACAGAAAATCCCTGTAGACTCGGTAATAACGATATCGGGTTAGTATTCCTCACAAGACGAGACTCTGCGCTTCGGGATAGCCTCAACTATCTATCTATGTCAGTATATATGTATGTATATGTAAAATGTATTGCTGGAAATTTTTTCAAAAATATATTGCTAGTAATATTGGTTTGGTTTGTTTTGTTTTACAGTATATCAACTTCAATGAGTTATTTAACGCCGACGAGATTTTTATTGTTGGTAATATTTTTTATCTCTCTCTATATCTGAGTATATATTGTTTTGCTTTAGTTTGTTTTATGGCATATCAAACTCACTGGGTTATTTAATACCGCCAAGATTTCATATTGCTGGCAATATTCTTTTTCAAAAATGTATTGCTGGTATTATATTTTTGAAAAAAAGGTATCGCTGGTAATATTTTTTTTCAAAAATGTATTGCTGTTAATATTTATTTGTCAAAAATGTATTGCTATATGTTTTTTTTCAAAAATGTATTACTGGAAATATTATTTTCTCAAAGGTATTGCTGGTAATTTTTTTTTTATTTATGTATTGCCGGTTTTTTTTTTTCCAAAATGTATTGCTGGTAATATTTGGTCTTATATGTATTGCTGGTAAAAAAATTTTGTTCAAAAGTATTGCTGGTCATATTTTTTCAAAAATGTATTGTTGGTAATATTTTTTTATTTTTGGCAAAAATGTATTACTGGAAATCTTTTTTCTTAAATGTATTCATGGTAATATTTTTTTTCAAAAATGTATTGCTCTTAATATTTTTTGTTCAAAAATATTGCTGGTAATATTTTTTTTTTAAATTTATTGCTGGTAATATTTTTTGTCAAAAATGTATTGCTGGTAATTTTTTTCAAAATACATTGATGTTAATTTTTTTCAAAAGGAATTGATGGTAATTTTTTTTCAAAAATGTA
Source organism: Acanthosepion lycidas (assembly GCA_963932145.1). Classification (NCBI taxonomy): domain Eukaryota; kingdom Metazoa; phylum Mollusca; class Cephalopoda; order Sepiida; family Sepiidae; genus Acanthosepion; species Acanthosepion lycidas. The sequence goes on from OZ010599.1 coordinate 19,551,300, forward strand.
TTGCTGGTAGTATTTGTTTCTTAAATGTATTGCTGGTAATATTTTTTTCAAAAATGTATAACTATTAATATTTTTGTCCAAATATGTTGCTGGTAATAATTTTTCAAAAATGTATTACTGTTAACATTTTTTTTACAAAAATATATTGCTACTAATATTTTTTTTTTAATCATGTAACTTTTTCTTTCATAAATAGCAGATCTTGGATCATTTCTGAGTGGAACTTCCTTCTTAGATTTACAATTGGGATACGGGAATAATGAATGTGATTCAACTCCTTGGAGGTAGCATGTCGGGTCTTTGGTAATTTTTTTATAAAAAATGTATTGCTGGTATTAAAACCTATTTTTACACTTTCATAGAATGTTCACCCTAGTTTGAGGGTTAACTATTTGCCTTTAGCTGGGACCCTAACAGGTGCTACCACCCCGGGTCAGAGTGGACCTGGGAACACCAGCAATTGAGATGTGGTTCCATGCTCTTCAAATCCTCCTGATCGTTGTCGAACGAGTAGAACTTCCTTCTTAGATGTACAGTTGGAATACGGGAATAAAGAAGGTGATTCGACGTATTGGGGGTAGCATGTCGGGTCTTTGGTGTAAAGGTCTGAGCTGAGAGAAATAAAGAAGGGAGTTCATAGAAATAGCGGTTGGCTGACGACTTTGCGACTGTAGGTCAGTAGCGTTGAGACTGAGTCATCCCCACCAACCAGAACAACTCTAACAGATTAAGTTAGTAGTGTTCAGAGATGCATCCCACAAGTTTTTGTTCCATAAGTAGCAGATTTTGGATAATTTCTGAGTGGAACTTCCTTCTTAGATTTACAATTGGAATACGGTATTAATGAGGGTGATTCGACTCCTTGGAGGTAGCATGTCGAGTCTTTGGTAATTTTTTTTACAGAAATGTATTGTTAGTAATAAAAACCTATTTTCACACTTTCACGACATTTCATTTGCCATTTCTTTCTGCAGTAGACAAGTTGCCATCAAAGGCTACAGAACCCGATCTGTCCTGCTATTCAACCATAGCTGGGGGAGAAGAAGTGGATTCATACTTTTCCCGAGGCGGGTTTTTTTTCCGCAGTAGGTTGCCATTTCTTTCCGCGGTTGACCAGTTGCCATCCAAGGCTACAAAACCCGATCTGTCCTGTTGGGTGAGAAGAAGAGGATTCATACCTTTCCCATGGATCATTCAGTTATGTGCCATGCATGATACATGCTTAGGCGATCATGTATCTTTCGATACTTGACTAACGAGGCGGTTTTTTTCCCGCAGTAGGTTGTCATTTCTTTCTGCGGTATATCAAGTTGGAAAATTTGAGAATTGAGCAGATCCAGCTCAAATATGGAAGCAATAAATGTTTAATCAGACTCTTGTAAATAGGTATGGTAGTTCCTGGAGTCGTAGAATAACCCTGCAATTATTCCATCATCTTTTGGAGCTGTGAGGGCGTAGTGGCGCTTGGTTCGCCTAAACAAGGGAATCGGTCAGCGGCACATGCTTGTTAACCATCGTGCCGTGGTTGCTGGCCAATTTGCAATGATTGTATCATTATTAATTAGTGTGCTTACGGTTTGGCATGTTGGCATTTACGATAGTTCAATTTTTAGTAAATGTTATTTGGAATAATGACCCTGTAATAGACTGATGGTGGACTTAGGGAGGGTAGAGGAAGGTTGCCTTTCGGATGTAGAAAAGCCAAGAGGAAAATTTTTTCAATGTTTTTCTAGTTTTTTTTTTCTTTCTTTTTTTCGAGTTGTTCTTATTATTTTTAGGTGGAGAGTATTTAATTCGAAATCCAAGTTTGATTACGTTGTCAAGATTTTTTTTTTTATATGACACGGTTTTTGATACATACCGACTTAATGTCGGAATTTTCGGGAAGAGGAATTATCATTATAATACTCCTTTTTTCATACCAAATTCTTACCTTGGCTATTATACTCCCAATTTCTCGAACGCTGTACAATTTAGACTCTTTCATTTAAGTGTTGCCACACTGAATACAATTTTAATCTTAAACCGAACTCTTTATTTATATCAATGGAGATATAGTGTTTTCATTTTGCTTAGCGGAATTTCATAACATCAATCTATTCATCTTTGTGTCGCATGTTTGTTTCTTCTAAAATACAAAAGTATCAGGTTTTTCATCCCCAAGTCAGTCAGTTATGTTCCATACGTGATACACGCTTAGGCGATCATGTATCTTTCGATACATGACTGACGAGGCGGTTTTTTTTTCCGCAGTAGTTTGCCATTTCTTTCTGCGGTAGATCAGTTGGCATCCAAAGCTATAGAACCCGGTCTGTCCTGTTACTTACCCATAGCTGGGGGGAGAAGAAGAGGAGTCGTACCTTTCCCAAGGGTATCAGTAAGTGAATGTAATGTATGCGACTGGAATTCGAACTCGGCTCTCTGATTCCTCAATCCAAGCCGCTATCCATTACTCTACTCCACAGTGCCTCGTTTTCATCACTAACAGAACCAAAAATTTAACTCACAACTACTTGGGAATCAGATAAGTTTTAAGCAACGATTTATTCCACAAGGCCATGCATGTCTTAAGTGGACATTGAAGCTTAAAGAGACTGTCGCCGCTGAGTGCTGACCTCAATGTCCACTTTTATATTGGCATAAGCCCTATCGCTGAAAGTGAGTATGCTATATTTATGCATTAAATTAACCCATAAATATAGCCTATCATAAAATAAATTTTTATCACGGTGGAGCAATTCGGTTACAATTTATTTCATGAATATATAAAAATATTCATCTCTTCAGAGCGAAGTTTTTTTTTTTGCGTTTTTTTGAGAAAAATCTGTTTTTCTTTTTTCCTTTAGTCTGAAAAGATGAATATTTATATATATTCATGAGACAAATTATAACCGAAATGGATTTTTAGGGATTGCTTTTATTTATTATTATTATTATTATTATTATTATTATTATTATTATTATTATTATTATTATTATTATTATTATTATATTGCTCTGTTACTTACATTGAGCTCTCTTTGGATTAATGTCCTCCTTGAAATTATTCCTACCAATTACCATTTGACATATATATATATATATATATATATATATATATATATATATATATATAGACTCGTTTCGAAAAACCCTCGAATTTTTGATTTGCAAATGATCAAATCAATCTCGAGGGAAAAAAAGGTTTTAAAAAAAGAAAGAGCTACAAACATGAACTACTGTCGAACAAATCGCACAGATGCAGGTCTGAAACCCAAAGAAAAAAACCCGATACGAGTAGGCAACTAACTAACAAAAGAGCTCAATACAATCGTAGAGCAGACCTAGATACACCTAGTGAGCCAGACAAACCTACCTAGGTTTCACCTAAACGGATCGTCAGGGATAATTAAAACCATACCACGTCACCGAAGAACCACAAACTAAATAGATGGGTGGGGGTTAACATTTATTTATTCAACAAAAACGGGGAGTGGGGAGTAAAAAAAAAATCTAAGGTGGAAACCGTCTAAATAAGTAACCAAGATTTTTTGTGTCTACATACGTTAAGGATTTCAGTTTTAGAGTTTAATAATTGGCTAGGTTGATCAAATAAAGCTATGGCTAATTTCTCCTCTGCACATAATTTACAAAATTTATTGCCTGCTTTATATCTGGGGCATTTTTTTAGTATTTCCCATTTAAGGATGGGGTCGACATTATCCACTTGTTTGTTTCTCCATACATAGGTAGATAGCGTGGTACTATGCTTAATTTTTTCGTTTTTGATATGATTATAATATCTATTTTTAAAAATGTTCTGAGTAGCACCTATGTATGTTTTAGGGTTAGTATCCTCGATATTTTTGTAAATTTTCACTTGGTAAATCACGCATTGTTGTTGACATTTTCCCTGTAATGGACAGATGTTTTTGTTTCTACAATTACAAGCAGGGGGATTACTGCGTGGATTATTCCTAGTTTTTTTCTTATTTAATCCATTTATTATAGTTCCTACGTTCGGCATGCAACAATAACTAAGTTTAACATTGAGCCCTGTTTAAAATTAATGTTTTGAACGCTGAAATCTTACGCTTCGTTCTTTTACATTTCCATATATATATATATATATTATAGGATACAATACGGAGGACGAATATTTTCTGTGAAAATTTCTCTGACAATGTTGTTTAATACTGTTTATTATAAACAAAGCATTAACTTAAATATTTATATCTATAAAAAGAATACCTGCCCGGCCCGGTGGCTAGGATCAAAGTGTAGTATCTGTGCTTTGTGAGCTGCCGGGTCGGGTGTCTGTCGAACTCCCTGCTTGCAGGGAGGAACTCTGACGAAGCTCCGCCGAAGGGTAGAGTTTCTTTGGGGGAGGTTGACGGAACTGGCCCCCCCCCTCGGGGGGTTTGGATGGTTATTTATTTTTGGCTGGTCCTACGGCCTCGGAGATACCCACATTAAAAAGGCCTTGTGCCACATTCAATCCTCGTGGGTGGATTGATAAATACCATCTATAAAAAGAATACCTGCCCGGCCCGGTGGCTAGGATCAAAGTGTAGTATCTGTGCTTTGTGAGCTGCCGGGTCGGGTGTCTGTCGAACTCCCTGCTTGCAGGGAGGAACTCTGACGAAGCTCCGCCGAAGGGTAGAGTTTCTTTGGGGGAGGTTGACGGAACTGGCCCCCCCCTCGGGGGGTTTGGATGGTTATTTATTTTTGGCTGGTCCTACGGCCTCGGAGATACCCACATTAAAAAGGCCTTGTGCCACATTCAATCCTCGTGGGTGGATTGATAAATACCATCTATAAAAAGAACGTATATATATATATATATATATATATATATATATATATATATATATATATATATATATGTGTGTGTGTGTATTTATGTATGTATATGTGTGTGTGTGCATGTGTGTGTGTGTTTGGTTTAGTATAATATTGATAATAAGGTTAAATAATATTTATTGTACATTAATAGAACATTGTCCAGATAAAACCACGATGAGAAAAAAAATGTTAAAAATCGAAATTTTCGGACACTTCTGCGTTGTTTCTCAACAAAAAAAAACAAAAACAAAATTAAGTTGCATTTTTTACCGGATGATGAGATCGAGTCATTTTGCGCTGGCTCTTTGCTACAATTAGGGTTGCGGATGTTTTGGAAGGGGCTTTTGCGTCTTTATGGAATATGCCTAAAATTCTATTTAAAACTAGAATGTACGATTTTTTTTTTTAAATGAGATAAGACTGTATTTGCCAACAGTAACCGGGATATTAGTACGTCAAGTATGCTAAGCGAGGTATTAATTTATTTGAGAGCACTAAACGAGCTGTTGGTGCATCATGTACGCTAACCGAGGTATTCTTGTACTTGAGCTCTAACCTTCATTAGTAGATGAAGAACACTAACTGAAGTATTACTGTATTTCAGAGCACTAATCGAGCTATTAGTGCATCATGTACGCTAACCGGAGTATTCCTGTACTAGAGCTCTAACCTAGCCATTAGTAGATGAAGAACACTAACTGAGGTATTACTGTATTTCAGAGCACTAACCGAGCTATTAGTGCATCATATACGCTAACCGAGGTATTATTTGAGAGCATCGTCTGAGATGTTAGTGCATGAAGAATGCTAACAAAGTTAATTCTATCTTTACACAGATTACTAAGTTATGCCATATTAAACTGATGTTGATATGTGCCATCATCTGAAGTATCTGGCAGTCAATATTTTAACCATTGCCCTACGCTAAGCTCGCATCAGCTAAGTTTTGCTAAGTTTTGTTTTTCTGATCCAAATTCCGATCAACACGGCAGTCAGGAATAGCGATGTGTTACACGAGATGGTCGTTCTTATCAACGTTCGTCGTAAGGCGATCTTTCTGTGATTAGCGGTGAGAGAAAGAATGAATGTATTATTTTATTGGCTCGATTATCAGCGAAGAGGGCTCCAGAGGAGAAATAATTTCAAGAGTTACGCAAACAGTGGCAGCTGTTGCACTCTAAGGGACATATGTAAAGAGAGGGCCATCTGCCTGAAATCAAAGTCCAGGTTGTTATTTGCTTTGGTTTTCACAGTCTTTCTCTCTGCCTGCGAATTTAGGACAATAACAGCAGAACTGAAGCAAAGAATCGAAGCATTAGAAAAGAGATGCCGCAGAAGCATCGTGATCGTCTTTCCCGTAGACTGAATCACAAACCAGGCAGTGTGAGACGCCATCCGGCCTGCTGGACAACCTCATAAGCACCGTCAAGTAAAGGAAGTTAGAATGGCGTGACTACGTCGTAACCTTTATGTCATCCTCCTCTATGTGCGCGTAGGATAACGGATAGCGACTCGGAATGAGAAGTCAGAGATCCGAGCTCGAATTCCAGACAGGTTCTTTACATTCACTTACGCAAATAACCCCGTGAAATGTATGAATGCATCTTCTTCTCAGCTATGGGTTAATAACAGGAGTGAATCTTCATTAGTGTTGTGGATTCCGGGTTGAAATCCGGTACCAATAAATAACAAACGCCAGGAATGAATATATGAAAATAATGTATTAACGTAATAATACAAACTGGTAATGCAGGTTAGTAGTTCCAGGAATACGGGTTAGTAGCAAAATATATATATATATATATATATATACAGTCTTTGGTATTGAAGTATCGCTGTGACTCCTACAACGCTGTTACCCTACGTTCACCCTTCCGGTTACCTACAACCTTTTCCTCTGTCACTCTGGACTCGACTCGACTCTTCGGTCTTGTTCTCTCGGGTCTTCACGTAGCCGTAGTATATGTATATACTGGGTGAGTCCATATGTGTAAAAAGGGGTGGACCTCTCAACAATTAGCAAAAGAATTACCGTATTGACGGCATATAAGAAGCACGGGTATATAAGACGCACCCCAATTTCAGCAAGGCAAATCAAGAAAAAATCAGTAATTAGTAAAATATTCACTAGCAAAATAATTACCCTATTGACGGCATATAAGACGCACGAATGTATAAGACGCACCCCAATTTCAGGAGGGCAAATGAAGAAAAAATTAGTAATTAGAGCTGAAGTTTGAAACTATCTTGATGTTAGGGGTAACGGTTAAAAAGAGCGAGGGGACACGGAAAAGGTATTTATTTAATTAAAAGTATTTATTTAATTAAAGGTATTTATTAAATAGTACCCCTATTTTTTATTTAAACGTTATTTTTATTTTTTTTTCGACAAACTTGTGAACTTTATGGACCACTAAATGTTTAATTTTAAATTTGGCGGCCCACTAATATGAAATTTAGAAAAAAAAATGGTAAATATATTTATATATTAATAATAATAATCGGAAACCTTTTATTTTATTAATATGTAATGCACCGATTAAAGGTAACAAAGTTATAATATAATTACCGTATCTGATTGCATATAAGACGCACTGTTGTATAAAACGCACCTCAATTTCAGCAGGGCAAATCAAGAAAAAATTAAAAAATAGAAATTAGTAAAATTAGTATAATTATTAGTAAATTGTACATACTAGACTATATTTATGAGGTATTATTTTGGTTAATCAAGTCATGATTACAATTAAATGAAAAATAATAGGAAAAAATGAACACGAGCCTATAAAGTCTTTATTATATCTAAAGTTAAGAAAACGAAATAAAAATCAAGCAATTATTACATTTGAGCAAAACCGTACACTTACCATTTAAAATTTTATTCATCTTAATTATTATTATGCAGATGATTCTCACCATTTTTTTTATTTTGGTTATTGACCTAATAGTGTACCATTCATAATTTTGTTATTATTATTATTATTATTATTATTATTATTATTATTATTATTATTATTATTATTATCTGTGTTTTGGAGTTACAGTGGAATAATGGTTAGCGGTTCGAACTGAGGAAGTTTGAATTCCAGCTGAATCCATTACATTCACTTACGTGCTAATACCCTTGGGAAAGGTATGAATCCTCTTCTTCCCCACCCCCCAGCCATGGGTAAATAGCAGGACAGACCGTGTTTTTTAGCCTTGGATAGGAACTGGTCTACTGCAGAAAGAAATGGCAACCTACTGCGGGAAAATTCTGCCACGTCAGCCATGTATCAAAAGATCACGCATGGCATATAACTGACTGACTGACTTTGTAGAGAGTAATTTTAAGTGCTTACTTTCCAAGTCTCCTCCGATGACACTGTAGGGGAGATATCTATGTCGATTTTAGACATTTCTTTTATAGGGATATTCTTTTGCAGATGGTATATGCAATTCCGCACAAAGTAATCTTTTGCAGCTCTGAGATGCTGATCCTGTCCAGGAATTTTACTCACATGATTACCGGTACTCACATGATTACCGGTACTCACGGGATTACCGGTAACTTTCTTTGCCATACCCAATGCCTATTAAAGTATTTTTATTAAAACATATTATTGTAATATTCCTTCGCAAAAAAAAAAACCGACAAGGGGTCGATAAGCCGTAAAAAACAAGCGACCCAGTCACTATAAAGGTACTACCTTAGGCAAAAGAAAAGGTAAAGAGAGGAAATTACCTGTAGATCCTTCACAGAAACTCAAACATTGGAGCGACACCGGAATATATGTCCGGAGACACGGGAAGGTGCTCAGGTGTGTAGTGACCATCCCATCACAGACTGTCAAGTGCGTGTGTGTGTGTGGGGGGGTGATCATAGTTATTGTTTTCCATTGGTAAGTTTGACGTTGTATTATTTTTGTACATTATTTACATTATTCGGACAATTGTCCTTATCTTTGTCGCCATATTTTTACAACGTTTCGGCCGTTGTACGCACTGGCCTTCTTCAGATGGTTGGCTTGTCGAACTAAACACTTTATTTCGCTCACTGGGGTAAACTATTCTAGTTCCACGTGCCTTTTTAATGGATGTCAGTTGACAGTTATCTCCTGTTACTTCCCCGCTCCAAGTCCTCCACTGCCATAACAGGGTATTGAACTTACATTCTTTTTAGACCAACGCCTTTTTCGACTGTGCCATGTTTCGAAACGTTGTGATAAATATGGCGACCAAGACGAGGACAATAGTCCGAATAATGTAAATAGTATACAGTAGCTGTATTAAGTTACAGTGGCACACAGTCTTTGACTGTCAGCGCCGTCTGTCGAACTCTCTGCATTAGCAGAGAGGAACCCGGACCAAGCTTTGCCGAAGGGAAAGGTTTCGTCCAGGGAGGTAGACAGGCCTTGAACCCGCACAGGCGGGTTCGAAGGCTATATTTTTGTCCGAGCCTACGGGCTCGGAAGACCCCACATTAAACTCGGTCTTGTGCCACATTCAATCCTCGTGGGGGGATCGATAAATAGCTGTAAATAGTATACAGAATACCTCATCTCAGAAATATAGACAGATACTGAAAGGCCGAAACGTTGTGATAAATATGGCGACAAAGATGAGGACAATAGTCCGAATAATGTAAATAGTGTACATAATATCTCATCTCAGAAATATAGACAGATACTGAAAGGCAGAAACTTTGTGATAAATATGGCGACAAAGATGAGGACAATAGTCCCAATAATGTAAATAATGTACATAATAACTCAGCTCAGAAATATTCTTTTTATTATGGTTTAATGGAGATTATTATTATTATTATTATTATTATTATTATTATTATTATTATTACTATTATTATTATTATTTCCTTTGACTTCTGGTGCGTACTCATTTCTTTCCGGGTCCCGACCAGAGACCTAAAGTCAAAAATGGAATCATGACATTTTCCACTGAGAGAAAAACACACACACACACATTCATATATTTTACATAGATAAGGTGTGGGTTTTACTCGTGAGAACAAATATTTGTATTTCTTTAAGGCATGGGCTTCCAGGAATCGCTTCAATGAGTCTACTCGTATCTTTTCCAACCAATCCGAACGCTCTAACTACAACAAGGATTGTTGATGGTCTCATGTGCCACAGTTTTGAGATTTCGATTTCAAGATACTTGTATTTTGATAGCTTTTTGAAGATCTTCAAATATACATTGCTGTCTGCAAGGACCGCTATATCAATAAGACGGAATTTTTTTTGTTTGCGGTCTCTAATAACGATGTCTGGACGATAAACTTTGATTGTTCTGTCTGTGTGTATTGTGAAATTATTATTATTATTATTATTATTATTATTATTATTATTATTATTATTAACAGTTGAGAGAAGAGCGCTATTTAAGAAAAGAAAAACACCAAAGATTACACACATTTTACATCGATAAAACCCTCCGTAAGGTGTGACCTTTATCTATGTATGTGTGTGATCTTAGTTTTTTAGTTTGTTTTTCGCTATACAAAACAATTTTCAGTGGGAAATGTCATGAGGCCATTTTTGACCATAGGTCTTTGGTTGGGACCAAGGATGAAATGAGTATACAACAGAAATCAAAGGAAATGATAATAATAATAATAATAATAATAATAATAATAATAATAATAATAATTGTGAAGGCTTAGAATGCTGACTGTACCCCACGTGGCGTCTTCCGGATTCGAGGCTAGTATCTAGCAGCGACAAATGAACGTATTTTGCTATGGACACAGGTAATTCAGAATCTGCGCCCGAAAACCTAAAAATAGCGTTTCAGAATTTCAAATACAATAATAAATAAATAAATGCGCAGTAAAACAGAATAATGAATAAAGATGCCCCAGCTTTGCAATAAAAGCAAAGAAAATGGTCAAAATTACCTACGGAGAAAAGATGATTATCCAAATAACATGGTGGCAGACATCCAAAGAGAGATAAGCGAGAAAACCGGAAGTTTAAAAAACATCAGTACAAGAAGAGGAAAGAGTAAGGCGGGAATAAAATGAAGAAGAAGAAAGAAAGAAAGAAAGAAAGAAAGAAAGAAAGAAAGAAAGAAAGAAAGAAAGAAAATATAATAGATAAATAAGCAGAGAAAGTAAAGAAACAAAATGGCGTCGGAAGAATGCTGGCTGAGGCTGTTGTCGAATGTAACGAGGTTTTAAAAAAATACAGCTTCCTCTGAGATGCTTAACAAGGTGGTAATGAGAAGTCCATTAAAAAACAAACCATACCACATCTAAAGAGCTTTCCCCGGTTTATGGCGAAAACACCGGCCCGCCTCGACATTGGTACACACAATAAACCGACGGTGGGAGGCGCACGTTACAAACCGAGAGATGCCAGCTCAAATAAAAACGACAGAAGCACTATCTGTCTCTATCTTAACATGATAAAAAATTCGAATCAAAGGATATACTCACCATACGACCTTTAAGTATGTAAGTAAAAAGAGCTAAATAAAATAAATGCGTACTTAGCCATAATCTCAGATATCAGGCAATATAACGAGATTCTCGCAATACTTTGTTTTATATCTGAAGTGATGTCGTACACATTTTCTCCTATCTAAAATTTCCGCTCAAATCTTGGGTGATCATGGCTCTCCACAACTTCTTTTTCTTTTTGCTATCTCTTCTTATCCCGTTTCTATTTGTTAGGTGCGTTACTCGCTGCTTTCATCTGTCCTTGTCATAAATATATTCTATGAGTGTCGAATTTTCAAAGCCCTCCTTTCTCGTTTATGTGTTCTACAAATTGTAAACTATCTTTTTCTGATTCTCAGTAAAAGTGTCCCTTTTGATTTCATCTTCTTCAACACTTCGTCGTTTCTCACGTGGTTGGTCCATGGTATTCTCAGCATCCTTCTGCAGAACACCATATTTGTTGTTGCAAGTCTCTTTTTCATCTGTGACATTCATCAGTGGAACCACATCTCTGTTGATTCAAGTCTATTCTTCATCTGTGAAGAGATTGTCCAGCATTCACTGCCATATATGGGATTAGATATGACATAGCAGTCCAGGATGCTTTTCTTTGTTTCTAAGGACATTCATCAATAGAACCACATTTCTGTTGATTCAAGTCTCTTCTTCATCTGTGAAGAGATTGTCCAGCATTCACTGCCATATAAGACATTAGATATTACATAGCAGTCCAGGATGCTTTTCTTTGTTTCTAAGGACATTCATCAGTAGAACCACATCTCTGTTGATTCAAATCTATTCTTTAGTTGTGAATTATAGATATAATTTAATTAAATGCTCGGTAATTTAATTAAACGCTTCTCTGTGACTGAATGATTAACAGCTCGTCACATCAAATTACGGTTCCCACTAGGGTCAGAGGTTCGATTCCTGCGTATACTTTCTACGGAATTTCTCGAAGATTCGGGACAATAAATGTAACATATCCTGTTTAATTAAAATACAGAGCATTTACTTAAATAAATTATATCAATAATAAAAATGAAAAAATATATTAAATAATTCTCGGACATAATCCATTTCATAATATATATATATATATATATATATATATATATATATATATATATATATAAAATGTTGCATACCTACGTACGATAATGGGTATGTAGTAAATACTGTATGTTGGTCTGCAGTTACAGATTCGTCTCCAGCTGTGCTGGTCAAACTCTCTGACTCCGTGCAGTGAGGCTGTACATACGGAGCTATGTCGAAGGGCAGAGTCTCGTCTCGTGAAACAGCTACCCGTCAAAGTTTACTACGGGCTCGGGTACTCCACATTGAATCCAACCTGGTGCCACATCTGACCACGAGGGGTGGTTGGTAGATGTCCTGCAGTTAGAGATTTGTCTCCAGTTTTGTTGGCCAAACACTCTGCCTCTGGGTAGAGAAAATCCCCAGACGAACATATGTTGAAATGAAGAGACTCGTCTCTAAGAAATAGCTACCCGACACCGTTTTATACGGGAAGTTTTGGCTTTTTGTTAAAATGAACGAAATTAAAAAGTATTTTATAATGTCTAATGGAGCTGAACATTATTTTCATGTTTAGATGCATTTAAACGGATCAAATTTTATTTCAGAGAACAATAAAATTAAATTTTGCTTGATTAAAACCCTGCTAACATGGAAGTACCCAAGAATCATTTGAGGCACATAATGCTTTATCAGTTCAAGAAAGGAAACTCAGAAAATCCTGCTTTATCAGTTGAAGAATTGGCAGTGGTTCTCAGTTCAAACCATACAAATGTTCATCATCATCTTCAACAACTTGGAAAAGTTCCTAAACTTGGAAAATGGGTGCCTCATGAATTGTCTGAAAACAATCTCAAATCCCGAGTTAACATCTGCTCTTCTCCCCATTCTCGCCAACTTGTTTCACATTTTTTGGAAAGATCTGTGACTGGCGACGAAAAATGGATCTTTTATCGAAATGTTAAGCGTCGTAGACAGTGGCTTGGTAAAGGGGAAGGACTCCAGCCATAGCCGAGAAGGGAACGTCAAGAGCAAAATGTTCTTCTTTCAATCTGGTGGGATCGCCAAGGAATAATCCACTTTGAATTCTTACCACCTAATGCAACAATTAATGCTCAAATATACTGTCAGCAATTAGAGCGTTTGAACCAAGCTTTGAGGAAAAAAGACTTGCTCTAGTGAATCGAAAAGGGGTGATGTTTCATCAGGACAATGCGCGACCCCACACAGCAAGTATCACGTCACAAAAGATCGAAGAACTTGGTTGTGAGAAAATTCCTCATCCACCTTATTCTCCCGATCTTGCTCCTTCAGACTACCATTTGTTTCGTAGCTTACAGAATCATTTTGAAGAAACAGCTTTTGTAACACAGGAAGAGGTTAAAACTGACATTTGTGAGTTCTTCGAATCAAAGACAAAGATTTTTTACAGTAATGGAATTAGTAAGCTTGTTAATAGATGGAAGGAAGTCATAGATAATCAGGGAAAATACATTGTTGATTGAATCTGTAATTAAATGTAACATTTGGTCACTTGTTTTCTTTATTCAAAATTCGGATAGAACTTATGGGATGACCTGATATATATATATATATATATATATATATATATATATATATATATATATATGTGTGTGTGTGTGTGTGTGTGTGTGTGTGTCTACGTGTGTGTTTTTTCAATGCCGTATATAGTTTAACACTATATGGAGACAGTCTGTTTTCTGCTACAATGCAATCTTCAGAACAGGTTGGTTGTACAGTAGCTCAACTACTAGGCACGATATTTACAAATTTCTTTGCATAAAAATGCCTTAGTCGCTTTATTTCCCTACTACGAAATATAGTAAAATGTTTATTTCAATTTATTAAGTTAGGTAAATGATATTAACTTTAATACTTTGATCACTACTAAAACCTGTGCAGCCATTAAAAGTGGCGTTCCTTTTTTATTTCTTTTTTTGTAATAAGAACTCAAATAAGCTTCCATTGCTTATAAATACTTAGCTTACGTTTCGGGCAAGAACATTTAGTTAGTAGATATAGGCATATATTGAGTCTGATTTGCAGCTTCTTCGACACCCGTCGGAACAGTTGGTATGACATTTGCTTGATAACCAAACTGTCAGGGTTTCAATTCTCGGTAGTGGATGCGCACTGATGATGAGTCCTAAATATAGGACGAAATGGCCGTCCAGTGCTTTCTGCATTCTGTTGAGGTTTCTTTCAGACTCTATGAATTACTTAATTGTAATTATCAAATCCTCCTAATAATTTCTATCATTAATATATATACTCTCGACTCTCCCGCCGAATTCGACGTATGCGGGTCAAGATTTGATTATAGTGGTGATGGTTTCGAAGGGCCGAATACAGAGACCTGATCCCCAAACGACCCTCCGCAGGTTTTGTATTCAGTTGCCATCCAAGGCCATAGAACCCAGTCTGTCCTGCTAGTTACCCATAGCTGGAGGGAGAAGAAGAGGATTCACACCTTTCCCAAGGGTATTAGCACCTAAGTGAACGTAATGGATTCGACTGGAATTCGAACTCAGCTCTCCAATTCCTCAATCCAAGCCACTATCCATTATTCCACGGTGACTCCTATTTGAGTTTCTAAGGATTTACTTGGCGTGTGGCCTCATTTGATTTTAGTGTTTTTTTACGCCTCTGAAATGTATACAGTGTGCGTATTCTAGTATCAGGGTCCTTAAGAATGGCGTTGTGAAAAGTTTCATCGATGTCATGAAAACCGCCTCGCCTGACGAAATTTAATTTAATCTTGTCGGCTAATTCTGATGCATTTCGCAGAATAAGATCGCCATGAAAGAGCAGTTAATCCTAATTAATCCTAATTTTGTCCTCGTTCTACATTAAAGCCGATATTAAAAAGGATGGCGTGTCTAAGTTCTGAATTTAGTCGTCGCTGTAAATCAAGTCATTTCCCGTGCGTGCACAAAAACCGGGAAATCGTATTTTACGCGGGAAAAGGGCAACAAAACAAGAAAATCTAGGCACAATTTTTTTTCTGTTTTTTTTTTTTTTGTCTCAATACATTTACCTTGATGTAAGTTTTAAGTCATTGATACATGTCGTCCTGTCAAGCGTTAGATTTGCCCAACCAAGCGTACCCCAGAAAACCTATGTAATAGTTAATGGCGTACGTGCCTCTTTCGTTGCTTGTAGGGTTTACTGATGCATGGCCAAAGGGAAAATAGGCGGGATATGATTAGATCGACCCTGGAGTTAAACTGACCGTTCTATTTTTGAAACTCTGATGTGGGTCATGAGGAATTAAGTGGAGATTCTATTGCCTTCTGTTGCCGATATAATTTGGAAAGCGTTCAAATTGACTGTAGAAATGTTTTCAATTCGCGAATAATGATTCCCACGTGCATGAAACTCAGTATTGCTCCAAACTGTGAGGAAAAATTTATATTTATTATTAGTATAAATTTTATCTCTGTTATTTTATATCGAGAACAATTATTACCACAAGCAGCCACTGCGTGCTATCACACACACACACACACACACACACACACACACACATATATATATATATATATATATATATATATATATATATATATATGAAGAAATATAGTTTTAAGGTGTACTATATTTATGGAATAAAGTGCTGAATATCAGGGATAGAGCGTATTTAAATATAAAAGTGAACATTGAAGTCAAATCTTAGAGGCGACAGTTTCTTGATAAACTCACTCATCAAGACACCTGATTGCGTCTAGTACGAAACAGTCTGTCGCCTCGGAGTGTTGACTTCAATGTTCATATATATATATATATATATATATATATATATATATAAAGTCATTTTTATGTTTATACATTCTTTTTTCTAGATACAAATATTTAAGTAAATGCGCAGTTTATAATAAACAGTAAAAAACAACATTTACCAACATGAATGTCCGAGAAATTTTCATAGAAAATATTCGTCCTACGACAGGAATAGAACCTGTATCCTATACGGAACCGTCATATAGCCTGGCGTTCCGTAACCGATTGGGCCACAGAGGAGCGTACGGTTAGCAAAGTCGATTTTACTGTCTTTAAACTACAATCTTCAATGAATCTCTCACATTCATATCTGCTTATAGATACAAATATTTAAGTAAATTCTCTGTTTATAAAAGGTATTAAACAACATTTACCGGCCTAAATGTCCGAGAAATTGTCATAATTTATAAATAAATTTATAGATAATTTATAAATTGTCATTATTGTAGTTTAAAGACAGTAAAATCGACCTTGCTAACCGAGCGCTCCTTAAAGGATTCTTAAGGATATGATCGCAGAATATAATTTGAAATTGTTTAAGTGCATTAGATACAAAAATTTCCCCCTAACGTAACCCTCTACCTTGAGTGGCAGTCGGGTCTTTTATAGTGTGAACCTTACTGTAAAAAAAAAATAACTGAACAAAGCTAGTGTGAATAAAGCCCTTATACCTTCAATTTATTTGAGAGACGATTTTGTTAACTGTATCAAGTCCTTTCGCTCATGTAGATTCATATTGCAACCGTCATTCAAAGCTTTCCCATAGGTCCGATACTATTTCCGGTTTTTTATTAACGATCTTCCGGGAAATATTTTCAGATCATAAGTAAACATTGCAGACTTGCATTTGATCTCTCTTCTAACCAAGCTCTTGGAGCTCAATGGGCGAAAACTTGCTTGAGAAACGATTTTGTTAATGATATCAAGTCCTTTCCCTCACGTAGATTCACGAAGGTCCTTTTATATTGCAACTGTCATTCAAGGATTCCCTCTACGTCCTATTCTATTTCTGCTTTTTATTAACGATCTACCGGGGAACATTTTTAGATCATAAGTAAACATTGGACACTTGCATTTGATCTCTCCTCTGACCAAGCTTTTTTTGTGATGTCAACGATCACCCGTTGCAACTTTTGTGATGTCAACAAATACCCGTTGTCACTTTCTTAATGCTCGTTGTAGTAGAGACTTTGTAATCGCAGATACAACAATAGTACGCCGTTGAAAAATGCTGGTGTCAGGCGCTTACGAATAATCTCGCAGTAATAATACATGCTCGATAATACTCGCTCGATAAATATTCAGTATAACGATCCGAAAAGAGGAATAATATAGTGAATAAAGAAGATAATAGCAGTCCGTATAGTAATAGAGGATAGAGTAGAAATGAGGATCCGAATAGTAATAGAGGATAGACTAGAAACAGAGATCGTTTAGACTTCACGCTACTTTCTACTTATGCGTTTCCTCTATGGTCACGTCAATGATGGGATCGCCTGTGTTTGCTCACTGGCGATCTATGTTCAAGCTCAAGTGTCGGCAGCGACACTTTATTCCTATATAACAATCTTAGAGCTCAATGGGCGAAAACTTGCTTGTAAATTTCAGTACCTTAAAGACCAAGCTAGAGTTCTTTCATCAGCAAAAGTCAGACTCTGAGTTATCTCCGATCACGACGAGTTGAACAGTTGAATTCTCGATAAGGTTCCTTGATTTTATTTTATGGGACTTTGATTAACTACAGACGTCGAGTGGGGCATAAACGCGATTCATTGCTAAAAAAAAAAAAAATGAAGTAAATGGTGGTTTCGTTCGGAGAACTACCTGGCATGCTTTCTCCTTAGAAGAAATGGATTAGAACAAAAATAGTGTAGAAGCTACTCGGTCATCTCTTTCTAAACTTGATCGACTTCAACGTTATTTTTGTGCTCTTGTGAGAGAAGATTCCCCACTCCGCAAAATTGTAGTTCTATCGATTTTATTTCCAAGGTGAATGTTCAGATCAACTCCATTACTTCAGACCTTTACGCTAATTTGCTTCCAGAAGGAGGCGACCCCACCTGTTATTTTCTATCTGATTCCAAATGTAAAGAGAAAGTTCTACTTAACTTTATCCCACGGACTATTGCATTATGGAAAATAATCCCACGTGGATGCTACCCTGAACTAGGGTTGCCAGACTTCCCTTATAGACTGCAAATGACCCGTATTTCTGTCTATATTTCTAAGATGAAGTATTGTAACCATTTACAGTATTTACAGTGTTCGGTCTGTTGTCCTCATCTTTGTTGCCCTATTCACGACATTTTGGCCATTATACGCTCCGGCCTTCTTCAGGATCTGTCTATATTTCTAAGATGAGGTATTGTAACAATTTACACTATTTACAGTTTTTGGGCGGTTATTCTCATCTTCGTTTTCATATTCACGTCATTTCGGCCATTGTACACTCCGGCCTTCTTCAGGATCTGTCTATATTTCTGAGATGAGACATTGTAACTATTTACACAATTACAGTGTTCGGGCTGTTGTACTCATCTTTGCAGCCATATTCACGACGTTTCGGCCATTATACACTCCGGCCTTCTTCAGGATCTCTCTATATTTCTGAAATGAATTATTGTAACTATTTGCACTATTTAGAGTGTTCGGGCTGTTGTCCTCATCTTTGTTATCATATTCACAACTTTTCGGCCATCATACGCTCCAGCCTTCTTCAGGATCTGTCTATATTTCTGAGGTGAGGTATTGTAACTATTTACACTATTTAGAGTGGTTGGGCTGTTATTCTCATCTTCGTTTTCATATTCACGACTTTTCGGCTATTGTAAGTTCCGGCCTTCTTCAGGATCTGTCTATATTTCTGAGATGAGTAATTGTAACTATTTACACTATTTATATTGTTCGGACTGTTGTCCTCATCTTTGTTGTCATATTCACGACATTTCTGTCATCATACGCTCCGGCCTTCTTCAGGATCTGTCTATATTTCTGAGATGAGGTATTGTAACTATTTATAGTTTTGGGGCTGTTATTCTCATCTTCGTTTTCATATTCACGACATTTCGGCCATTGTACTCCCCGGCCTTCTTCAGGATCTGTCTATATTTTTGAGACGAGTTATTGTAACTATTTACACTATTTACATTGTTCGGACTGTTGTCCTCATTTTGTTGTCATATTCACGACATTTTGGACAGTATACGCTCCGGCCTTCTTGAGGATCTGTCTATATTTTTGAGATGCGGTATTGTAACTATTTGCACTTTTCATATTGTTCGGAGTGTTGTCCTCATCTTTGTTGTCATATTCACGAAGTTTCGGCTATTGTACGCTTCGGTCTTCTTCAGGATCTGTATATATTTTGAGATGCGGTATTGTGACTATTTAAACTATTTACAGCATGTTATAATAATAAGAAATTATACTCGTCCCGAAAACCTTCGGTGTCTTGATTTGCAAATAATCAAACCAATACCAAAGGGAAAAAAAAGGTATAAAAAATTGAAAGAACAAAGGACACGTATGTCAGCCGAAAATAATCGTCTAGCGTCTAAGTACAAACTTCAAAGAAACAAACTCCGATACGAGTAAGCAAAATAACTAAATAAATTACTCAATACAATAAGTAGAGCAATAATATAATAATAATAATAACAATAATAATAATAATAATAATAATAATAATAATAATAATAATGGACTCTCCCGTCGGTTTCGACGTATGAGGATCTGCCAGCTTATTGATTCAGTTATGAAAGTTTATGCGATAATCTTAAGTGGCATTTAAGACCCGCTAGTGATTTACAAAAGAAGCCACATATGGAGCAAGTGTGAGGATTGTGAAATCAGATCACTGTTAGATTGGCTCAAACAATATATATATATATATATATATATATATATATATATATATATATATATATATATATCAGTTTGAATATTTTATATTATTAGGAGTCACTTGGATTACTTGCACACGGATTTTTACCTATATATATATATATATATATATATATATATATATATATATATATTGTTAAATATAACAGAAATGAATGTCTATTATGTTTGATCATGAGCGGTTCTGAACTTCGTATGATTGTTTTAATTTTGGGAGAAAATAAAAACAAAACCTGTCCAACATTTGGATATTTTTATTATGCTATTCCCTCATCTCAGTTTTCGGCTTACATGAGCCATCTTCAGAGAAGTTGTATAGACATTTAAACAAAGATATTGACCATCAAAAATGATATTATCTTACGTTGATATAGAAGATTGCTATGGGATCATAACGGTCGCGGAATAGCAGACGCAGGTCGTAAATTCATTATGCGATTCTATGATATCGTGGGAGACCCAAATATAAAAAACGGAACCATATGTCTAGATGCAATGTAATGTGTTGTGACTAGTCTTAAATGTAATATATATATATATATATTAAAGACATTTTTATGTTTAACGTTATAGATACAAGTATTTAAGTAAATGCTCTGTTTATAATAAACAGTATTAAAAAACATTTACCGGCCTGAATGTCCGAGAAATTTTCATAGAAAATATTCGTTCTTTGACAGGATTCGAACCTGCATCCTATACGGAACCGTCATTTACGCTGACGTGCCTTACCGTTAGGCTACAAAGAAGCGTGCGGTAGACGAGGTCGAATTTACTGCTTATAAACTTCAATCTTCCATGAATCTCGAATATTCATAACTGCTCATGGCGTATCAAATGTAAACAAATGACGTAGATAAATTGTCGGACTTTGTCCATTTCGTAATATATATATGTGTGTGTGTGTCTGATATTGAGCGCTTTCTAATAAGTACCACGCATATAATATATAATATATAAATAACTATACATATGTTTATATTTATGTATACACACTTTTCACACATACAGACACACATATATATATATATATATATATATATATATATATATATATATATATATATATATATATATATTGTCGTGGACAGAAGTATTTACCCCCACTGGATATCTGCATATTTTATAAGAAAATGCGAATATTTGCAAGTACATACTGAATGTAACATAAAGAGCTGATTCTGTGTATAGTTTTGAATAATTCGTGATTTTTTTAGAATTTTCAATGTATTCATGAGAACTGTTTTCTCTCAATCTTTGATGAAGCTTTAATAAAAGTGAAACATATTAGATTGATATACGTTTCATACGCTTCTGTTTTGTTCTTTATTTTATCATTATCTATCTATCTATCTATCTATCTATCTATGTATATATATATATATATATATATATATATATATATATATATATATATATATATATATGAGAGGGAGAGAGAGAGAAGGAGAGAGAGAGATTTAAGAGTGTCTTGTATTTCTAATTTTCTAATATGGTAACCGTGTCCTGAAAACTACACACTTAAACACTTAAGGGTCATCACTTTCTAGCAAATTAGTTTTCATTCATGTCATAAATCATCCTCTAGCATAATGGCTTTAACAGCAACTTTCTAATTGAGGGGTTCTTGAGCCTTGTTGTGTTTGAGATTTAGTATATAATCTGGATTTCGTATAAAGCCTGGATTCACTTTCTTTTATATTTCCTTAAACGGTTTAAATATAAAAATGAAATGTATTTTTTTTATTCTTTTCTGTTAATGTTCCGTTCTGTAAATATATTCTCTCTCTCTCTCTCTCTTTAGCTTCTTTCACCTCATCTGTCTCTCCCTAATTATTTTTCTCTCTCTCCAAATAGACAATTTTCAAATGAGCGAAATATCCGGAAGTCAGAATCAACTTCCGCTCTTCGTCATAACAATCGGCCATCTTGTTTTATTTTTTCCGAGATTTTTTTTTCGCCCGGTCTTAGCTTAGAGCATGCCATTTCCTCAAAATTCGTTCTACTTTTCTTCCTGCCAAGCCATTTTTCTGTTTTTGTTTTGTCTCCTGCTTTCCAGGATTTCGAAATCTGAAATCCTTTTTCTTTTTTTGTTTGGTTTGTTTATTCCTTAAAATAGGACAACCTAGCAGTCTCTCGTCTACGCCTTCACATATGGAGTACATCTGGGTCGGCTAAACCAAACAATTCGCCCCAAACACTGATTGGGTGAAGTGAAACCATCGAAAATATTATGTGATGTAAGAATTGGCAGTCACTCTTTCTCTCTTTCTCGTTCTCTCTTTCTCTTCCTCTCTCCCTCTCTGTATATATATATATATATATATATATATATATATATATATATATGAATGTATGTATAAAGATAGCAAATCCGTTGGTATATAATCCAAATGTATCCTAGTAATATAAAATATACTGATTCACAAAAAGTCGTCAATGTATTCATTATTACAGAGCAAATAATTGATAAACAATAAAATCCCAAATCACGTCATATGAGGAATAAGCTTATTTCGACAGACGAAAATATAATTTGTATGTCTTATCAACTCCAGTATGCATTGAATTCATGAAGAGTAAAAAAAAAACGGTCGAAAAAATAACCCGTCGAATATATATATATATATATATATATATATATATATATATAGAAAAAGTTGCAAATTAAAAAAATAATAATGTTTTTTTTTATGAAAGTATTTATTTATATATATATTTGATATTTCAGATTGACCGCAATCTTTCTTCAGAAATAACTGTTTGTTCCAAATAAATTAAAATTACTGCTTGTTTACAATGTAGCGTCCGTCGCCAGACGCGGACGTCACGTGATATGGAATGTTTAAAAAATAAAAAAATTTTTAACTTTATCTAAAAAAATGTTTAACTACTGAAATATTTATAAAGATTTAATATATTAATAATATATTTATTTATTTTTTTTAAACAACATCTAAAATATTATTACAGTTAGATTTACGTTAGGAATATTCAAACACAGTGGCGTTCCATATCATGTGACGTCCGCGTTTCGTGACAGACGCTACTTGTAAACAAACAGTAATTTTAATTTATTTGTAACAAACAGTTATTTCTGAAGAAAGATTGAGGTCAATCTGAAATATCAAATATATATCCAGTGTAACCCGGATATAAGAGAGTTGTCTGGACCGGGAAGAAGTCTCTTATATCCGGATTTCTCTTATATCCGGGTTTGGTCTATTATATATACATTAACACGGGCTCTAATTTGGAACCAGAGAAAATCTCTCTTATATCCGGGTTTCTCTTATATCCGAGTCTCTTATATCAGGGTTACACTTTCATAAAAAAACATTATTATTAATTTGCATCTTTTTCTATATATACATATTAAGAAAGTATACGTGACTTCTCATTATGCTATATATATATATATATATATATATATATATATATATATATATATATATATATATATATACGTACAGGTACATGGTTATAACGTTCGCATTATGACCATGAGACCGGGTTCGAATCTCATAATGGTCGATTTGTCAAGAAGGAATCTTGCTGATGGTATCGGACTGGCGAGGTCTTTGTCACTGACATTGGATAAATGGAACCATTGGGTGCCGTCGACAGTTGTGCTAGCACAAAGTCAGAAGTCATCGTGGCCGAGGGCTTGAGCATGCTGGCCTTGTTCAAATTGTTGATCACGTTAGATAACACGCTCTTTCCCAGAAACTCTAAAGTCTGCGCAGCATAGTTGCAGTATAAACCACTTTGCAACCCCTTTTCCACAGACGAAACGTTGTCAACCTTCCGTTACACTGTCGCTATTTCCATGGCAAATGTTCGCACGTGTTACAATACTTAATTCCCCCAGAAGACAACTGGATGGAACATATACAGATCTACTTAGAAAAATTTAGAACATCACTTGGAGATCCCATTCAACGCGTAACACAGTTTGCGAAGAACTGAGACAAATCTCACTTAAGCTCAAATAAAAATGATTATAATTTGTCGGCCATTGCCTCCGAGGGGACAGGGAAATCGTTGTATCCTTATTCTTATGGCATCCTTCTGGAAGTGTCTTCTCACGAAAACTGACTTTCCCAGGCACCATAGCTCGGCACTCAGTATTGGACATTGGGGATCTGGGGAAAGAAATACAGGACCGAACAGCTTGGAAAGGAATTGTCAATGGTGTTTCGACCGACCATAAGGAGGTCGTAGGATGATGATGATAATGATAACCTATTAGGATTTATTAGTAGCAGGCTGTGAGATTTAAATGAAAATTGGGTGGTACAAAAAATAAATTTCCAATTGGTAATCTGTTTCTTAAACACCATAAACAACAGTACTATCGCTCTTAGTCTGGAACACTGGTATAATCGTCACCAATCCCAAAGAACAAACTCCCCTGAAACAAAAAGTCAGATCTTTTTATCCTTCCTACATTGACCGAGCTGCCAGTACTGTTTTCGGTTGAATTTTATAAAATATTTCTCTTCAAACTCATTTATTTAGGAAAACCGGTTTCTCAAGTACCGTAGACTTTATCGCTCTTTTCCCGTATCAATGGTGGGATTTCCTACCTAACATTCTATTTGAACTAGTACAGAATGTTAACATCTTGATTGTGTTATTATTTTCTCTTGGAGTTACATGTTCTAACCATTTTAGTCAACCAGCGAACCAGGTAGGTTTCTATTGCCATGTGAGTAAGAGAGAATACATCACAACCTCCTCTGAAGCTTCCGAATTGGAAGTCACTCAATAATTCATCCATCAAAAGAGTTCAGGACTTCAAATATCTTGGATCTCACATAATAGATTCCAAAAAAGGCTTCAACATCCGCCAAGCTTTGCACTAGATTTGGCGCTCGAACCTTCCATCTTCTTTAAAAGTCCAAACCTTTCAAACATTGATTCAACAAGTCCTACTGTATGAATCAGAAATTTGGACATTATCTGTTCGTCTTGAAAGACAATTGGATGGAAGATATATAAATCTACTTAGAAAAATCCAGAACATCAGTTGGAGATCCCATGCAACGCTTAACAAAATTTACAGAGAATTGAGACAAATCTATCTTAAGCTAATTTTGTTTGTTTGTTTGGGTTTTATGGCATATCAACCACTGTGGGTTATTTATTGCCAAATCCAGTTTATATGAATTCTAAATGCCTATTTTGTATGGAATAAAAAACGTATAGCTGGTAACATTATCTTTTACAAAAAAACGTATAGCTGGCAACATTATTTTCTTACAAAAAACGTATAGCTGGCAACATTATTGTTTCAAAAACTTATAGCTGGCAACATTATTGTTTCAAAAAACGCATAGATGACAACATTATGGTTCCAAAAACGGATAGCTGGCAAAATTGTTTCAAAAACGTATAGCTGGCAACATTATTGTTTTAAAAACGCATAGCTGTTAACATTATTTTTCCGAAAACATTATCTGAGGCCTTGCTGTTGGATGTAGTTTATCGCCGTACCCAGGACGCGGATGTAGTTTATCGTCATACCCAGGACGTGTGTAAGACTTGGAAAAACTAGGAGTTCACTATTTGCCCATAGATGGGACCCTAACAGGTGCTACCACCCCGGGTCAAGGTGGACCTGGAAACACCAGCAATTAAGAGGTGGTTCCACGCTCCTCAAAACCTCCTGATCAGAGGCCTTGCTGTTGGATGCAGTTTAACGTCATACCCAGGACGTCTTAAGCTAAAATAAAAATGATTACAATCTGTCGGCCATTGCCTCCGAGCGGACAGGGAAATCGTTGTATCCTTATTCTTATGCCATCCTTCTGGGAGTGTCTTCTCACGAAAACTGACTTTCCCAGGCACCATAGCACGGCACTCAGTGTTGGACATTGGGGATCTGGGGAAAGAAAAACAGGACCGAACAGCTTGGAAAGGAATTGTCAGTGGTGATCCGACCAGCCATAAGGAGGTCGACAGATGATGATGATAATGATGATGATGAAGTACATGAGGAATTTAGAGGTTGATGCTTAGGTTAGGTAGTTAAGTCACTCCAATAATCCACCCATCAAAAGAGTTGGGGACTTTACATATCGTGGATCTCACATAGTAGATTCCCAAATTGGAGGACGTTTCTTATTACTTTCTTTCAACGGTTGAAAGAAATTAATAACCATTCATAAAGAGTTCCCTTGAAAATGGCGAAAGAACTGACCGAAATCGCTTGGAACAAGAAACACTACGGACAATACGGACAATAAATACACATCTTTACCCTGACCATATTCATCAGTGTGGCTAAGCGTCCGATTGCCTCGAGCTAGGATCGAACCCGGCTGAATTGGCGTTAGTCGGAGATTCTACCCCTAAGCCGTTGGCGCACAGCAGGGAAGAAGGTGAATTTAAGCGTATTTATTTTTAGATAAACACACAGTGACTGAGAGAACTCAATTCAATTTACCGAAGAATCTTGTATTATTAACCATAATAGTCACCGTTTACAAATCCACACTTCCTCCCCAGAAAGCTCAACTGAAATAAATTTTTCAGGAGCATATATATTGTCATCCACAGACAGACCGTTTCGCTGTATCACAGCTCATCAATGGGTGTAGACGTCCGGTTGCCCCGAGCTAGGATCGAAACCCGGCTGAATTTGCGTCAGTCGAGGATTCTACCACTAATCCGTTGGCGCACGGCAGGGATGAAATGAATTTAAACGTATTTATTTTTAGATAAACACACAGTGACTGAAAGAACTCGATTCGATTTACCGAAATGTCTTGTATTATTAACTATAATTAGCAATGTTTTACAAACTCACAATTTCTTGCTATTTTTCTTAAAAATATTTTACATTGCGACACGGAAATTTCTGTTCCGAGGCTTAAAATTTTTATCATGTTATCAGGCAACGTTTGGTAAATTTTGATGAAAAGGATTTACATTTGCAAGTAGAAAACAATATGTCCGCTTATTAAAGATGGAGGGAGATCCAGATTCTCTGTAATTATGAAAGGATCCCATTACAAATAAGTAGACAAATCATGTCTTAATGAAAAACATGCTTACCAAGTATAAGCAATATATATATATATATATATATATATATATATATAGTCATCCGCAGACAGACTGTTTCGCTGTATCACAACTCATCAGTGTGGCTTGACGTCCGGTAGCCTCTATATAGTAAAGGTAATAAATCCGTTGGTATCTAATCCAAGTGGATCCTAGTAATATAAAATATTAAAATTGATCCACAAAAA
This sequence comes from Acanthosepion lycidas, assembly GCA_963932145.1. Classification (NCBI taxonomy): domain Eukaryota; kingdom Metazoa; phylum Mollusca; class Cephalopoda; order Sepiida; family Sepiidae; genus Acanthosepion; species Acanthosepion lycidas. Next base: position 19,578,564 of record OZ010599.1, read on the forward strand.
GAGCTCAATGTATTTATTATTACAGAGCAAATAATTAATAAACAATAAAATTCAAAATTACCTTATATGGGGAATAGGCCTATTTCAACCAACGAAAACTTCGTCAGTTTTATTCAACCCCTGTATACACTGAGTTGGTGTCGGATATATATATATATATATATATATATATATATATATATATATATATATATATATATATATATATTTCAATTAAAAGGTGCAATTATAATTTATAAATTCATGAATCATTCATACAAAAAACAAATATAGAGGTTAATGATTTAAATGGCGAGAATACATCGTCGCAAACAATATAAATAAGATGCATCAACCCCGAACCTGTATATGAATGATATGATCCCTGTTTATAAATTCCAGTTGCATAAAGTCTTTTTTGCATAATTTTTTACAAGCTTTCGTCTGTTCCTACAGATATCATCAGGTATGGAAGTAGATTTTGTTCTTGTTTTTATTTCTCAGTAATAAGAGGACAACGAAAATAGAGATGTAATCCGAAAAAATGCTATGAGAAATGTGTTATTGTTTTGGAACGTGCGGTCGCAACGCGAGTTTGAATTTAAATTTTAAGGTTGTGCGTTTTTGTACAAATATAGCAATAAGAGAATTCTTTTTTACTGGTAGATTTTCCGTGAATATTGCATGAACTATAGTGTTCAATAATTACAGTAATGTCACACTTATTATCCGAGAGTTGCACGTTGGATCAGTTATTTTAATTTCAATTAAAAGGTGCAATTATAATTTATAAATTCATGAATCATTCATGCAAAAAACAAATATAGAGGTTAATGATTTAAATGGCGAGAATACATCGTCGCAAACAATATAAATAAGATACATCAACCCCGAACCTGTATATGAATGATATGATCCCCGTTTATAAATTCCAGTTGCATAAGGTATTTTTTGATTGATAATGGTTGCGAAATAGAAATCAGATAGCCGAGATCCAATATCCTTTAGTTTCTTTAAATTCCTTTTTTTTTTATTTTTTATTTTTTATAAGCATTTCACCCCAAGCAAGGCGGGAAGCCACTAGGATGCAAGGGGTTACAGAAAATTTAGAGCAAGATCAGATAGGAGTGATAGAAGAAAGGAAGAAAGGGTAGTGGATAGATCAAGGCAACTGGAGATGTCGATTGACATTACACTTGAATAGCTGGAGATTATAGCTCACAGGGAAACAGGAATAGGGAAGGGAGTTCCACAGGTGAGAGGTGCGAGACATGAAGCTATTAGAGTAGAAGAGACGGCTACATTTAGGGGTTTGACAGTGAAGGGGTGAGAGCGGGATGCCAGTCTCGTATGGCGCTTGAACTCATGACGTCTGGGAACCAGCGAATACAGCTCCTTAGAGCAATTTACGTGCAAATACCTTAGGAAAGGTTTGGATCCACCTCTTCACCCTAGCTATGGGTTAATTAGTAAAACTTTTATCACTAAATCATTATCTGAAAAAGTATTATTCTGACCATTTCAGAATATTTTCTGGCTTTAAATAACCTGCACAGGTTTGGTAAGCTGTAAACCAATCAGCCAATCAATCTATCCGTATGCAGGTGATTTGCTGCCAGTCAGTCACTTAGTAAGAATAAAAATGATTATCGACTTAATTTCCTCAAAGCACCCGTGATGCCATTTACATTGTAGCAAATCATTCAGCTTCTTCTGGCGAACCATTGTTCTGTGGAACCAGCTCCCAAGAGGATGTCTCCCCAATCACTACAATCTTAAGCTGTTGATGTCTAGGAGTAACCGTTATTTTTCACTTCTGTGCGTATAAACTACCCCTTAAGTCTCTAACTCGAGTGACCCACGGGCCTTGTACAGAATGAACCTTACTGTAAAAAAAAAAAAAAAAAAACAACCCAAAAAACGCATATTTAGATGAATGTCACAATCTTGTTTCTTGTACAGAAAATAAGCAAAAAAATCTTGGATTTAGATGTGTGTAAGTAAAAAAATAAAAAATATAAAAAAATTTGATAAGAACTGCTTTTTTTATTTGTCAGTCTTCGTTTATAGAACACTATCAGTGTTTATATAAAACATGGGGTATATCTTACGCCACTGCATTAATGTTTGTTAGCGAATTCTCCTACCCCATGAAATCGACGTCAACGAGAGTAAAGAAAGAGACGAATCATATATATATATATATATATATATATATATATATATGTATAATGATGTTGATAAAAGTGAAACGAAGTGCCTTAACCTCGGATAGTGTCGAAGAAGAAGTTGAAGACAGAAACAGAGTGGGAATTTTTTCTAGGTTGTGATAACAATGTCTGCCTGATAACCAAAATGGCTTTAGCATTTAGCAGCATTTGTCAGGCAGTTATCTCTAAGAAATTCCATGATGGATTATCAATATCACTATACCCCCATCAAGATTCCTTTCAAGAAGGGACAGCGTACATTTTTAACGAGCAAAGCGTTGCATGAGCCCAAACCCATGGTCTCTTCCTGAATACAAAGACAAACGAGGTCGAGGAAAATTTTTGGAAAATCCGTTTTTTTATTATTACAATATTGTTCACTTTTTACAAATCCCGAGAGCCACTCGTGGTAGAGTATTACAAATTAAGAGCCGGAGCTTATGCGCATATGTGTAGAAGATAGCGGTTAAGCAAAAACTTGAAAATATTAAGATTGTAGTGCTCGGGTAAGTAACCTCTTGGGAGTAGGTTCTTTGTAGCAAGAAGTTGCACGTGTACAAGTTACATCTTGCCAAAGGGATACGAAGAGAATGAGGATGGGGTTCGCTATAATGGGCGTGGCGTGGTGTGGCGGGTCCTAGTCGTGAATGTTAGGACTAAGGGGTGTAATTCATCTGAACACTCTCTAGGGAAATATATGGGGAGAACAGACATACCAAGTTTTAATAAAAAAGCTCCTAACGTTTAAACATCACCTAGCGGGTACTAAATTTTCTCCAGTCATGAGGAATGATTGTACTCTTAATGAGGTTTCTTACCTCGAACCTCTTTGGGGACTAAAACTGGCTTGAGACCTAATGCGAAACTTGTATATTTGTATCATCGCTAAATATGATTGGAAAATGGTTGGTACCTTGTACAGATACCAGAAAATTCTTGACTCCTCTTTCCATTACAAGCGTCAGATCAGATAAGAAAAGAAAATGGAATAATTCTGAGATATCTGGAAATGTACTCTCAATGGGGTTCCTTGCCTCGAACATCTTCGGGAATTTAAACTGACCCTAGACGGCAGGCAGAATGGAATAATTCTGGCATATCTGGATTAGAAATATCCAATTATCACTTTCCTGCATTGATAGAATTCAAAAAACGCTTACGCAGTTTTATGTTTGATGAATTTTTTTTCTCACCTTGCAACCCCTTTTCCACAGACGAAACGTTGTCAACGTTCCGTTACACTGCCGCTATTTCCATGGCAAATGTTCGCACGTGTTACATTACTTAATTCCATCAGAAGACAATTGGATGGAACATATACAGATCTACTCAGAAAAATCCAGGTGATCCCATGCAACGCTTAACACAATTTACAGAGAACTGCGATCAATCTCTCTTAAGCTCAAACAAAAACGATTACAGTTTGCCGGCCACTGCCACCGAGTTGACAGAGAAATCGTTTTATCCTTTTCCTATGGCATTCTTCAGGAAGTGTTCTCTCACGAAAATCGACTTTCCCAGACACCATCGCTCGGCACTCAGGGTTGGAGATTGGGGATCAGGGAACAGTAATACTAGACCGAATAGTGTGGAAAGGGGTTGCCAATGGTGTTCCGACCGACCATAGGGAGGTCGATAGGATGATGATAATAAATTACTCCACTTCAGACATTCAGAGTTAGGACTCGCTATGCACAGAGTCGAAACATTCTGATTGCTTTCATATTCCATTAGTAATGAGGAAGTTCCGCCAAACTGTCACTTTGCGTAGAAATAAACGCTGATGTCGGAGTGAACGATGGTTTTTTTTTTCCGTTGCTCAAAGAAAGTGATGTTGCATTTAAAAAGTGAAGTCTTTATTTCAATTACCCATTTTTTATCTGTCTACAGTTCTAAGAGCCGGAGCTTATGCGCATATGTGTAGAAGATAGCGGTTAAGCAAAAACTTGAAAATATTAAGATTGTAGTGCTCGGGTAAGTAACCTCTTGGGAGTAGGTTCTTTGTAGCAAGAAGTTGCTCGTGTACAAGTTACATCTTGCCAAAGGGATACGAAGAGAATGAGGATGGGGTTCGCTATAATGGGCGTGGCGTGGCGGGTCCTAGTCGTGTCGGGTCCTAGTTAATTATTTATATTATTTACATTGTTCGGACTGTTGTCCCCATCTTTATTGACATATTCATGACGTTTCGGCCGTTGTACGCTATAGTCTTCTTCAGGTGATTGGAATTTCGAACTGAAATCTTTATTTCATTAACTGCAGTAGATTGTACTAGTTTCACATGCCATGCCTCTTCCGGGTGTCTCAGTTATCTCCCTTTAATTCAACGTTTAGTCATATTCTTTGGCTTAATTCTTTTTTTTAACTATTGATTTAGTTGTGAATTTCTTTCTTTACTATTGATCTTTCAAATACATCCAGGAATAATAATTAAACATGTTTTCATATAGTTAATGATAATTTCATACTTTTTCTCTTTTCTTATTTAATTATTTCTTTGTTTCTATTATTATCATTAAAGTAATAATAAGTCAAAATAATACAATTTGATACTGGGTTCTATAGCGTTGGATGGCAGCTGGTCAAGGAGAAGGACAACTCTGAATTCAAAACCTGCGGAGGGTCGTTTGAGGACCTTGTGGCACGTAGTGCACCAGGTCTCTGTATTCGGCCCTTCAAAAATTGTGGTTGGTTCTGCACAAGCCATCACCACTATAATCAAATCATGTGCCGGTGTCTGGCTCTCGGTTCCTAGGAACTCAGCTGCTTGATTCTCATACGTTGAATGCGACGGTAGAGTCCACTATATATATATATATATATATATATATATATATATATATATATATATATATATATATATATATTCAATTAAAAGGTGCAGTTATAATTTATAAATGCATGAATCATTCATACAAAAAACAAAACGGGGTTGATGTATCTTATTTATATTGTTTGCGACGATGTATTCTCGCAATTTAAATCATTAACCTCTATATTTGTTCTTTGTATGAATGATTCATGAATTTATATATATATATATATATATATATATATGTGTGTGTGTGTGTGTGTGTGTGTGTGTGTGTGTGTGTGTGTGTGTGTGAAAGAGAGAGAGAGGAGGCACGTTTAAGAAGTGGATAGGATTGAGGCATCGGAGAACCGAGTTCGAATTCCAGTCGAATCCATTACATTCACTTACGTGCTAATACCATTGGGAAAAGGTATTAATCCTTTTCTCCTCCCTCCCGCTCTGGGTAAATATTACGACAGACTGGTGGTTCTATAGTCTTGAATGGCACCTATTCTAGGAGAAGGACAACTTTGGGGACCTTGTGGCACGGATTGCAGCAAAAAACTGTGGTTGGTTCTGCACAAGCCTTCACCTCTATAATCACATCATATGCTGATATCTGGCTGTCGGTTCCTGGGAACTGCGTTGCTTGAACCTCATACATCGAAAAACGACGGCAGAGTCCAGTATTTATTCGTCCCTGCGTAGAATATTGCTGACACATACCATCCGATGTCTCTGCTATTTACGTTCATTAATAAATCGAAAGAATAATCGGCAATATTATTAGTCTTAACCTGGCCTCTCAGCATCAGTCACTTTCTCACCGCCGTAAGATTGTTTCCCTGTGCCTTTTCTATAAATACTTTCACGGTATTTTTTCGGATGAGCTAGTCGCGATGATCATCTTGGGAATTCATTGCACAAGTAATTATTCTGGGGGAGAAGCTGCCTGAGTTGAACTTCTTCCTTACTAAATGAATAATGTCTTCTTTAATAATGTCTTCTTTACTTTTTGAATTTAAGCGCAGGACTAGACTGGCATTGAGATCATATCAGTTTACAGTTGAGATGACCTAATGTCACCGTAAATTCTATGCTAACAGTTTCTTTTCTCGCACTTCTCGCGTGTGGAACACCCTTCCGGCTCGATGCTTTCCTGCCAGTTTTAATCTGCAAAAATTTTAATGCAATGTCTGTCGCTATCTACTGTCGCTCTGATTTTTCTTTTCCCTCTCAATATCTAGCGAACATGGCGGCGGAACAAGGTTTATCAGCGATAACAGTTACACACAAGTTATTAAAAGCTACAAAAGGCAGGTACTTGTGGAGAGCCATGATCACCAACCTCCGGAAGGAACACATGAAGAAGAGGAGGAGTAGAAGATGATGAGGATGATGATGATGATGAAGAAGAAGAAAAAGAACTAGAGGAGAAGAAGAATAAGATGAAGAGGAGAAGGAGGAAGAAAAGAAGAAGATGAGGAGAAGAAGAAGAAGAAGAAGAAGAGTGGGAATAGAAAAAGACGAAGAGGAGGTTGACGAGAAGTAGAAGAGTAGAGAAGAAGAAGAGGAAGATAAAGAAGAAGATGATGATGAGATGATGATGATGAGAAGAAGAAGAAGAAGAAGGAGGAGAAGGAGGAGGAGAAGAAGAAGAAGAAGAATGGGGAGGAGGAAGAGGGGAAGGAGGAGGAGAAGAAGAAGAAGAAGAAGAAGAATGAGGAGGAGGAAGAGGAGGAGGAAGAGGAGGAGAAGAAGACGAAGAAGAAGAAGAAAAGGAGGAGAAGAAGAATAAGAAGAAGGAGGAGAAGGAGGAGGAGAAGCAGAAGAAGAATGAGGAGGAGGAGGAGGAGGAGGAGGAGAAGAACGAGAAGAAGAAGAAGATAGAGTAGAGAAATATCGAAAGCGTAATATGTGCATGGCTATACTAACGGTTATCATTTCGGAAAATAGAGCAAGCAGGTTGAGTTCAAATTCGGGATTAGGTCGTTCATTTTGGTCTTTGCAAAATCATAAATCTACTTCTGCCAGCACCATGTAACCTAGTATAATGTGACGCATGTTATTAGGTAAAGTGAAAGAAATCGATAAATAAGAACCGTTATTTAGGGTTACATTCAAGATGTCTACGCCAAACGTTCATTACGATAGACGGATATAAAAATAATTAAGAAAAAGAAGACATTTATTTCTCTAATTTGTTCTGTTATTTTAATTTATTCTTTGTTATTTTTTTTATATAGCTATTTATTCTCTTAGTTGAATCCGGACAAACAGACAGACAGTAACTTCATTTTATAAAGATATTTTTAATTTTTTTTTTTTTTTTTTTTTTTTTTAATAATTTGTAGCTATCAAATTTCTGAGCTGTCAGCTTATTCCATCGTTTCTTTTGGGCGCAATCCTTCTGTCGTCTCAAATTTCGCGCCCTCGTAATGAACGCTAACCGACATTATTAGGTCTTGACGTTAAAAATCGTGATTGGCAAAGAAAGATGAATGGGTCTGAGAGTAAGAAGAAAGACAGAGAACAAAAAAAAAAAAAAATGGCGGAAAAACCAGCGAAAATTTGATGGAAGAATAAAAATAAAGATGTTGGAGTAAAAAAATAATTATTAGCTATAAAAGGTTGACATAGTCGTATTGAAATCGATAAAAAAAGAAAGGGACAGACAGAAAGAAAGAAAACTCAAAGAAAAAGAAACACAGAAAAGAAACAAAGAATGAAATACATAATATATTTGTGGAAAGAATGCTTGGCATGTGTTTATTTTATGTTATTTATTAATTTTTACTAAATGTTCATCCAATACAAGGCTCAAGAGCCACTCAAGACAACCGATTTTTAACCCTTTTAGCATGTAACATTCATCAATAATTATATAGGCCACACTACAACATGTTTGACACGAAGACTCACTCTACATCTTTCTGACCATAGCTCAATTCGATCTCATTTAAATATTCGTGGAGACCTACCGAACACAATTCGTAACATACTTGTTGACAACACAAATAAATAGCATCATCTAGATGCAGAAAAAGGCTAAAAATAATGTAAGCCTTATTAATAAAAACAAAAATCAACACTTAATAATATTAACTATGAACATGGACACAATTTCTTGACCGTGTTTTGAAAAATGAAAACATTTTATAAAACATACATGCAACAAAATATTTCTTATTTAACAGTTAAAATATTCAATCCTTGAAAATGGATAAATGTATAGCCGAAAGCGCTCGGATAAAAAGAACATTCGGACAGTTTTATATAATTTATCATCTGAAAATTTAAAAAAATATTAGATCGCAGGAGAAATTGTATAAAAAAACTAAATAAAAGCTCCTTGTCTGTCGTATTCAATGAAATGTGCATGAAAGAAGGATTGCTGCCTAAATACACAAATACCTATATCTATCTATCTATCTATCTATCTATCTATCTATCTACCAATCAGTCTGTCCGTATCTATCTATCTATCTATCTATCTATTTATCTATCTATCTATCTATCTCAGATTTTCCAAGACTTCCTTTCTAATTACGTGCCCCAGGAACTTCAACTGACTCTTCCCGATGTTAATTATAACTTTCCTCTTTGTTTGCATCCTCTCCCAAATCTCGTCGTTGCTCACATGTTCGGTCCATTGCATCCTTAGCATCCTTCTGTAGAACCATACCTATGTTGCCTCGAGTCTCTTCTTTATCTTTGAAGAGACCGTCCAACATTCGGTGGCGAAAAGGAGACAGCGAATTATGGAACTTTATTACAATCAAGAAGAAACTGATTACAAATCTATTTGTAATTTACATAGAATGTATTTCTGGATAAAAGTATATATCTGCATATATAGGATGCATATGTATAATTTAGCTCATCCTCTGTTTTATATATATATATATATATATATATATATATATATATATGTATTTACATAGAATGTATTTATGGATATAAGTATATATCTGCATATATAGGATGCATATGTATAATTTATATAGAATGTATATAAGTATATATGTATATATAGATTGTATATATAATTTATATAGAAGGTATAGATATAGATATATATTAATCTACTAGCAACCATTGCCAGCTGTTCGATCAAAAAAGCGTTCAATTAGAATGGAGCAAAAACAGTATCATATTTACATGTAACAGAGTCTATCTTCTTCACTTACTTTAAAGTACTTTCATTAAAAAACATTTTGAATTAATGCAGTTACTGATATAACAGAAGTAGTCTGTATTTATTCAACTGAAGTTAGCCAAGGACATGAAGGGGTAAAACAGGCAACATGAAAACCCACTTCAGACTTTTTCGCTATTTACGCGGGTTTTCACTATATGGGTGGACTCAATTTTTAAGTTAAATGACTGTTAAACAATCAATGTATTGTTGGCTACAATTGAGTGAAGTTTGTATTAGATTGCTTGAAAATTGAGGAAGTTCTTACTTTAAGTTTGTGTTGAAATCGTTTTGTGTTGAAAAAAGATTTTTCGTTTTTCGAGGTTTTTTTTTAATGCTAAACTCAGTGTCGTAGAAATAAAAATGAAGTATCGTTGAGCTCATCATGCAAGTAACCTACATACCGAGTTTGAACGAAAGCGGAGGAAAGAAGTTGAGTTTATCGATATTTGATCGACTTTATCGATTATTGATTTTTTTTAAATTATCGATTTTTTACGCTAAGAACCTTTCTCTTACATTGTACAATGTATCTGCCAAGATTGGTCAAAATCGGTTGAATGAATTTTGAGTGAGAAAGGTATCAACAGACAGACAAACACACAGACATCCTCTGTTTTATATATATATATATATATATATATATATATATATATATATATATATATCAATATATATATATATATATATATATACTTTCCGTTCTGAAAGTTTTATTTCAGCAGTTTCAGACATTTTCATTGCGATCTGAGCATTGATAAAATCACCTTTTACATTCACATTTTAATAGGAGCGTAGCTGTTTCGTATTTGTTATAGGAAATCTTTAATATTCCACAGATGTTACGGACGAAAGAGAAGAGTGATCCTTATGGGCGATGTTTTAACTTTTCGTCATGAGTGTATATAATAAAAACCGACTGCTAAGCACTGAGATTTCAACAAGTAGACGGAAAATATTTGTAAACAACGCGCAAGCACGACGTGCTATCGGAAAGTTCCCGGACAAGTACCTCGTGTCAGATGTCAGAACTGATGCGAATCAGGTGACAAATTTGATGGAGTGTTTGGCGATCTTCATTGTCAATGATTTCACGAATTTGTTTCCTCACAGTTCCTGGCATTTAGCTGCTGATTGGTCGGTTTGAGCACTCGTCGCCTTGAACCGATACTCGACCGGCCTTGAAACGGAGATGCCACTTAACAACCTGTGTTCGACTGAGAGAATGCTAGCCAAAAGCTTACCGGAGCATTTTGAAGACCATGCGGCCACAGTAGGGACGAATGTCAAGCAGTACGCAAAATGAAATGCAGAAAAATTGATTGAATTTCGTCAAAACTGCAGAGTCGTTCCAAAAATCATCTTAAAACATCCCATAATAAGTGAAAATAAAACTGTCGTGCTAATATTCAGAACTACATAATTTAATATATTTTTTTTAATTATTTCACCCCAAGCAAGGCAATAAAGCCATTATGACGCAAGGGATTACTGCGTATTAGAGAATATGAGAAAAACTACTATTCAGGAGAGAGAGCACTAAAAGGACAGGAATTAAGACAAAGGATAATGATTGACATTGCATTTAAATTTTTGAAGATCTAAGACAATAAATCCACTAGGATTCAAGGGGGTACTGAGTGTTAGAGAATATGAGAAAATATTACTATTAATGAAAGAGGACAATAAAAGAATTGGAATTAAAAAGTCAGGAGATAACGATTGACATTGCATTTAAATTTATAAAGATCAAAGGCAATAAAGCCACTAGGATTCAAGGGGGTACTGAGTTTTAGAGAATATGAGAAAAACTACTATTAATAAGAGAGGACAATAAAAGAACAAGAATTAAGAAGACAGGAGATAACGATTGACATTGCATTTTTGAACATCAAAGATAACTGGGATGCAAGAAGCCAGAAAAGATTTCCACAAGCAAGAATTGCGATGGAAGAAACTGTTAGTATAGAACTTACGGTTACAGCCCTTGTCTCCAATCTAGTACTGCGCTTAAATTCATAAAGTCTAGGTATTATAGTGGAACGTTCCTCAGCACAATTACCGTGAAAGTATTTATAGAAAAGAAGGAGGGAAGCTTCGTTACGGCGATGGAAAATGGATTGAATCTGAGATACCAGGTTAGGACGCATAACATTGCAGACCACATACGTGGATTGTCATTTTTTTTTCCATTTGTATTCAAAATAAATGTAACTAAGAGAAAAATAATGAATTTTATTTGTAAAATAAACAGAAAAAAACACACGAATTCCCACAAATATGTAAATATTCACATCCAAATATTTGCAAGTCCATATATTAAGTAATACATCGAGTCTAGAAAATACTTCAAGAGAACGCAGAAAGCGAATTGGGACTCATCAGCAGAGCGCAGCCACTAACGAGAATTGAAACCCGAACAATTACATTAACAGGCAAAC
>OZ010599.1:19595185-19627162 GCA_963932145.1 Acanthosepion lycidas
AATTTCCACGAAGTTTTTTATATTTATATATATAAAAAAAACTTTTGGTAGTGTATGGCATGGCGGTCTTTGGCAAATTCTTATGGAATTCAGTTTAGATAACGAAATTATCAAAGTCATCCTGGCCCTATATAAAGATGCCATCAGTGCAGTTCTGGGAAAACAAATGGGAAGATTCTTCTGGACAACTGTGGAAGTAAGCCTGGGATGCGTATTTTTCGACCACATTGCCCAACCTATTTCTAGAGAGAATCATGAAAGAAACCTTGAACGATCATGATCCTTCAATCTCTATCGGTGGCTGACCCGTCTGTAACTTACGTTTTGAAGATAACATTGACCTCATAGCATGTAGTAAGAGTTGAAACTTGTTGAAATTGCAGAAGCATATGGAATGGAGGTCAGCTCTGAAAAATCCAAACTAATGGTGAATAGGCATTATTTACATTATTCGGACTATTGTCCTCATCTTGGTCGCCATATTTATTACAACGTTTCGGCCGTTGTACGCTCCGGTCTTATACAGGTGGTTGGAATGTCGAACTGAACCTTTTATTTCGCTCCCTGGAACAGACTGGTCTAGTTCCACGTGCCATGTCTAATGGATGTCAGTTATCAGTTATCTCCTGTTAATTTCCCTTTGAAAGTTATCCACTGCCTTAACCGGGTATTGAACTCACACTCTTTAATAACAATAAAAATTGCAATATGAGCTCTGGTAAAAAAAAAAATGTAATGATAACAGCAAAAATTGCAATATGAGCACTGGTAAAAAATGGTTGCTGAAGACATTAGGTTTATAATAACCAGACATTTATACGCAGATGTCATCAAGGGCACATGGCACCGTGGATAAAAGGGTTAGATCCAGTGACAGTGAGTTCAATACCCGGTTAAGGCAGTTACAGAGGGAAAATTAACTGATAACTGACATCCATTAAACATGGCACGTGGAACTACAGTGAGTGAAATAAAGGGTTCAGTTCGACATTCCAACCACCTGAAGAAGAAGGCCGGAACGTACAACGGACGAAACGCTGTAATAAATATGGCGACAAAGATGAGGACCATAATCCGAATAATGTAAATAATGTACATAATACCTCATCTCAGAAATATAGACAGATACTGAAAGGCTGAAACGTTGTAATAAATATGGTGACAAAGATGAAGACCATAATCCGAATAATGTAAATAATGTACATAATACCTCATCTCAGAAATATAGACAGATACTGAAAGGCTGAAACGTTGTAATAATAATGGTGACAAAGATGAGGACCATAATCCGAATAATGTAAATAATGTACATAATACCTCATCTCAGAAATATAGACAGATAATTGTGAACAGCACAATCAGTCACTCCTGTGTCAACATGGACAATTCCTCAAGTGAATTCCATAAATGAGAATTCACTTAAGGAAGTGTGTAGTTTTAAATACTTGAGAGCAATCTTGTCTAAAGATGGTACCTGGAACTCGGAAATCCGCACACGGATTGCCGCACTCATGGCCAAATTGGAAAGAGTTTGGAGGAGCAAAATCAGTTTTCAAACGAAGTACTGACTCTACAAATCGCTGGTAGTCTCCATTCTCCGATAGGGATAATAAACGTGGACACATTTGTCAGATATAGAAAGAAGGATGCAAGCGTTTGAGAACAAACGCATGAGAAAACTCCTTGGCATTGGGAAAAGTTTGAAAGTTTTATGCGACACTAAGAACCTTTTCTTGCCACTGTCAAACGGAGAAAAATGGCGTGGTTTGGACACATTACAAGGCACGACAGCATGTGCAAGACTATCATGCAAGACACCGTTGAAGGTGGGGGTAAGAGAAGACGCCAACGCAAAAACTGGTTGGACAATATCAAACAATGGACAGGTATGACTGTACCAGAACTGCTGATGGCTGCCTTGATAGACCGTTGTGGAAAAGAGTTAGTGTGGCTTCTGCATTCCGATCTCCACCCCCCCACGATTACAAAAATCAAGATGATGATGATGATGATGATGATGATTTATTAGACTGGATGTTTTAACTTTAGGGAGCAACCAATCTAAGCGAAAGACTAATTCAAAACCATGTATTAGGTTGGTGCAAAAATAATGACGTAATGATGTCGTTTTTTGACGTTAAAAATACGTCAAAAAACGACATTGTTACGTCATTATTTTTGCACCAACCTAATAGAAGGCAAAGAGAAATTACGCCATCAATTCCAAGTTGTCTTAATAAACATCTTAAAGAAAAAGCAGCTGTGGCCTGAACGGAGATGTCGTTTTAAAAAAAAACCTTAATGTTTAATCTTCGTATCCGCAAAAAAACAGATGGTTATTCCCTTGACACCGCTATTGTTGTATACACTTGTGGCTCTCGGTAATGTTTATTGTTTTTAATACGTGATGATTAGAATTTTAATAAAACCCAAACATTTCTTTATTCTTGATAATTAACAATAAAGATATTAGTCACTATTTATTTACTAGACTTGAAAAGGAAATGCTACGAGAAAACTCCTTTGCCTCTTCTGCCAGGAACATAAAACGGAAAAAGGGTTGAAAGTTTTGTGGGCCACCAGAAACTTTTTCTCATCACTGTCAAAAAATGACGTCGCTTGGACACATTAAAAGGCACAACAGCCTGTGCAAGAACACTATGCAAGGCACCGTTGAAGGTTGATGTAGGAGAGGACGTCAACTTAAAAAAACTGGACAATGTCAAACAATGAACAGGTATGACTATACTAGAATTGCTGATGGCTGCCGTTGGTAGACCGTTGAGAAGGTGAATCAATGTGACTTCTGCATTCGGATCTCTCCCCATTACGATTACAAAAGTCATGAGGTTGAAGATGATAATGATGATAATTGATATTTATTATTGACTGAGAGACCAGTGACGCTGATGTATGTATATATATATATATATATATATATATATATATATATATATATATTAACAAATATGATAATGTTATTAAACTTATCAGACGATATGAAAAGGATTTACATAAAATAAATAGACAAAACTTGTCTATATTGTTTAATGAAACATGCATCAATGAAAATATGCTGCCGAAATACACACAAATTAAATTACATGATTCAGAAAAGCACCAACCTATCAACACTTGGAATTATAAATGTAGCCTTGTGAAAAGGCAAATTGAAATAGCCAAATATATTGTAATATAATTTTTATCTCTGATAATGGCTTATGTAAGCCGAAAGCTTAAATAGGATTAAAACATATTTATCAATATGGTAATTTTATTTCGTCTTTTAATGATAATGTTATTAAGCTTATTAGACGTTATGAAAAGAATTTACATAAAATAGACAACACTTGTCTATATTATTTAATTAAAAGTGCATCATTGAAAAAATGCTGCCTAAATACACATTCTATATATATATATATATATATATATATATATATATATATATATATATATATATATAAATGGTGGGACTTGTTTGTGTATGTGTGTGTGTATATATATATATATATATATATATATATATATATATATATATATATATATATATATATATATATGTATATATATATATATATATAAGAAAGAACAGTAAGATATATAATCCGGTGTTTATAAAAAATAAAAGTTTACTAAATCAGTGAAATCAATTAGCTATTTTTGGCGTCATTGTCATAAAGTTTACTTAAAAAAAAAAAAATTGTTACCTAACAATATACATACTTATATAGTTGATGTGAAAATAACTCTACATACTGTAAGGGGTTCTAATAAAATTACTTGTTCTTAAAAGAAATAAAGTATATTAAAAATTAATAGTGAAAATATTTTTCAAATTGTAGTTAAATAAAACGTATTCTAACCTGAACACCCCCCCACAAAAAAATCTTTAAATATACAAATAGAAAAAATGCCGTAAGAATTTTTGCCGTTAACAATAAAATTTTTAAAAATCCAGACGACATGCATTTAACGGATGTCAGATTTCATTGAAGAATACATCCTTACCCCCGATCTAAACAAAATACAGACACAATGAACACGCAAACACCCCTGTCTAGTGGAAGTGAATTTATCTGTAACCTTGGAAACGTGAATTATGATTTTAGCTGTGTCTTTAAAACCCAGTAATTTTAAAAGTTATTCCAAAATTCGCTTGAGGATGAAATGGAACTAATGTCTTTAATTTAATTACAAAATTAAATTCGCACCTTCCATTTTTGAAACATGGTTAGAACTGTGTAGCGGAAAAACCATATTTTAAGTCAATTAATTTATAATATATATATATATATATATGTGTGTTTGTGTGTGTATGTGTGTGTGTGTGTGTGTTTGGTTTAGTATAATATGTATGAAAGTATTATGCACATATAAGAGTATACCACGTACACGCTTCGAAGCCAAATTGACAGGTTTTAATAAAAGCTGCACATTGCAAATTGGATCACAAACTATCGAGTAGGTTAGTCTCCCGAGTCGGTCTCCTATTGACAGTGTATGTATCTGAGCGATTTAATAAAAAAACACTGGGTTTAACAACGCTTAAAAATATTTCGATGCTATGTTTGTCTTCTTCAAGTTATGTTTTAAAAAGCATACAAGCATCAAAATATTTAAAAATACGTTTTCGTACAAAGGTTACTTGTCTTGAGGAAAACGGCTGTAGTTGTAATCAACACGACAGAATGATTGAAGTGTAGTCAGTGTGAATAGAATGTTATTAAAATTTTATTTTACATGATGGTGAGCGGGAATCATCTTAAAATTTTTCGTAAGTTGATTAATTAGTAAAATGAATTAATCAAATTGATTAATATAAACCATATGGCATTCTCCTATCATTTGCTCGTTCGCCAGAGTCTGAACGATAGTAATTTGTATATTTAACTATCTTCTTGCTTTTTAAGAGTTGAAAAGTCGGTGGATAGCTTTTCAGAATGTCTATCTTAATGTGTTAGCCAAGGTTGCTGTCGTTAAAATGTACAGGGAATCTTGATGATGTTGAGTTGTTGTCTTGGATATCACCACTATATCAATTAAATCTTTTGTTTAATTTATCTGTTGTGCAATCCACATAAAATGATTGATATTGCATTTAATTTTTTTGAAAGTCGTAGCTGACAGGAAAGAAAGAAGCCAGAAGAGATTTCCATAGACGAGAAGTGCGATAGAAGAAACTATTTGCATAGGACTTACGGTTACAACTTGCAATTTCAATAGTGGAATTATGAGACATCTCTGCCAGTCGAGTACCACGCTTAAATTCGTGAATTCGAGGTGCCAAAGTGGAAAGCTCATCAGAACCGTTGCCATACAAGCACGTTACGCCGGTGGAGACGTGAAAGATGCTAGGTCAGGACGAATAACATTGCAGATTTTTCTTTGAATTTTATTAAGAAAAAACACTAGATACATAGCAGAAGACCAGACGAGATGGATGAACAAAATTCCATACACGGACGAATGGTCAGTCAGTTATGTGCCATGCTTAGGCGATCATGTATCTTTCGATACATAACTGACGAGGGAGATTTATTTCCTGCAGTAAGTTGGCATTTCTTTCTCCAGTAGACCAGTTGTCATCCAATGCTATAAACCCCGATCTGTCCTGCTATTTACCCATAGCTGGGTGTGGGGAGACGATATACCTTTCCCAAGGGTATTAGTATGTCATGTAATGGATTCGACTGGAATTCGAACTCGGCTCTCCGATTCCTCAATCCAAGCCGCTATCCATTACGTAAGGCTATAGAATCCGGTCTGTCCTGCTATTTACCCATAGTTGATGGGAGAAGAAGATTCATACCTTTTCCAAGGGTATTAGCACGTAAGTGAATCTAATGGATTTGACTGGAATTCGAACTCAGCTCTCCGTTATCCATTACTCCACCGTGCCACGAATGGTAGCCTTAAAAAAAAATGCAAGATAGACTCTGGCGATCAAAAATGCCGAGAAAGGCACAATGAACCAAATTTCTATGAGCGGATCCCAGTCTCTTCCTAAGCCCGTGGAAGGATTGAGACTATAAAAAAAGACAACTTCTGTTGGTATCTGTGTAGATCCTGAGGAAGGTGCTGGTGAAATGTATGAAATATTGGAATCAGTTAATGTTTATTTCATATTGTCAGGAAGCGACCAATTTTTTGCACATGACAGCTGAAGAATTCTTAATTAAAAAGAAAGTAAAATAGCAAAAACCCGATGCTAAAAATGGTATCATACCGTGGCAGAGTTTTCTATAAACTAATTTAAAATGCTTGTCTATTAAAATTACCATGTTTTGTAATGCCCATTTGTAGGAGAGACTTTGTAAATCATAGATACACTGATAGTAACGCTTTCGAACAATACTTGATCAGACGCCGCTAATAGCCATATAAAATTTTCTTTTAGCCATCACGTGATCTAATTATTTCAAGATGAGGTCGACTGTGCTAGCTCTCTGACGATCCATGTTCAAACCCAAGTGTCGGCAGCGACACTTTATTCCTATATGACGCATAAAAATCGTAGATTCTTTCAAAAACATCCCATAATAACTGAACATAACATTGCCGTACTGCTCTAAAAAAAAAAAATACTGTTAAAGAAAGGAAAACAATTAATGAGAGAGAACAATAAAAGAACAAGTATTAAGACAGAAGATAACGATTGACATTGTATTTAAGTTCTTAAAGATCAGTGTTTACAGGGAGGCAAGAAATTGGGACAGATTTCAACAAGTTCAAAAGAAGAAAACTGTTAGCATAGAACTTACGGTTATATATAACCATTTCAACAGTAAAATTATGAGACCTTGCTACTATTACTGTTCGGATTGTCTATTGTGCAACTCTATCCTCAAGACATAACACAGTTTCGACAAGTTACTATACACGTGGCCATTTGACATCAAACGACTTATTTGAAAGCTGGAGAAACACGACGAAAGGCTTGAAAAACATGTATAATTGCAGTATCACTAGCTAAATATATATATTTTTAAATCATTTCAACCCAAGTAAGGCAATAAAGACGCAAAGGCTACTGAGTGTGAGAGAATATAAGATGAAAAAGAACATTATTAAGGAGAGAGAACAATAAAAGAACAGGAATTAAGAAAACAGAAGATAACGATTGATATTGCATTTAACATTTTTGGAGATCAAAGCTGACATGAAAGCAAGGAGCCGGAAGAGACTTCCACAAGTCAGAAGTGCGATAGAAGAAACTGTTAGCATAGAATTAACGGTTACATCTAGGTACTTCAACTATAAAATGATGAGACCTTGCCGCCAATCTAGTACTGAGCTTACATTCATAATGCAATTGAATCAATTTAATCCTTACACTTCATATCAGCAAAGAACGTGAGCCCAAGAAAGCACAATGAGTAACTCTCCCGGAGGCTAGCCATGCTGAAAGAAGGCAGAATGAGTTCGCTGAGACGATTAACAAATAGCAGTTTCGTTTTGGAAGTGCTAAAATTAACCAGCCAGCCAGCCATTTCTGATTATTTATAATACTAAGAGGCCTGATGAATTTTGAAACCCGCTGTCACTTAATATCCACTGCGTGCAACAGTAACTAGGTGTGTAAAATCTCAAAATACGAGAAAGAGACAGCTCTTTTTGTTGGGCCGATGTGCCGAAAAGAAGCAGAAATCAGAAGAACGGCGCATGCGCGTACATCATACAAAGGCTAATTTGAAATTCAATCTTACTCTTATCTTCATCATTTTATCCCAACTTTTGACGGCTGCTTAATTGCCTACGTTAATTAGTCTCTCATAATCAGCGACTTCGGAAGCAAAGAAAATGAAATAGAGCAGGTACTTGTATATTCATAAATTTACTTAAGATGTTTGATGTTGAAGATGATGCGGAGCGTCACCCTTTCTCCTCATTATGTGTGTGTGGTGTGTGCGCTTATATGTCATATAGGAATATAGTAACGCTGCCGACATTTGAGTTTGAACATAGATCGCCAGTGAGCAAACACAGGCGCTCCCATTATTGAATTAAGTAGACAATGTGAACAAAGAAGCATAATAAGGAATTATCTTTGTGTCTAAATTCTATTCTATCCTCTATTACTATACGAATCACTATCTCTACAGTACCCTCTATTACTATACGAATCACTATCTCTACACTATCCTCTATTAATATACGAATCACTATTTCTACTCTAACCTCTATTACTATACGAATCACTATTTCTACTCTAACCTCTATTACTATACGAATCACTATCTCTACACTATCCTCTCTTACTATACGAATCACTATTTCTACACTATCCTCTATTACTATACGAATCACTGTCTCTACACTATCCTCTATTACTATACGAATCACTGTCTCTACACTATCCTCTCTTACTATATGAATCACTGTCTCTACACTATCCTCTATTACTATACGAATCACTGTCCTTACACTATCCTCTATTACTATACGAATCACTATTTCTACTCTATCCTCTATTACTATAAGAATCACTGTTTCTACACTATCCTCTATTACTATACGAATCACTATCTCTACACTATCCTCTATTATTATAAGAATCACTATTTCTACTCTATCCTGTATTACTATACGAATCACTATTTTTACACTATCCTCTATTACTATAAGAATCACTATTTCTACACTATCCTCTATTACTATACGAATCACTATTTCTACTCTATCCTCTATTACTATACGAATCACTATTTCTACACTATCCCTTCTTACAATGAATACAAAAGTCTTCTTGGCTAGTAAAAAGAAAAGTGTTGCTCTCCTACATATCATTTGCTTTTTTTTCTTGAATATTATTTTCTTTCGTTTAGTCATTACTTTTTTTTTCTTCCTGGCTTTACACATTCCTTCTTACTAAAGAATGTGTAGAGTCAGAAAGACAAAAAGAAAAAGTAATGATATCAGGCTAAAGGTATGACTGAACGAGAGAAAATAATATTCAAGAAAAATAGCAAAGAAACAAGAGAAAAGAAAGAAAGAATAAAAATGAAGATGCAATAAAAGAATAAAAATGAAGATGCAATAAAAGTCACAGAAAACGAAAGAAAGAAAATGAAAGCGTCGTCCGAACGAAATAAAGAAAACAATGCTATTAATAAAGAAAGAAAGGAAAAAAGAAAGGAGGAAAGAAGTAATGTTATTAAGAAAAAAAAGCATGGCGATAAAGAAAGAAAGAAAGAAAGAAAGAAGGAAAGGGGGAATGTCATTAAGAAAAGAAGAAAGAAAGAAAGAAAGAAAGAAAGAAGGAATATTTAGAAAAAAGTAAGAAAGCATGGTTAATAAGAAAGAAAAAACGAAAAAACGAATGCTATTAAGAAAAAAGAAAGAAAGAAGGAAAGAAAAAATGTTATTAAGAATAAAAGAAAGAAAGCATGGTTATTAAGAAAGAAAGAAAGAAAGAAGGAAGGAAGGAATGTTACTAATAAAAAAGAAAGAAAGCATCGTTATTAAGAAAGAAGGAAAGAAAGAAGAAATGTTGTTAAGAAAAGAAAGGACACATGGTTATTAAGGAAAAAGAAGGAATTTTATTAAGAATAAAAGAAAGAAAGCATGGTTATAAAGAAAAAAGAAAGAAAGAAAGAAGTAAGAAATGTTATTAAGAGAAAAGAAAGAAAACATGGTTATTAAGAAAGAAAGAAGGAATTCTATTAGGAAAAGAAGAAAGAAAGCATCGTCATTAAGAAAGAAGGAAAGAAAGAAAGAAGGAATATTATTAAGAAAATAGAACGAAAATTTGAAACCATCGTTAGAAAGAAATAAATCATGATTATTAAGAAAGAAAGGAAATAAAAATGGAATAAAATACAAAATAAAATAAAAATATGGATATAAGAAAATAGAATAAATAAGATTGAAACTGTGAACATATAAAGAAAGAAAAAAATTAGGTTGAAAATATATAAATAGATGAAGAGATAAAGAATGAAATATATAAACTATGAATATAAAAAGAAAAATAGAAAGAAATGAAAAAGAAAAAGGCGAAAGACTGAAGAGAAACCAAATTATAAAATAAGAGTGTATTAAATAAAGAAAGAAAAGAAAACATAAGTAAAGACATGAGAAAAGAAAGAAAGATAGATAAAAAGAAAATTAAGGAGAAGAAAGAAAGAAAGAAAGAAAAAGATTAAAACAATATGAATATATAAAAAAGGAAGCAAGAAAGAGATAAAGAAAGAACAAATTAGGAAAAGAGGAGAAGATAGAAACAATATGAATATGTACAGAAAGAAAGAAAGAAAGAAAGAAAGAGAAAAGGCGAAAGACAGAAGAGAAACCAAGTTATAAAATGAATAAGTAATACAGTGTAACCCGGATATAAGATACCCGGATATAAGAGAAACCTGGATATAAGAGAGTTTTTCTCTGGTCCCAAATTGTTCCCATAGTTACCTAAACAAACTAGACCAAACCCGGATATAGGAGAAACCCGGATATAAAAGACTTCTTCTTCGGTCCCGACAACTCTCTTATATCCGGGTTACACTGTAAATAATAAAAAAAAACAACACAAAAGCTAAAGAAAAGAGAAAAAAACAAAAACAAAGGTTGATAAAAAGAAAAGATTAAAAAAAGGAGAAGAAACTAAGAAAAAAGAAAAATTAAAAAAAAAAAAGATAAATAAGTAGAAAAAAACAAAACAAATGAGAGCCGGAAGAAGAAAGAAAAGATTGCTAGCCATTTAAAGAAGGCCGAAGAAAGAAAAGAGAGCGTTTTGTGTTTGTGGTTTTCGTCTTGTGTCGAATAAACGGTCATTTTTCTTTTGTGTCTTAAGCCGTCAAATCTTGTTGCAGCTCGCCATGATTTAAAAAAAGAGGAAAAAAGAAAAGTCAGCTTCGTTCGATTCCTCTCTTTTGACATCATGCCTTATTAGGAGAGAAAAGGTGAACTCTTGTGTGCCTGGAGACAGCCTTTTCATGTCGGACATCATCTTCGGTGACGGCTAGTCCCTTGACACCGGCTGCCCGTGTTCATAATGTGGTGATTGTTACACTTAGCACCGGCTGGTGAATTTCACGTCTTTAAATGTTTCAAGTTAGTTCTAATTAGTGTAGAGAAGAACAGCAATTAGAAATTGGGAAAGGGACGGAATGCAATGGCACCGGGTGAGTAGTGTAAATAAATAAATAAAGAAAGAATATGGGAAAAGAAAGAAAGAAAGAAAGAAAGAAAGAAAGAAAGAAAGAACGAAAGAATATGGGAAAAGAAAGAAAGAAAGAATATGGGAAAAGAAAGAAAGAAAGAAACAATATGTGAAAAGAAAAAAGAATATGGGAAAAGAAAGAAATAAAGGATATGGGAAAAGAAAGAAAGAAAAAAGAAAGAATATATGAAAAGAAAAAAGAATATGGGAAAAGAAAGAGTATGGGAAAAGTAAGAAAGAAAGAAAGAATATGGGAAAAGAAAGAAAGAAAGAAGCAATATGGAAAAAGAAAGAATATGGGAAAAGAAAGAAAGAAAGAAGCAATATGGAAAAAGAAAGAAAGAAAGAATATGGGAAAAGAAAGAAAGAAAGAAGCAATATGGAAAAAGAAAGAATATGGGAAAAGAAAGAAAGAAAGAAGCAATATGGAAAAAGAAAGAAAGAAAGAATATGGGAAAAGAAAGAAAGAATATGGGAAAAGAAAGAAAGAAAGAAGCAATATGGAAAAAGAAAGAATATGGGAAAAGAAAGAAAGAAAGAAGCAATATGGGAAAAGAAAGAAAGAAAGAATATGGGAAAAGAAAGAAAGAAAGAAGCAATATGGAAAAAGAAAGAATATGGGAAAAGAAAGAAAGAAAGAAGCAATATGGAAAAAGAAAGAAAGAAAGAATATGGGAAAAGAAAGAAAGAAAGAAAGAATATGGGAAAAGAAAGAAAGAAAGAAGCAATATGGAAAAAGAAAGAATATGGGAAAAGAAAGAAAGAAAGAAGCAATATGGGAAAAGAAAGAAAGAAAGAATATGGGAAAAGAAAGAAAGAAAGAAGCAATATGGAAAAAGAAAGAAAGAAAGAATATGGGAAAAGAAAGAAAGAAAGAAACAATATGGAAAAAGAAAGAAAGAAAGAAAAAAGAAAGAAAGAAAATGGAAATAAATAAAAAGGAAATATAACGAAGCTAGGAATAAAAAGTGGAAACGAAAGAATAACGAAAGAATCTTTCTTTTTTTCTCTCTCTCCATATATATATATATATATATATATATATATATATGTGTGTGTGTGTGTGTGTGTGTGTGTGTGTGTGTGTGTGTGTGTGTGTGGAACATATGATATACAAATCTTTATACCAGAGTAACGGAATGTTAAGCTGATCAGAAAAGTTCTGTTACAAGTTTCGTCCTATGAAAGGACTTCTTAAAACTATTGTTTTATGTCTATGTGTGTGCTTAAATAAATTATTTACACTCGGTGCGTTAAACTGAAAGAACAATTTACAGAGACATTATTTCATAATTTTTGTGAATTTATATAGACTCATAATATTAGTTGTAAAATTATCATGATTTTTATTCATTTTAGACATTATTATTATTATTATTATTATTATTATTATTATTATTATTATTTCGTTTGATTTCTGGTGTACAGGAATTTTCTTCCGGGTCCCAAACAGAGGTCTAAGGTCAGAAATCGCTCCATAACCTTTTCTGCTGATCATTTTTATAAAAAAAATAAAAATAAAAACCTCAAATCATTCACATAAACAAAGCTCTTAGTAATGGGTGAGCTGTACTTGTGAGTACAATTTTTTGTATTTCTTTAAGGCATGGGCTTCCAGGAATCCTTTCAGTGATTCTATTGAAGTCATTTCTAATCAATCCGAGGGCCCCAACTACAACAGGAATTGATGATGTTCCCATGTGCCACATTTTTTAGATTTCGATTTTAAGGTCCTTTTATTCTGATAGCTTTTTGAAGATCTCCAAAGATACATTGCAGTCTGCAGGGACTGCTATATTAAGAAGGAGGCATTTTTTTTTTTTTTTTGGTTTGCGGTTGCCAATCACGATATCTGAGCGATTAGCTTTGATTGTTCTGTCTGTGTTGTGAAAATATTATTATTATTATTATTATTATTATTATTATTATTATTATTAACAGTTAAGAGAAGAGTGCGATTTACAAAAAGAAAAAGAAAAGAAAAACAGTGTTTCACAATGTTAAACAATATTTCAAGTAACATTTTAGAAGTTTTTCAATTATAAAAATATATAAATCTGCAAAAAATTGTAAGACAAATGTTGTTTGTCTTGTAATGGAAAAACGGATGTAATGGTAACCAACGCGCGGAAACGAGTGAAACGCCGTCAGCGTGAAGGAATGCAACTGAAACGTGCTTAATATGATAGTGAATTTTTCCGTTAGTTGATTAGTTCCTAAGAGGAATTAATCAAACAGCTTAGTATAAATCTTGTGAAACTCTCCTGTCATTCTGTTAATTATTCTTTTTCTTTGTTGAGGCGTTTCGACCTTTGTGTTTTTCCTCAGGATGATATAGGTAAACTTAAGAGAATATCGAATGGAATCCTTTATTTAAGCTACGTGGGTATATTATTCTCGTTCTGTTCTCAATGTCTACTTTTATTGCTTGCCTTGTTTCCACTTAGTCTAAGTCTTTACTACCGGGCTCAAGGATTGAACGTACAATTATTAACTGTCTATATCTCTGAGATGGGGTATTATGATTATTTACATTATTCGGACTGTTATCCTCATCGTTATTGCCATATTCACAACGTTTCGGCCGTTGTACGCGCCTGCCTTCTTCAAGTGATTGGAATTTCGTCCACTGAAGGTAGATTGTTCTAGTTCCACACGCCATGCGACTTCCGGTTATTTCCCTTTATTCAACTCTCAAAGTTTTTTGGTTCACCACTGCTTTAGCCTTATATTGAACTCACGACTATCCGATGAATGAAATAAAGGGTTCGCTTCGAAATTCCAATCACTTGAAAAGGCCATAGCTTACTACGTCCGAAATGTTGTGAACATGTCAATGTGAATGAGGATAAAAGTCCTAATAATGTTAGTAATTTATACAATTAGTAAGTTACTGTTATGATAATTTACCCACGCAGTCATGGACTCTCCCAGCTATATAAATAGGAGCAGGTACTGCCTTTTGAGGAGGAAAGTTTCCAGCAGTCAGCTCTGACAGTCGGACCGAACATTCTTGCTGTAACACTTTTGTTTGTAGATGTTTGTCTTGCTGTTTTTCTGTTAATATATTTGCTTAACTCAATCCCTCTCTTTGTACACGATTTACATTATTCGGACTATTGTCCTCATCTTTGTCACCATGTTTCATAATACGTTTCAGCCGTTGTACGCTCCGGTCTTCTTTAGGTGGTTGGAATGTCGAACTGAACCCTTTATTACGCTCACTGAGGTAGAATGTTCTAGTTCCACGTGCCATGTCTAATGGATGTCAGTTATCTCCTGTTAATTCCCCTCTGAAAGTTCTCTACTGTCTTAACCAGGTATTGAACTCAAACTCTTTGGGTCCTGTCACTGGATCTAACTAACGCCTTTATCCACTGTGCCATGTGTCCGAATAATGTAAATAGTGTACATAGTACCTCATCTCAGAAATATAGACATTGTGTCTTTGTGTCTTTATTTCTGGCACTTACAAGGGCATAACAGTAACCAAATTAAAAAAACAAAAAAACAAAACATCGCTTTAATCCACTAGATTACTCGGATCAACAGACCCTTGAAGAAGGTCGAAGCGCCCACCAGCTGAAACATCGTGTTAATTTCAACAAAGAAAAGGACATTAATGTGTGTTCCTTTTATTTTAATTTTAGTTGTTTTCTGAACACTAAGAGGTTTTATATTATTATTAGATTAAGCATTGTCAAAAATGTTAAATTTTGGCTGGCATTTCTTTTATTTTAATTTCTGTTGCTTTTTATTGCAGCAACCCATGCTGTTACTCTACTGACGCTAGTAATTAGTACAGATTAGTAATAAGAAATAATTTGAACTCTAATTCCTTTTAACTTCGCGAACGACAGCTGCTTGATCGTTTAAGCTACCGGAAACAACATAACTGAATATCAACTCTTGCTATGCGAACGCAGTCTTTAGTTCGCTACTTCATTTTATTTTTTTAAGCATTTCGCCCCAAGCAATGTGGGTGTGCCACTAACAGGCTGGGGTTTACAGAAAGTGAAAGTGAGGGGAAAAAAATGTAAGGTGGGGGGGAATAAGGAAATGGTTAAAGGAGAACGGGAATCAAGGCAACAGGAGATGATAATTGATGTTGCATTTAAACTTTTGAAGATTGTAGTTATCAGGGAAACAAGTAAGCGGAATGGAGTTCTAATGTTGGGAAGTGCGAAAAAAGAAGCTGTTGGAGGAGAAGTGGCGGTAATATTTAACTATTACAACATTAAAATGATGGGACCTAGATGCCAATCTAGTAGCACGCTTAAATTCATGTAGTCGGGTCATCAGGGAACGCAACTCGTCAGAACAGTAGCCATGAAAATATTTGTAGAAAAGACAGAGGGATGCCACATCACGTCTATGAGAAAGTGGCTGACGTCGAGGTGAGAAGTATGGAGCGTTTACATTGCAGATCCTTCTTTGGATTTTGTCGGGAACCTTGGGATGAACAGTAGGGGCGCAGGAATAGATATGGCAAGAATATTCTATGCATGGACGAATGGTAGATTTGTAGGTTTGTAAGATGTACACTGATTAGAAAAAAATCTTGTGGCACGGCACAGTGAACCGACATTCCTTGCAGTAGATGCAGCTATTCATTCAACGTAGTTGTATCACCTCAAGTCATTGGAAAGCGTGAAGCCAAGGAGGCGCCGTGAGACACTCTCACGGAGTCGAGCATCAGCAATGCTGATGGGGTAGGGAGCAGGGAAGTTTCTTTGTGACTGTTAAATGAGATCAGTTTAGTTCTGGAGTCGTTAAAATTTACAGGCCATATTTCTTAAAACTTTTAACATAAGCTTTTTCTTTGCCAGTGCACTTAGCCCAGCAATTTACTATAGATGACACAAAAACCGAAAATTATGCAATCGAAATTTCAGATCCTTTTTCAGCTAATTACTCTATCAGGCTACAAACTTATTGATCAACCTTCGTATCTACAGATGGAATTTTTAAACTAGACTGACAGAGGCGATTAGTATGTTCGCTGTGAAAACTATACTTAGCAAGTTCGTTTCCCTTTGGGAGCCCTGACCGTGGAGCAAGGGTGAGCAAGATGGGCTGACCGACCATTACTACATTTAAGGAAAATAAAGAATTGTAAAAAGGAAACAAAAAGCCCTACTTAAGCATCAAATAAACAAACAAATAAATAAAATAGACAAATGTAAAGTCGAAAAAGTGAGCGGAACATCGTTGTCAAGATGGCCGTGTAAGCTGACACCGCTTGGCATAAAATAGATTACCGAGAAAATATTGACGATAATGGCGGACAACTAGCGACATTTATCACTTGCATCCCGCGTTCCTATCACGAATGATCGTCGTCTTTAAAGATGTTTGTTTCTCCTATTTGTGTTAGGTGCTTCCCCCCTAACCACTATAAAGATCCATTAGTTCTTTTTTGTTGTGCGTCTTTCTATCTTTCTATCTTTCTTTCTTTCTTTTTCCTCCTTTCTTCATTTCTTGTTCCTTTCATTTTTCTTCACAGAGCCTTGTTTATTTTTGTTTTTCTTTCTGTTTTCATGCATTCTTTCTTTCTTTCTTTCTTTCTTTCATTCATTCATTCATTCTTTCTTTCTTTCTTTCTATCCTTTTTCATTTCCTCTCTTCATTCACGTTTTTCATTCATTCATTCTTTCTTTCTTTCTTTTTATTTCCTTTCTTCATTCATCTTTTTCATTCTTTCTTTCTTTCTTTTTTCTCCTTTCTTCATTTCTTATTGCTTTCATTTTTATTCACTCTAACTTGTTTTTATTGTTTCTTTCTTTTTGTTTTCATTCATTCATCCATTCTTTCTTTCTTTCTTTCTTTCTTTCTTTCTTTCTTTCTTGTTCTATTCATTTTTCTTCACTGTGCCTTGTTTATTTTCTTTCTTTCATTCTGTTTTCATTCATTCTTTTTTCCTTCTTTCCTTCTTTCTTTCTTTCTTTGTTTCTTTCAGTTTTTTTGGCTTTTTCTTCTTGGGATCATGTTTCTTATGTTTCATTCAATTTCTCACATTTCGTCTATTTAATACACTCACTCTTTTTTTCTTCTTTTTCATTCAATTCTTCAGGTTTCCTTTGATTAATTTCTTTATTTTTAATCAGTGTAAATTACGTCTACCGGCTTGTGCATTCGAGAGTACCTTGCGGGAGAGCATATTTTTCTTTATAAAGTCCCACGAATGTGCAGGCCGGCAGATGTAATTCATGTTGCTTATAACCCCCACCCCAACAACAACAAAAACAACGACACACCTACTAACTTGTGTAAACACTAAAATCACATTTTGTGTAATAAGAAAAATCTCAGATCTAAAATAAAATCCATGATTTAAAGAGAAAGGCGTGAATGTCTCTTCTTCCCTCCCAAGATATGGGTTAAATAGCAAAGTAGACTGGGTTTTCTAGCCTTGCATATCAACCGGATTATAAGAAGATAGATTATCAAACCGTGGAATAGGCAAGAGGGAACGGCTCCATTATGTTTCCAAAGAATGTCTTGTAATTCATAGGTAATAAAGTAAATTAATTTCTATGGAATCATTATAGCTTATATCCTTAAGAAACAAAACATTCCTTTCTATTGATAATAGATTTCACTCAGTACAAGTCTCGGGAGCCACTCAAGATAGAGCAATATTGAATAGGATGTCTGATATGAATGTAACAGGACGTGATATGACGTGAAGATTATGATTATAGATAACGACTCTTGAGTTGAGGAGGTTAAGATTGTCGTATTTAGGAAAATATTCACGACGATGTCTTTCACAAAGTAGCAGTTCGTCAGAATAATGTAATAGGAACATTCTTATAAATATTGAAATACGAAAGAAATGATTCGACGTCGAGGAAGAAGTTAAACTTATATGAACTGTAAAGGTCTGAACTGCTGGAACTGGGAATAAGGCGAAGGATAAAGGAAAACGAGATAGCGAAGCGAGTCCAATAACGAAAGTCGAAAGCACAAGAAAGAATCATTTGAGAACTGAAGAGAAACATTTTCTGAATGTAAACATCAACGCCAGGTATTAGGTTGGTGCAAAAATAATGTCGGTTTTTGACGTATTTTTAACGTCAAAAACCGACATTGTTTTTGCACCAACCTAATAATTAATTCATTCATTAATTACTCCTAATGAGGTTACTTCACTCTCATGCCTAACACTTTTTAAATCGGAATCTATATTGCATATTTATAAATCTACCATTCGCCTGAGTATTGACTATTATTATCATATCTGGTTAAGTGATCCTGCTATACCCGGAGTAACAGCAAAATTGTCCAAATCGTGATACAACATAGGATAATTGTCCATCCCACAAAATGTTTAATATCTAAAAAAAAAAAAAAAAAAAAACACTAAACTAATTAAGTTTCTTTTCCCCGGGTTTTCAGATGAGACGTTTAGCCATCTTGACACCATTTGTCGTAAGAATCACTGAAAAACCTTTTGTGTTATTCAGCTAGAAAGAGAACAGGTTAAAATTGTTTTGTGCCAGACCTTATTTTTGCACCAACCTAATATATATATATATATATATATATATATATATATATATATATATATATATATATATATATATATATATATATCTTGGAATATTTTCGACAAACAGGAAGCTAAGATTAATAACCTAGAAAAGAGAATCCATTGTTTCTTTTTATCATTTCCTTTTTCATTCTTTTCTTTTTCTTTTTTTTTTTGCTTAAATTTCTTAAATCTTTCCTTCATTTTTTCTTTTAATACATTTTTGTAGTAATGTCTCTAGCCATGTCTTTCTTTCTTTCTTTTTCTTTCTTTCTTTCTTTCTATTGAGTTGGTGTTATTTCTCTCTCTTTTATTCTTGAATCCTTTTTTCTTTCTTCCTTTGTTTCTTTCTTTCTTTCTATTCAACTGTTATTATATCTTTTCTCTCCATCTCTCTGTATCTCGCTTTAAAACCATTTCTTTCTTTCTTTCTTTCTTTCTTTCTTTCTTTCTTTCCTTCATCTATTTGTTACATTATTTCTATTCAACTATAATATCTCTTTCTCTGTATATCTATCTCTTTATTTCTCAACGCCTCGCTTTTATTTCTAAATCGTTTCTTTCTTTAAAGATTTTGTTTTGTATCTGTCTATATTTCTGAGCTGAGGTATTATGCACACTATTAACATTATTCGGACTATTGTCCTCATCTTTGTCGCTATATTTATCACAACCTTTCGGCCTTTCAGTTTGTGTCTATATTTCTGAGATGAGTTATTATGTACACTATTTACATTATTCAGACTATTGTCCTCATCTTTGTCGCCATATTTATTACAACGTTTCGGCCTTTCAATATCTATCTATATTTCTGGGATGAGGTATTAGGTACATTATTTACATTATTCGGACTATCGTCCTTATCTTTGCCACCATATTTATCCCAACGTTTCGGCCTTTCAGTATCTGTTTATATTTCTGAGATGAGGTATTATGTACACTATTTACATTATTTGGTCTATTGTCCTCATCTTTGTCGCCATATTTATCCCAACGTTTCTGCCTTTCAATATCTGTCTATATTTCTGAGATGAGGTATTATGTACATTATTTACATTATTCGGACTATTGTCCTCATCTTTGTCGCCATATTTATCACAACGTTTCGGACTTTCACTGTACCATGTATCCTTGAGCAATTTTGTAATAAATATGGCGACAAAGATGAGAACAATAGTCCGAATAATGTAAATAGTGTAGGATTTATTTTGTTTGTTTGTTTGTTTGTTTGTTTGTTTCTTTCTTTCTTTCTTTCTTTCTATTCAACTGCTATTATCTATCTATCTATCTATCTATCTATCTATCTATATCTCGTTTTATTCGTAAATCATTTTTCTCTCTTTCTTTTTTTCAAAGAATTTATTGCAAAGATCTTTCATTTTCATTTGATACTTTCTTTTTTATCACTTTCTTTCAAGAACTTTTTCTTTCAATGATATTTTCGGAGAATTTCTTTCTTTTTTTCTATGTAAATACTATTATATCCCTTTCACTCGTTTTTCCCTACTTTTCACTATTCATAAACCCTTTATTGCCTTCTTTCTTTCTTTCAAATAATTTTTTTATAGAATTCTGTTTTTCTTTCAAATAATTTTTTTTAAAGAATTCTTTCTTTCTTTTTCCTTTAAACGGAAACTTTAATTTTTCGACCATTCCTTCCATTACTTGCTACTATAGCTTATATCAATCAGAAACACTCTTTTCTCATTAGCATCAAACTCTTTGGCGATCACTCCCCTCCCCCACAAAAGAAATTTCTGGAAAAAAAAACTGCAAGCTTAATTACACACAAGACAACTTTATATTTATTTCCATTTTCAGCTACAATTTCTTGTTCACTCAATCCCAGCCTCGTCTTCGGCTTTATTTATTTGTTTATTTATTTATTTATTTATTTATTCGTTTATATTTCGCGTTTGACGATATTTTTCCCTTTTAATTTTTTCTTTTCTTTTTCGGAAAAATTTTCTTTAAATTTTGTTTCTTTACAGTTTTTCTGATATTTTCCCCCCCCTCTGGTTTACAAAGAAAATCTGTTTTCTATTTTTGTTACCTACTTTCATTTTTTTTTTCCTATTTTTATTCCGTCTTAAAGTTCCATATTTTCACTTAAGCTTTTAATTTAACGTTGATAATAAAATACCTTTTCATTTTTTCTTTCTTTCGAAGAATTTCTGTTTTTTTCCTTTCACGCTTTCAAAGCATTGGCTTTTTCTTTTCTTTCTTTTTTTCTGTCTTTTTTTCAAAGAATTTATTTTCTTTATTTGTTTCATTTTTTTTCTTTTCCATCATCCTTTCTTTCTCTCTTTCTTTTTTTATTTTTCTCTTTCTTTCGTTCTTTCTTTCTTTTCCTTTATTCTTTGTTTATTCATTTCTTCCCCCACCCGAAGATTTTGTTTATTTGTTGGTTTCTTTCTTTCTTTCTTTCTTTCTTTCTTTCTTTCTTTCTTTCTTTCTTTCTTTCTTTCTTTCTTTTCCCCTATCCTTTCTTTCTTTGTTTGTTTTTTCTTTCTCTTTTTACTCTATTCTTTGTTTCTTTGTTTCTTTCTTTGTTTCTTTCTTTCCCTTCGTTTGTTTATTCCTTTCTTTCCCCCCGATGTTTTCTTTCTTTCTTTCTTTCTTTCTTTCTTTCTTTCTTTCTTTCTTTCTTTCTTTCTTTCTTTTCCCCTATCCTTTGTTTCTTCCTTTGTTTGTTTTTCTTTCTCTCTTTCCTCTATTCTTTCTTTCTTTCTTTCTTTTTTTTTCTTTCTTTTTTTGTTTAATCCTTTCTTTCTTTCATTTTTCCCCCGATGTTTTGTTTGTTTGTTTCTTTCTTTGTTTCTTTCTTTCTTTCTTTCTTCTATCTTTCCCCCTAGCTTTTGTTTCTTCTTTTGTTTGTTTTTCTTTCTCTCTTTCGCCTATTCTTTCTTTCTTTCTTTCTTTCTTTCTTTCTTTCTTTCTTTTTCCTCATTCTTTGTTTATTCCTTTCTTTCTTTCTTTCTTTCTTTAAATGATTATTCTCTTGGCCCTTTTTTTTCTTTGTCTCTCATCCTCACCTACCCATACACACGAAATGAACTCATCACCCCTCATCTTCCGTATAAACTAAACCTTGATTATGCGCGAATAATTACAGCTCTTCTTCCCTAATTTGTCTCCCCCCACCGCTGCATCCCCCCCATGACTCTGTTGGAGGAGACCTGGTCAATCATTCCCTCATTCACTCCTTCATTTGCTCTCTCATCTCTTTTTTTTAACAGTTATTTATTCGCCCGCTCCTTTCATGTAATCAGACCAACTGAGGGCGTTCTCTTTGGCTTTTTTTCACTCAGCCTTTTCGCAGTAATTGTGGATCGTGTTACCCTCAGAAGCATCAATGCGTTTGTCTCGCATTCATTCTAATTATTATAATAACGCCAGATTTCGTCCTGACAATCAAATTTGCCTTGTTTTTCAATTGCTTTATTGCTTCAAATATTAATGTCGTTCATGATTTCGTCTTCTTCTTCGTCTCATCACTACATCTATTTATTCATCTACTGCTCCTCCTCGTCCTTCTTCTTCTTTTTCTTCTTCTCGTCCTCGTCCTTCTTCTTCTTCTCCTCCTCCTCCTCCTTCTTCTTCTTCTCGTCTCGTCCTTCTTCTTCTTCTTTTTCTTCTTCTCGTCCTCGTCCTTCTTCTTCTTCTCGTCCTCGTCCTTCTTCTTCTTCTTTTTCTTCTTCACTTCCTCGTCTTTCTTCTTCTCCTCCTCTCCCTTCTTCTTCTTCTCGTCTCGTCCTTCTTCTTCTTCGACTTCTTCTTCGACTTCTTCTTCTCGTTTCCTTCTTCTTCTTCTCCTTCTTCTCCATCTTCTTTTTCTTCTCGTCCTCGTCCTTCTTCTTCTTCTACTTCTTCTTCTCGTTTCCTTCTTATTATTATTCTCCATCTTCTTCTTCTTCTTCTTCTCCTCCTCCTCGTCCTCGTCCTTCTTCTTCTCCATCTTTTTCTTCTTCTTCTCGTCTTTCTTCTTCTTCTTGTTCTCCTCCTCCTCCTCCTCCTTCTTCTTCTTCTTCTTCTTCTTCTCCTTCACGTCCTCGTCCTCCTTCTTCTCCTTCTTCTTCTTCTACTTCTTCTTCTCGTTTCCTTCTTCTTCTCCTTCTTCTTCTTCTCATCCTAGTTCTCCTCCTCCTCGTTCTTCTTCTTCTTCTTCTCGTTCTCCTCCCCCTCCTTCTTCTTATTGTTTTTCTTTTGTTCCTCCACTACATATATTTCATTCATTTTTTCCTACCAATTCATTTCCTCTTCTTCATCATTTATTTCAAGATGGTAATCCAGAAGAAATGACAAAGTACACAACATTTGGCTCTATCATTTGTCATCATTCCATAAAACCTTTATGCAAACTTTATCAATGCGAATTAATAATCCCAATGAAATTTCAGAATGGTTTCACTGAAGGAATTACACATTTCCTACCATCTCCTAAATTTTTCAACGCGAAAATGTAGGAAGATGAAACAGAAATATAAAATTAAATTACTAAATGAAATTCCAACAATCAAGGAAATACTGCAGAGAGACTGAAATTAGACGTACATTGAACAAGACGATATTAAAAGCATTGTAGGTTCTAGCGATAAAATATGATATTTCAAACGGACCTTAAGAAATTTTACAGGGAAATTGGAAAGGCAGTTATAGAAGTCAAAAAGCCACCCACCATTTAAAAAGTGCACAAATTTTGGGAGAATATTTAGAGCAGCTCAAAGGAATATAATCACAATGCAGAATAGATTAAATAAGAACAAGAAAGAATGAAAGATAAACATGTACAAGAATGGAAATATATAACTAAGAATAATATTAGAGAAGCTCTAAGAAAATCCTCAAGATGGAAATCCCTAGGAAATGTCAAGTTATCCAAATTTTGGTTCTATCATCTGTCATACATCCATCAAATTAACGGACAAACTATTAGAAAAACATCACAGAAGTAAATAATATCATATATGCAACACTTTTAGCAGCCACTGAAAAACTTAATGTTAATACAAAAGATTAGACAACAGGCAAAAAGAGTCCACCTGGAAGGCAAAATTAAAGCGAGAAATTGAGGAAGCCAGACGTGAATTTGTGATATTCTGTGAGATTTGAAGAAATTTAAATATTTCAATAAGAAAAAGAAAGAAAGTCAAGCGGAAATATAAAATTAAAGCAATAAATGAAATTCCACCAATCAAGGAAATACTTAAACAGAAACTGAAATTAAAAGCACAGAAAACGAAGGCGATATGAAAAGCATTGAGGGTTCTATAGATAAAATAAAATATTTCAAAAGGAACTCAAAATGTTTTACAAGGAAATTGGAAAAGCATTTATAAAAGTCAAAAAGCCAGGGAGAATATTTATAGCAACCCAAAGGAATATAATCACAATTTAGAGTGGATTAAACGAGAGAAAAAAAAGAAAGAATGAAGGATAAACCTGTACAAGAATGGAAAAATATAGCCAAGGAATAATATTAGAGAAGCTCTAAGAAAATCCTCAAAATGAAAATCCCCAGGAAATGACAAGGTAGACAACTTTTGGTTTTATCATCTGTCATGTAGGTGTTATAGACAAAAGAAAATATTCCAAATGGACCTCAGTTAATTTTACAGGGATATTGGAAAAGCAGTTATAGAATTTAGAAAGACACCATATATTGAAGAAGTGGAAAACTTGTAGGAGAATATTTGAAGCAACCCAAAAGAACATAATTCCAATGCAGGATAGACCAAAAAAGAACAATAAAGAATGAAGGATAAACTTGTGCAAGAATAGAAAAATATAAAATTCCAAAAATAGAAATTGCCAGGAGATAACTAGGCAACCAATTCTTGGCTCTATCATCTGTCATCAATCCATAAAACTCTTGTACAAAATTTATCAATGCTAATTAATATAACCCCAATGAAATTCCAGAATGGATCACTACAGATATGACATATCTCCTACCAAAAACAGGTGAACAGATGATCCAAAAAATGATAGGCCAATAACATGTCTGCGCAACACATAACTTGATAACGTTTGTCCCGACGAACTGTACTTTTCTTTTCTCGATGAAAACAACATTCTTTCCCTGGAACAGAAGGGATGTCGGCGAGCTTCATGTGATTGCAAAGATCAACTGCTAATACATGAAATGATTCTGAAAAATTGTAGGAGAAAGAGAGAAGTTTCATCACAGCTTGTATAGATTGATAGTGAGCCACACTCTTGGACCCTTAAACCTTTCGAAATGTACAAAGTCTTCTTGGTGATTGTAAATTTCCTTAAATATAGCATGGATCTGTGGAAAACTACATTATACCTAAATTACACCAAAGCTACTGGCCGTCCTGCATATCACGATAAACTACATCCGCGTCCTGGGTATGACGATAAACTATATCTGCGTCCTTGGTAAGACGATAAACTACATCCAAAAGCAAGGCCTCTGATCAGGAGGTTTTGATGAGCGTGGAACCACCTCTTAATTACAGATGTTCCCAGGTCCACCCTGCCCCGGGGTGGTAGCACCTGTTAGAGTCCCAGCTAAGAGCAAATAGTTGACACCCAAACTGGGGTCAAAAAACTATGAAAGTGTAAAAATAGGTTTTAATACATACCAGAAATACTTACAAAAAATATTGCCAGCAATACATTTTTAGAAGAAAACGATATTACGAGCTATAGTTTATTTTGGAAGAAAATATTACAGCAATAAAAACTTTGTCGACATTAAAAAACCAATTGAGGTTGATATGCCGTAAAACAAACCAAAAGAAACCAATATATAATGAGATAGATAGATAGATAGATAGATAGATGGATAGATAGATAGATAAGAAA
The DNA here is from genome assembly GCA_963932145.1 of Acanthosepion lycidas. Taxonomy (NCBI): domain Eukaryota; kingdom Metazoa; phylum Mollusca; class Cephalopoda; order Sepiida; family Sepiidae; genus Acanthosepion; species Acanthosepion lycidas. Next base: position 19,620,715 of record OZ010599.1, read on the forward strand.
TATTACCAGCAATAAAAATCTTGTCGGCATTAGGTTGATATGCCGTAAAACAAACCAAACCAATATATACTGAAATAGATAGATAGATAGATAGATAGATAGATAGATAAAAAAAATATTAGCAGCATTAAAAATGTAGTCGGCATTAAATAACCCATTGAGGTGTTGATATGCCATAAAACAAACCAAAACAACCAAAGCTTCTGCCACTTCTAATTGTTTAAAAATCTGACGAAGAATCTTTCAAGGAGACACGATGTCGCCCCTTCTGTTCTGCCTGTCCCTAATCCACCTTTCACATGGATTAAACAGTAATAACAATGGATGCAAAGTAAACAAAAATGTGTTTAATCAGCTACTCTACATGGATGGTATCAAACTCTTTGCCGAAGATGACAATGAGTTGAAGGCTATCAACGCTGAGAAATGTTTCAATGATGATATCAGTATGAATTTCGGATTAGAGAAATATGCAAAAGTAACATTCAAGAAAGCGAAAATTATAGAAAAACAATCAAAAGATCTAGATTTTTTCACAAAGATTAGGGAACAAGAACAAGAAGAAGCCTATAAATACCTAGGAGTCAGCGAAGGAGATGGAATATAACATACCCAAAATGAAGGAGAAAAGTGAGAAAAGAATATTCTAGGCGTATGTGCCTAGTGTTAAATACCGTTTGATCTGACAAAACAAAATATCAACCTTAAACACATCAGTTGTACCTGTGATGCAAAACAGTTTCAACATCGTTAACTGGACCACAGTTGACATTAATAGCGTCAAAAGAAGAAAGCTTCTCACTTGCCAGCGTATGCATCATCCTAAAGCTGCTGTTGATCCTCTGTATGCGTCCAGATCCGAAGGAAGCAGAGGATTAGTTCAACTAGAACTGTCTTACAAAATTACAACAATCGGTATTTTTCAAGTGGGTGAAGAAGTGCAAGTAAACCATAATGCACCTACTACAGCTGCAAAGAACCTAATACAGAAATGATTTCTGTATTAGGTTCTTTGCAGCTGTAGTAGGTGCATTATGGTTTACTTGCACTTCTTCACCCACTTGACAAAATACCGATTGTTGCTAATCTTTGTAAGACAGTTCTACGCTTGAACTAATCCTACTGCTTCCTTCGGATCCAGGACGCATACAGAGGATTAGTTCAACTAGAACTATCTTTAAAAAAAACTATAACAATCGGTCTTCAACGATTGCTGGAAACTACAGAAGACCGGAATTATGATCAGTTTCAAGGAACATGAAAGAAATAAGAAACATTATTACGTAATAAAAGAAGCCAACAAATTCAAAAGGGAATTTCAAAGAAGTGTAATTAAAACATAATGCACCTACTTCAGCGGCAAAGAACCTTAAAAAAAGTAAAACAATGCACCTACAGCAGCGACAAAGGACCTAAACAAGAAAGTAACTGCAATGTACTAAATGTAGAAAGGATGGCAAAATAAACCTCTTCATGGTCAATACTCTGTCCTAAATGTTAAAGTAAAATATGTGGGATCTTTGGTTGTTTTTGTTTGTTTTTTATGATCAATGGAAAAAACATGAAGTAATTTCTGACCTTAGGTCTCTGGTTGGGACCCGGAAGGAAATCTGTATACAACAGAAATCAAAGGAAATAATAATAATAATAATAATAATAATAATAATAATAATAATAATAATAATAATAATAAGCTATATTCAAATAAGTGCAACGCAAATGCTAAATTTCTTCAAGTAGGTGAAGAAGTGCAAGTAAAACAATACACCTACTGCAACGGCAAAAAAAGAAAGCAAATGCAATGTACTAGATGCAGAAACAATGGCAAGATAAACCTCTTCATCGTCAATACCGTACCAAACAATCTGATTTAAACAAACCCCATACCAATTAGTGGCTACGTATTGCATGGTTCAAAGCTAATTTGATGGTACTGATTCCGAAATTGGTTTCAGATGGAAACAGAAAGAAAGAAAAAAGGAAAAACAAAAGAAAGGAAGCTTGATGTTATTAATGGTTAGCTACCATTTTTGCTGTACTGAAATTGCTCATTTTTGGGGGAAAAAAAGATAAAAAAAAAGAAAAGAAAAGATCTTGGCTGATCGCTAAATTTAGTTAATAATGGTCGTAGAAACCCATCAATTTTCAGGTAGGCTGAACATTTTATGTCAGCCACCTGAAATAAACTATTTCTATAAGGAAAAAACGTGTTTTGAGTCAAAAATTTTCAAATTCAAATTAACTGATAAACTTTATCAGTAATAGACTTTAGTAAACCTGATAATTAAGGTGACATCAAAAAAATGAAACCCTAAAATCTTCTGTTTGATATTCATAAATTCCTCCCATCATTTTTATCTTTTCACTACGGAAAGAAACCAAGCACATTGAGAGCATTTTGTTTTCACACTTGGAAATAAACTCCAACTAAAGACATCCCAGTTGAATGTACCTATTCCATTGTACTGCTGGAGTATCAAAAGGGACTTAAATAACATTGAACATGGCAGACATTCAAGAAAGAGAAAACTTTTACCATAATTCTTATGTTCATGAAGGTTTTATTTCTGCTGTTAGTTTATTAAATGATTTGATGAAAATACTTGTTTGTTTTGATATATTCAATCGTGTTATTTTTAAAGACTTTTGTTATTGCAAAAAATAGTATTTCTAAATAAGCAGACCAATATTTGTTGGTTTAAATACGATTTGAGAAGTTTAGCGTATTTTATTTTGAGAAATATTGCCATCGGCCAGTATCATATATACAGCAAACAAATGAAAAAATGTTTTTTTTTTCCAAAAATGAGGTGTTTCTGTACAGCAAAAACGCTAGCTAATCAAGAAAATGTAAGGTCATTTTCAGATTCATTGCCCTCAAATTAGCTAAAACAGATGTTTGAAGTCTTGACTCCATTTTAACCCCATTGATAACTAAAAATTGCCAAGCACACATGCTGAAAAACTGTGTTAATCTGAAATGCAGTTTATGTTATAATCATCGAGAAACAATTGACCGTCTTGTATTAGGTTTCACGGTGCTAGCACGCACTGAATATAAACTCATCATGATAGTGTGGGTGAATATCTGCATTGGAAATTATGTAACTTTTACTGAAAAAAACTGCAAGAAACTGGTAGGAACATCAGTCTGGCCCGGTTTACAGAGATAGGACCTGTAACAATTTTATGGGACCCTTCAATATACACAGACAGAACAATCAAAGCTAGTCACCCAGACATCGTGGTCAAAGACCACAAGAACAGAATGTGCATTCTTATTGACATGAAACTCCCTGCAAACTGTAATATATCTTTGAAAATCTTCAAAAAGCTATCAAGATACAAGGATAAGATTGCGAAGAAATTCCAGTTGTAGGTTTGTTTTTAAAAGGTTCTGCTAAAGTCATTGACGGGCTTTCTTGTTAGCCAATGCCTTAAAGAAATACGAAAAAAATTGTTTTCAAAAATACAGCTCACACCTTTAGAATGGCCTTAACAATGTAAAATGTGTGTTTTCTTCGATTTTTTATTTTATTTTGTACAATAATGTTCAGTCGAAAATGCCATGATATCATTTTTGACCTTAGGTCTCTGGCTGGGACCCGGAAGGAAATAAGCATACAACAGAAACCAAAGTAAATAATAATAATAAAAATACTATTACTAATAATAATAATAATAATAATAATTATTATTATTATTATTATTATTATTATTATTTATTATTATTTATTATTTATTATTATTATTATTATTATTATTATTATTATTATTATTATTATTATTATTATTATTTATCGGTGTTGCTCTCCCTGGTGACCATTATATAAGAGCCAAAGAAACTGGAAAGCTTAAATATAAACTGAACTCCGGATTGAAGTGGCTTTTACGTGGGATGTGCAGGCCACTATTGTCCCAGTTAATGTTAGGATGCTGGGGTCCATACCAACGACCCTAAAGACCTGGCATGAACAAAATCGGAATAAAGCCTAGTAGCCTATCGATTCAAAAGTCTTCGTTGGCAATGCAAATATTCCGCGAAAGGTGAGCTCTCTTTGAGGTCGTAAGCAGAATACACATCATGGAAGCTCTCCGGTTGAATAATAAACACCGTGGAAAATAAATAAATAAATAAATAAATGAATAAATAATAATAATAATAATAATAATAATAATAATAGGTTGTCCCAAAAGTTCGTAAACCCTTGCAAAAAATTGAATTTTTACTCGCCAAGTAATAAGAAAAACAACAAAAATTATTCCTCAAAATAAAGACCATCATTTTCCAAGACTTTCTGCCATCGATCTGCAGGCTTTCGGATCTGGTGAAAGTACCATTCAGCCGGCTTCGAATCAAAGAATTCTTGACACGCTTCCTCGACTTCATCAAACGAGTCGAATCGGCGGCCCTTCAGAAAGTGTTGCATTGAGCGGGATAGGCGGTAATCTGATGGAACACAGTCAGGACTGTACGCTGGATGTGGCAGAACCTCAACGCCGTCCAGCTCTTCAAACTTGTCTTTGGTCTTCCTGGTGGTGTGTGGCTTGGCATTGTCCTGCTGCATCAAAGCACGCTTTCGGTTGATCAGAGCCGGGTACTTTTGCTTCAACTTTTCGTACACCCGCTCCAGTTGCTGACAGTAATATTCGGCACTGATAGCACGACCATTCGGAACAAACTCAAAATGCACAATTCCTTCAAAGTTTCACCAAACGCACAACATGACTTTCTTGCGGAATCGATCTTGTTTTGGAACTGACGGTGTCTCTTGCCCTTTCTGAACAAATCGGTTGTCTCGATTGTGCTGGATTGTGTTGCATAAAAATTCAATTTTTCGCAGGTGTTTACGAACTTTTGGGACAACCTAATAATAATAATAATAATAATAATAATAATAATAATAATAATAATAATAATTCATATGATACAAGAGTGAACTCCAAAGAAAATAAAAAACGCTTTAAAAATACTGGAACCTGGTTAGGGAATTGAAAAAGCTATGGCACATGACTTTTGGAAAAATTCTCTTTTAGTAATGGGTGCGATTGGAACAACACTTAGAAAAAGAACGCTTATGGAAAATTAGAATAAAGACCAAGATTTTAGACCTCTACAAAACTGACATTCTTTATTTTAAGAAAAGTCTCCGAAAGGGTTTTTTTCTGCCATGAGGAGATTTTTGAGATCATGTCGCGAGAACAGAATAATAATTGTCACGATTTTTTCATCTTTATCAGTTCACTGGGGAAAGTGTGAACGAATATTTTGCTGACAGACCATAAATGGATTTAAAATTCGAAGAAAAATCGAAAGCCTTTGAACATCAGCTCGAAAATCAGCTCGAATTAGGCTAGGAGAAGACCTGTAACCTAAAAGCGGCTTGCTGCCACTTGATCTCTATTGAAAGGCCAATATTTTCTTCAGGGATGTAAATAATAATCCCAGAGATCAATAACTCGAATTAATTGGAAATGGTTCCAACAGAGTCGTTGAAGAAATACCTGGTCGCTTATGCTATAAAGAAATGCAAAAAAAATATACTTGGAAGTGCAGTTCACATCTTACGAAAGGCTATATCTGTGTAAAATGTTTTTGTTTTTTTTAACTGGAAATGATGCCATTTCTGACCTTAGGTCTCTGGTCGGGACCCGAAAAGAAATGAGAACACACCAAAAATGAAATGAAATAATAATAATAATAATAGTAATAATAATAATAATAATATTTTCACAATACACACAGACAGAACAATTAAAGCTAACCACCCAGACATCGTTATTAGAGACCGCAAAAAAAATTAAAAAAAAAAAAATTGCCACCTTATTGATATAGAAGTACCTGCAGACTTCAATGTATCTTTGAAGATCTTCAAAAAGCTATCAAAATACACGGACCTTAATATCGAAATCTCAAAAATATGGCAAATGAGAGCATCAACAATTCCAGTTGAAGTTGGAGCCCTCGGATTAATTGGATTCCAATTGACTCATTGAAGGGATTCCTGGTAGACTCATGCCTTAACGAAATACAAAAAGTTGTACTCGGAAGCAGTGCCCACACATTCACTATTTACATTATTCGGACTATTGTCCTCATCTTTGTTGCCACATTTATTACAACGTTTCAGCCGTTGTACGATTCGGCCTTCTTCAGGTGGTTGGAATCTCGAACTGAAGCCTTTATTTAGCTCACTGGGGTAGAATGTTCTAGTTCCATGTGCCCACTTTTAGTTCTGTCACTGGAAAGAAGAAGAAAGAAGAAGGCAATAAATGTAAAAGAATGAAGGAAAAGAGGAGAACAAAAGGAGAAGGAAAAGGGAAAGGAAAGAAGGAGGAAAGAAGAATGCAATAAATTTAAAAGAATGAAGGAAAAGAGGAGGAGGAAAGGAGAAGTAAAGAAGGAGGAAAGAAGAAGGCAATAAAGGTAAAAAAATGAAGGAAAAGA